>JAVIAB010000092.1:164810372-165410372 GCA_032433765.1 Megaustenia siamemsis
TTTATTTTCTCTGATGGAGAAAAACACATAGATTGAGGCCATTCATTTAACACTGTGAATGTTCTTGAATTATATTATTCATAGCAGCCCATCTTTAAAATCCAAATTACAGAAATAAGTAAAGAAAAAGTTCCCTCAACGCCTTGCTAGGTGTATGAGGAATATGATGATAGTGGTCATATTTTTCTAATGCTGGCAGCACATTTTTTGGTAATGGTTGGTATCACACCTGGCCATTTTTACTTCCCAGAGAAATCTCTGTTATTCATTTTTAGAGGCTGGGTGAACCCCAAAACTGTGTCACTCTGAAAAAAAAATCCACCATTTCTGAGAATCGAGCCTGAATCCGTCTTATCGGGAAGTGAGCATACTAATTACCTAGCCACCAAAATTACTTCATAAGTAAAACAAAATACAAAATACCAAACAAAAAAAAACAAAAAAAAAAAAAAATTTCAATTTGATATTTTTGTATTTCCATTGCATGGTTTGTATAATATATGGTATCTGTTTTCTTTTTTTTTTTTTAATTTGCTATAAATTTTTTAATATCAGCTTTTTTCGTGTAAATGATGATCAGAGTCCATTATTTGAATTAAAAACTAACTTGAAAATAAAGATTAATTTATCTCTTTGTAAAGACAAGTCATCTTAAGATTACAGTGACACATCTTTCAGTACTAGGTTTAACTATTTTAAATAATAGAAGAATGTATGTCATAAGATTCAGTTCAATTATAATCAGTAATTTAAAATTGTATTTTCTAGTGTGTAGAATGTTTTGATTTTGTTAAAATGTAAAGAAAAACAATACACAATTATTGCTCTACTAAGATTACATTTGTAAATATTTCCAATTTCCCTAAACTGTTGGAGGAGAGCTGTAAATATTATGCAAAAATACCCAATCTGTTGAATATACTAAAAGTGCCATACCTTATATTGAAGGTCATGTTGGCTGAAATAAAAGCAAGTTAATACTAAATTAATTTTATTTAATAAAGCACAAGCTTCCAGAGTCCTGTAACTTTCTTTTTGATTTAATTTACACTTTAATTAGTGTACGGTTATACGTTCCTTTCTCACTTTGTTCAAAAATCACTTCAGTATTACCCTCATTGTTGCAGTTTTATATTCATTTCATTTCACTCAAGCACTTCCGTTAAGGATTCAACAACTGTATTATACACAATGTGTTTTTCAAGTTTATGAAGACTTTTAACCAATGCCTAAATATATTATTTTTATTGTGGTTAGTTTAGTGACTTTTGTTTAGCTGTTGACAAGAGTGTTATTAAGTTTTCACATTTTGATGGTGCTACTAATATAGAATACAGCAGCTTCCCACAACGATTTCCAACATAGGCGGATAACACAAGTAAAGATTAACACTGAAAGTATTAGACTTGTTATTATCTCCTTTGTACTCATGTTTATGTGAAATAACATTACATCATGAATTCTATGTAGATATCTATTAACTCTGATAGATATCATTCTGGACTATTGTAAGAGTATCAACTTTTGTTATTCACATAAAAAAAAAAATATTCACATCATGAAGTACTATACCTGCTGACACAGGTGATGTTTCTCTCTTCAGTTTTTCTGTCTATCAATTTTACTGCAGAATTCCTACTATACCATTCTTCAATCTTTTATCTGTTTCCCTCGGTCTCTTCTCTTTGTTTTTTCACTCGTCGCTATATGTTTCAGCTGTTTCGTTCTCACTGCCAGGTCAGAAAATGATTGCTTCCTTATGATGTTGACAATAAGTCTTCCTTTTGTCTTGGTCTCTTTTGGAATATCCACATAGTATTTAATAAGTGGGTTGTACTTTTTACTACAGATTAAACACATATGGTTATCGCTATACATAATAAAGGAATAACAAATCCATTTCATTAGCTAAGAGAGAATCCAGAAGACACAATTTCACACCAACATCTTTTTAAACACAGAAAAACATATCATGAACTCCAACAGTAGAGAAGATTGGCTGAATGGATGGGCCATTGGGAAAAACAGGGAGAGGAATTTTTAAATATATGACAAGGTTAAACCTTGTTATACAACAACATTCTACTGACCTTTCGAGCCGTAACCGGCCCATAGGGCGTAGACCAAGATACACCTTCTCCTATATGAATTTTTGTTCTAGCAGTTTTCTTTTAAAGATATTTTATCAAATCTCGCCATCTGTCTCTGTTCTGTGCAAGCAGTTCTATCTCATTGAGGGAGCCGATTCCTGCTGCTCTTGCCTCTCTCATCAATGTTCTTCTCAGTGTCTCCCTGGGTCTTCCTCTTTTTCTTTTACCTGTTGTTTCCCATATGAGGGCTTGCTTTGCTATTCGATTATTATCTCTTCTCATCACATGTCCAACGTATGACCATCGTCTTTTCTTTATTACTGAAGATATTAGTGGTTGATTGGCGATTTCTCTAATTTCCTCGTTTGTTTTGAATTCGTTCCATTCTATACCAAGTATTTTCCTTAGACATTTATTTTCGAATGCGTTCAACTTTGTTTCTATATCTCTTGTTGTTTTCCAGCTTTCACACGCATACGTAAGGGTTGATAGTACATTTGATTTGAATAGCCTAAGTTTTGTGTTTGTGCTAATGAGTTTTGATTTCCACAACTTTTCAAGGCTTCTGAAAGACATTGCTGCTTTAGCCAGTCTGATTCTAATTTCTTTGCTCGTATCCCCTTCTCGATCAATGTGACTTCCAAGATAGATAAAGTGATCGATCTCTTCTACTGGTTTGTTTTCCATGTATATTTTGTCACTTGTTGGAATTAAACTTTTCATGACTTTAGTCTTTTCATGATTGACCTCAAGCCCAATTTTGCTGGCTATTGATGATAGTTCATTTGTGTTTTCCTGCATCGTTTTTATCTGACTGCTGATGAGAACTATGTCATCAGCAAAGTCGAGGTCCTCCAAATGGTCTCCTTGTATCCATTCGATGCCTTTATTACCAGTGCAGCATTTCTTCATTATGAAGTCCATAACAATTCCAAATAACAAGGGCGATAAAATACATCCTTGTTTAACCCCAGTTTCTATTGGGAAACATTCGCTCAGTCCTTCCTCTGTTCGAACTGCACATGTGTAACCATCATACATGTCTTTGATAATATTTATGATTTTTGATGGTAAACCATATTGCTTCAGAATTTTCCACAAAGAATCTTTAACAACAACATTAACAACCTAAAAAGAAGAGACCAAACCACCATCTTCAGATGGAGAACCAGTCATGTACCACTGAACAACCATATCAATAGAATACAACAAAACCAAACTCCAGCATGTCTGCTTTGTGAACACTCACATAAAACAGTAGAACATCACGTTTGAATGTCCAAAGCTCACTGACATCAGAATGACTAAATGTCCTCAAAGATCTGATAAATGGAACACCTTGTATGAAACAAGGGAACTCAGAAATACCTGCAGATATTACTTGGCATTGGACCAAAGAGCATCAGTTCACAGGCTGCTGAATCCATAATAACAAGTCCATCTCTTCTGTAAAGTACGAAATTCTGTATCAATTTTTTCTTTGCTTGGCCATTGTGTAACTGAATCAAGAGAAACAATTACTAACTTTCAATGTTTTGTTTATTAAAATTTACAAACCATTCACCACCACTCCTACAATATCACAATTCACCACCACCCCTATGATATCACCATTCACCATCACACCTATGATATCACCACCACCCATCACAATTCGCCACCACCCCTATGATATCACTATTCACCATCACACCTATGATATCACCATTCATCACCACCCCAACAATATCAACACCAAACCTATGATATAATTATTCACCACCATGTCTATGATATCACCATTCACCACCATATCTAAGATATCACTATTCACTACCACATTTATGATATCACCATTCATCACCACCCCTATGATATCTTTCCTTCATCCAAGCTGATGTTGAAGGCATAGCTACATCATCCATTGATTTTGAATAAAAAAAAAAATACAAAAGAGATTGCTGTCGCCTGAGAGTTCTATGATCTAACTTATTTTCTTCTCTAAAATTTAGACATCACCCACTCACAATTCTATCTCTTACTCATCCCAACACTAATGACAAAGCTGAATCATCCTTTTGATCTCACTGAATCATCAAAAGTATAAAAGACTGCTGTTGCTTAAATGTTTCATTCTCAGACATCAATCTTTGCAGTCTCACATGATCAAAGATTTGACAAAATCATTCCCACTTTTGTCAATGCTGCAAAACAAAGAGCTATTATGTTTAATAATGTCAATGTTAAAAAAATTGTGTGCTTATGTGTGTTACTTTTTATTTCTACTACTTTTTCAACCCCAATACCCAAGTGTTTAGTAATTTTCAATCAACATCACGGGTCAATCATAATTATTTGGTGGGCTGATTTTGACCTGTGAGCTGCAGGTTGCCCATATCTGTTATAGAACTAATTTTCTTACTTCCAATGACAATGATGGGATTACGCAATATCTTTTTTATTCTTTGAAATGTAGCACTGCATTTGCCTGGACAATTCTGCACATCTCCTCTATTGCACTTTTAACATGTTCACACAATATCTTCTATCAGAAAGTAGTTAAGTAAACCTGAGACTTGAAATATGTGTCATATTTTTAGCTTGCTGGTTTGATGATAAAAAAATGTGTATTCAATCAGTTTGTTGCTGCTACTTAAATTAAAGGTAAAGTATGAGACTTGAATCAGCATCTTAGCACACGAGCTTTCACCCATATGTGCTTGGCCGCCTATGCAGAAGTGTTCAGAGACTTCTGGACAGTGTCGCTTCAAGCATTGAAACTCACAATGCAAGACAAGATGGCATTCCTCACCTTCCCAGAGTACTTCCCTGGCACCCATTTCTGCCTGTGGCTGGGTCGACTGTGGGAGTATTTTTTTTCCAACCATGAGTACAATTCACACTGCTTCCAGCGGGAATCGAACACGGGTTGTCCAAATGTCGGTAGCCCGCCGGGTAGTTTTTCCAACTAGGCTACCAAGACCTCCATGTTGCTCCTTGTCCCAGATGAATAAGAATGTCTGGCTCCCTGAGTTGGGGAAGATAACAGCAACAGTGAACACACCGACCATTCCTATCCTGTGTGGCTTGACGTTGTGAAGTTTAATACTTTACTCGCCTATGACATCATACAAAACTGGATATAATTTTCCTTTGAATATCTTTTTTAATGAGCCAATTTTGATCAAGAATAGAAGTCATGTCAGTTGATATGGTTTCTATATGAATTTTTGTTAACTTAATGACCCTATTTCTCCCTCTCTAGTATGTTATTTGCTGTGGGCCTACATAATCTTTTGTATGAGCTCATTATATGTCTGTTCTTATGATATTTATGCTTCAGGATTTCATTAAAAATACTGATTTTTGTAACAGTCTTTTTTTCAATTTCCTTTTTGCGCATTTCTTTATAGCAATACAGAAGGAAGTGTAAATGATAGAGTAGCAAGCACATAATGTGGTGAAACATGGTTGGATTAGTTGCATGATAGTTCTCTTGATACTTTTTTTTTTAGTTGAAGAGAAATAGTTTAACATTATGGCTTGGACATAGATCAAATTGAAATAAACAGCAGGAGGAAAAAGAGGTTGTGGAGGAGCAGGCAAAAGCACCTTCATCAGAGATTATGGCACTAAAAAGATTTAGCAATATGGGAATTTTTATATTTTAGGCATACTAAGAAGAGAGGGAGCCGCAATAGCTCAGTGATTAGTGAATTGGACAGGACAAGGGGTAGGGTTCGATCCCAACCGACGGCTTCCGGGTTCACCCAGCCTTAAATGGGTACCGGATTTTTTTCTGGGAAAGTAAAGCAGCACGGGCGTAATACCGTCCACATTACCCCAAAAATCATGTGCTGAAGGTCTGTAAAATATAGGGTCACTAACACCATATTTCCCTATACGCCACTTGGCGTGACGGGGGTACTTTACTTTACTAAGAAGAGACAAATATGTCATGTCAAAGGCCATATAATAGAAAGATGTATAAATCAATTAGGCAAAAAAAAGTGCAGCAATAGATGGCACACTAACAGATGAACTAATTGTCTGTTACTATGTCAGGGGCTATAGGTGAGAGAGTAACATCAAGAGATGTCAGGAAATAACTAATAGTCTATTAGAATATGCCAGTAATGGTTACAGCTGAGAGATTAACATCAATGTGCTAGCTAGCGGTTCTAGTTGAAAGTAACATCAAAATGTCAGTTAGCTGTTATAGTTGAGAGTAACATCAAAATGTCTGTTAGCTGTTATAGTTGAGAGTAACATCATAATGTCAGTTAACTGTTATAGTTGAGAGTAGCATCAAAATGTCAGTTAGCTGTTATAGTTGAGAGTAACATCAAAATGTCAGTTAGCAGTTATAGTTGAGAGTAACATCAAAACGTCGGTTAGCAGTTATAGTTGAGAGTAACATCAAAATTCCAGTTAGCTGTTATAGTTGAGAGTAACATCAAAATGTCAGTTAGCAGTTATAGTTGAGAGTAACATCAAAATGTCAGTTAGCTGTTATAGTTGAGAGTAACATCAAAATGTCAGTTAGCAGTTATAGTTGAGAGTAACATCAAAATGTCAGTTAGCTGTTAAAGTTGAGAGTAACATCAAAATGTCAGCACTTATAGTTGAGAGTAACATCAAAATGTCAGTTAGCAGTTATAGTTGAGAGTAACATCAAAATGTCAGTTAGCTGTTATGGTTGAGAGTAACATCAAAATTCCAGTTAGCTGTTACAGTTGAGAGTAACATCAAAATTCCAGTTAGCTGTTATAGTTGAGAGTAACATCAAAATGTCTGTTAGCTGTTATAGTTGAGAGTAACATTAAAATGTCTGTTAGCTGTTATAGTTGAGAGTAGCATCAAAATGTCAGTTAGCAGTTATAGTTGAGAGTAACATCAAAATGTCAGTTAGCAGTTATAGTTGAGAGTAACATCAAAATGTCAGTTAGCTGTTATAGTTGAGAGTAATATCAAAATTCCAGTTAGCTGTTATAGTTGAGAGGGTAGTATCGTGAAGAAGATAATGTAAAGTATTACAGTAAAACATCAAAATATGAATTGATGTGCTACTGATCTATCAATTATTACTGATCTATCAATTACTACAGTCAGTTATTATAACAGAGACATTTGGCATGATGGCATTTGATCTGTTTGGACACATTTGTATAAATTATCTATATGAGACAGTTTCCAAGGCAAAGCAGAAGTTTCATGCCTAAATCAAATCAAATAAATTATAAACCCAACAGTTGACCATATCCAGATTCTAAAGTGACACAGAAAATTCAAATTGTTAAGCAAATTCAAATTGTTAGAGTTCTACAAAAGCTCCTGATTACTGTATTTTACTTTTTTTTTTTTACAAATCTCTTTAGCTTGACTAAACACCAACAAAATAGTCAGTGGTCAACGTTCCTTGTGACATTTTGTTGTCCGCAACTACATTCAACTACTAAACAGTCTGTAACCACCCGTAACAGACACAGACTACTCCAAGTATAGCCCATACTGTGCACATCTGTTTCCAATATTTTTCATCAAACTACTCTTGGTCTCTGGTTACTCTGTCTTGTTTTTGTGACGATTTCTGGGTCACTTCTGAGTATATGGACTATCCAGGTCTAGAGTCTGTCTGCTGTTACAGTCCCCCTGTACTGCTCATAATTGCCACAATAAGTAATAACCAAAAAAATAAACAAATAAAAACTTTGCAGTATATTTGAAGTAATTTATTTGATATTTAAAAATAAGGCTAAGCCAAAAAAAAAATGATCCAATGCAATGAAACAACATAAATAAAAAATACATCTCAATTCTTTTTACACAGAACAATACATAAAACTGTTTATGAAAACCATAAAATATGGGAACGAACTGAATGCATGAATATGTTATAATAACCACAGCAAAAAGTTTCATCGTGCAATGGCCAGGTGATTTTGATAATTACATCCATCGTCAGTATGGGGTAGGGGGTTTTAGCACATTTTTGTAGGATGTCTTTCACTTCTTTTCAACCAAAATCATCTTACTGAGAACAGTTGAAGTCATTGAGATAGACAATGGAGAAAAATGATTGACAATGTTGAAGATTGGACAGGGAATACATTGAAATCAATTCAGAAACTGGCATACAAAAGGGAATATGGAGAAAGATTGAGAACAGCTCATTGTGTTGGTGCCTTGAAGGTTTTTAAGAGAAGTAAGGAGAACCAGGTAGGCAGGTATTAAATTCTGGATCTTACAAATTGTGGTAATCATGGGTAGAAATGATTTATTTCAGGTTTACAATCACGTATGCAGTCTTCACACATTAGTCATGTATTACATTTAATTTGTCACACAAACCAGGTTTACACTCATGTATGCACTCTTCACACATTAGCCATGTATTACATTTAATTTGTCACACAAACCAGGTTTACACTCACGTATGCAGTCTTCACACATTAGCCATGTATTACATTTAATTTGTCACACAAACCAGGTTTACACTCATGTATATACACACTTCACACTTCAGTCATGTGTAACATTCAGTGTGTTACAAAAACCAGGTCTACCTACATAAATGTATGTATTCTTCACACATTAACACTTATGCCAGTTCTGAAGAAACAGCCTCACTTTCTGTACAACAAAAATATCACGATGACAAGCAAAACAGATGAAAACTTACCTTGCATTTTGTTACATTCTTACATTAATCACATTACATCATTATTGTTTATAAACTATGACAATACACAAAATGTTAAATTCTAAAAAATGTGGGGAATTTCTGACCATCAATTAAATAATACTTTCACTATATGAATAATACTATTCATATTCTTGATGTGGCAAGATAATCAATATAACAAGTACCCTGACCACATACATTCACAATAGCAATACAAAATCAGCCTCTATATTACTTGGACTGGATTTGATCCTGCAATCATAAAAGCACCTGATATGAAGTAAACACAATAGTTGTTGTGGCTCAGTATTATTTATGTTTTTATTAATCACTTTATTTTGTCTATATTGTTTCATGTTGTTTCCTTCACAACATATTTTGTTCTCATATAATTCAGAGATAGTCATAGTAAACAATATCAGTACTAGATTCATGTCTCTAAACCTGCATACAATTTGTACATTTCTGCTCTAAATTTCTGCCTAACTTTGGACTCAATAATTAATAATTGGATCCTTGTGTTAAATATAAAAAAAAAACAGCATCCATGCACAGATGCATACACACACTTCAAAGCAGGCGTGCACAAATGTACATATATTATTGTTGTGCACATAAAAATGAGCACGAATAAAACAATCTACATATTTAAAAATTACCAAAAAGTTATAAAAAATAAAATTCCTCAACAAAAAAACTAATCAATAAAATAAATATTAGTTATGCTATTGTGGTCACATTCATAATCAAATTTGTAACATCTGGCTATCTGAGTTTGCTCAATGACCAAGGAAACACACAAGTATGATCAATGCAGAATTGCTTCAACATTCAGTACTTGCTGTGGTTATCTATTGCAAGCAATTCACAAAACATTCTGCAGATCTATTTTAATATAAAACAGTTATATATCTGTTATTACTCATTGCCTATATGTTTATTATTGCCTTAAATATCTCCAAATATATTTTTATCCATGTTTTTCTACCAATTTGGGTGAAATTAACACTCTTTGGAATTAGATACCTTTTATCATCATGTTACAATTTCTGATTCTATTTTATAAGCAATTTAAATGAATCATATTCATCATCATGTGCCATACCGGTTGGCGTAGGCAATCATGTCATTCCACAATCTTCTATCCACAGTGAATCGTAACAGTTCTGTTGTTGACTGTTTTCCATGCCATGACACCAAGCCATCCAGTATTTTCTCTCTTTGTCGTCTGCGATCTCTTTTTCCGTTTATTTTGAATAATGAATCATATTAGACATTACATTACACAGGACAAAGAAAACAACAGCAAACAACATCATTTACTTTCAGAAACAGATCCACTGCTCAAAACATACCAGAACAAATACTGACCTATTTTGTCATAATCTCAAATTCAATATTTCATTGATTTATATAAGAATAATTTACGACTGTGTTTCTTTATAGATTCTCAGAACTATAACGTTCAGTCTTTATCCCATGTCTATTCTATTCATGGAATCAGTTTCATTGCAGTTGGAGCATTCCAATATCTGCTCCACGGCCCATCTCAGTATTTCTTGAAGCATATGCAGACTGATTATTCCTATAAAGTATTGATTATATATACATTTGCTTTTCCCACTAAGCACTACAGATAGATGAGATCCCTTTTCCACCTTTAGACTCCTCAGTCTCTAAACATATATACATCATCCTTTCACTCACTCTTCTCCTCTTCTCTTAAGGAATGAAGAACAAACTTGGTGATGTCCTCTTTGTCCAGATTAAGGCCACACACACACACAGTGCCAGAGTTACCAATGAGCTTATTGGCTATTTAATTGCCATGTACACCAGCGTGCCCTCAACAGTACATCCAGGTTAATGCATTCACCTTAAAGTTATCCAAGAGCTGCATCCACTCCTGCCACAGACACTGTCTGTCAATCTTCTGTAGCAAACTTTGCGAGTCAGTCACTAAGACTGTGTGATCTACGTTCTGTGTAACCAATCATGTTATCGCCACCGTTGCTGCTTCTATCTCCATTCTCATGTTGGACACTGTAGTGTACAATTGCCAGATTCCCTAGTCACTTCTCTACCAAGCTAGTATCCCACAAAACCCCAACCACTGTGCTGTCCATGGGATACAAAACCATCCATGTAGATGATAGGATCCTAAGGTAATGACATTTTTTCTAACGATTCCCTTAAAATAACTTTGGTAGCTCCATAGGCCCAGATGTAACACTCCCTGTCGAGCTGAATGATTACTATGGTTAGCCTCTTTTTCTCCAATGTTACTTCTATCCAATGTTACTTCTATCCAATCCTTGCCAGCCCTAATGTCATTCAAATCACATACTCTCCTTATTGACTCCTCCGCTTCCACACCTGAGGCACCTGCCTTGGTTGCACCCAATTCTGCATGCAAGAGATGTTTTATGTTCATTACCACATTTAAATAAACCCAGACCTGAGTAGATCTATGCCAGCTCTAATACTTGGTAAGTCAAGTAAGTACCTCAATGAATGGATAGATGCATCTCATGGTGCATCCAAGAACTGCCAGTAAGCCCTCATTATGAGCCCCTTCCAACCCTGTTACTCTGAACTGACGAGTGAGCATACCCAAACTATAATCCAGTTCTAAGAGCACCACAGCCTGCACAAGCATGAATAGTCAAGATTACTGGAGGTTTCATCAGATAGTGGAAAATACACAACTTTCTCAGATCATACATGTTCAATCACTATTAATCAATGGTCATTTTCCTGGCAGCTCCATTTTTTAAATGGTATTACTGAAGCTTTCTAACAAATTTAAACCAGCCTCTATCTTTCCTGGTTGATTTACATTTTAGCCCCTAAGTCTTCAGAGACAGTTTGAAAAAAGGTGGATGTCGTGCTTTAATAGCAGCTACTAAGCACTCTCTCATGGCTGATTTAGCCAATAGTCAATTTAGACTGCAAAATGAGCAAGGCAGTTTAATGAGCAAGGCAGTTTCACAACTTTTCTTTAGTGTCTTTTCTCTTCTAACTTTGCCTACATTTATTGTTTTAATTTCAATATGAAGTTTCTTGAATTTCTTTGGAACTATTCTAGTTCAGCAGTTAGTGAACTGGACTACTAAAAATGAGAGGTCAGGTTCAATCCATCAAGCATTAAGTGGGGGCTGGAAATTTTTTTGGAAAGAAAAATAGCACTAGTGTAATACTGATCACATTATCAATAAAATAGTGTGCCAAAGGGCTCTACAAAATATAGGTATTAACTCCATATTCCCATGCCGTGATATAGTTTTTTTTTTTCTTTCTTTCTTTATTTTTTTTTCCATATTTCTTCTCCATATTCCATGATCATCTGTCAGCTAATGACAGACTTTTTCACTAATAGAGAATTCTCTCAGTGGTGCCTTTCAGATATCTTTGTATCTCACATTTAAGGTCTACCCACAGGTTGTCCATTCCCATCTATAAGTTCCCAAAATTTGTTTAGTTTGGATATATGATTATTGTCCAGTCTTTTAGAATGTCCTAGCTACCTTAATATTTCAACTCCTGATTTTAGTCATAATGAATAGAAGCCTAACATGCTGCAAGGGCAGTTGGTTATTCATACAGGTGAGCTCGAAGACTGTATTCTGGATCTTTTTTAGTAAGCAGTCTTTCCAGCTCTAAAGTTTGGCTATTATTACTGTGTATATTTCCTCTTAGTTGCATCTTTTGAGTGCTTCTTGACTGCTGACTTTGCTTGACAAAGAAAAATGTGGAGGATTTTCCTAAGATTAAAGCAATGACAGTCTTGATCTTTCTTCTGCTTTCAGATATAATATAGAAAAAAACTTGAATAAAGTTGTCATATCCACAGTAAAATGTGTGTGATGCACAGGCAGTCTCCAAATGTTTAGATAAGTAGAATCTATTCTTGATTTGCTTTTATTGACAAACTCTGGCTGGCTCCTCATTTAATGTTTCTATACTTCCTGGTTATGTGAATGAGTTTGCCGTTTACTATTAGCTCCTGGTTCTGTCTTCACCTGTGAATGGTTTCTAGTTTTTTTTTTTTTTTTTTTTTACTTTTTTAAGGCCATGGTTCAATCAGATTTGTTGATTTTGTTTGCCATTCTTTTCTTTTTTTTTTTAGCTGTGGTGAAATTATTTTAAAATATTGCAAAACTCTGAAGGATTTGGTCCGTAGAAGTTATATAGAGAAATTATTCTTGATCTTCAGATACTAGGTTCACCAAAGTGCAATCTCTTAAAACTAACTACATATTTCTTACAATCTATTATTTCCTTTAACATGGAAACAAACCAAAAGGTGTGCTAAAATATTACTTCAAAATATGTCCTCAAAAACAACTGAATGAGATTCACAGCAAAGATTTTGAAGTAAAAATATCAAATGCTCGATTATCATATTATATTCACAATCAATTCACAATATGTGATAATGGGAAAATCTCAAGGTTGTAATGCTTTGGTGTTTGATTGCAGCAGAAGAATACATGAGTGAATAGACAATATGTGTAACAACAAGAACAAATCAGAGACTTGCAAACACATTTTTGTTTAAAGTCTGACATTAAAATAAAATAACAATAAGAGAGGAAAATTACAAAACTATTTAAAAATTACCACACACACAAAAAAAAAAAAAAAAAAAAAAAAAAAAAAGTTACAAAAATGATTTTCAAATATCAGAACCAAAAATGACAGATAAGCTAAAGAAAGGAAGACTGTCCTATGATTCAAATCAGCAGTCCTTACACATTTTTTCATCTAAGACCTCTTTTAAATATCTTATGGACCTGTGGACTCTCAAGATCTGAAACCTTAACGTATATCAAATATTTATTTAAAGTTTCTCATGAGGTGTCTTCAAATTTGAAGATTATCATTCTGAAAGTGAGAAATTATTTATTACACACACTCCTACTATACACTCGACTAGGCTACCAACGTTCGGACCAACCCGTGCTCGATTCCCGCTGGAAGTAGTGTGAGCTGTACTTGTGATTAGAAACAAAAAATACTCCAGCATTCAACCCAGCCGTGGCAGAAATGGGTACCAGGTATTACTATGGGAAGGTGAGGAATGTTGCCTCGCATCGTGAGTTTCGATGCTTGAAGCGACATTGTCAGGAAGTCTCTGTACATAGGTCTCTGGATAGGCGGCCAAGCACATATGGGTGAAAACTTGCATGCTAAGGTGTCAATTCAAGTCTCATACTTTACCTTTACTTTAGCTTTACTCCTACTATAATTTTACTTGAGTGGTTTCTCACAATTCTTACTGAAGGTACATAAATTACAAGCACATAAGATTTTTAATATGACATTATCACATGAAAATCTCATGTATATAATTTGTACAAAATTAAATCTAATTAATCACAAGATGGTAAAAAAAAAAGAGGGAACAATTATATAAGTGCATAGTTAATAAGAAGGATCTTGTTGTATTTCACTTACATGCACTGTTATATCGGACTTAATTGCTGACATTTTTTTTTCTGACTGTTCTTTAAATGGTTTCTGTAATTATTGTTAAGATAAATTTAGAGCTATGAATAATTGTTCCCACAAGTATGTGGTTACAAAAGGCATCAATACTTTTATATCCCTCTTTGATAGTGCAGGAAAATTTGCTTGGGTAAGCACAGAAATATGGAAGGAACTGATCCTTGAACTGAAGTTTCTGAGCACCTTCTGTTGATATTTCTATGAGCTTGTCTTCATCTGCTGCCGTGAGCCCCTCTAGTTCAAACACATTGACTGAAAAAGGATTTCTCAGGTAACTGTAACCTTGATTTACTGACAAAACAACAGTTCGCTCCTTAACTGCGCCATTTGACACAAGGTATTAAGGAAAGGTCATTGTCAGCTTTTTTGTTGACAAATACAGAAACCATTTCAATTTGCTGCAGGTAATGTCAGAACTTACAAATACCATTCTAAAAGGGAATTAAAATACTATGCCAACATTAAAAGACATAGTGTTGGAAAGAACAATAATGGAGAGCATTGTTCCTGGGCAACACATTAGGAGTAGACCGTGGGTTATTATCAGTGCACTCTGAACATGTCCATAGGTGCTTAGATCCCCTCCTCAGCATGTCACGCAGTGTCCAGCGAATGACGACTCCATTTCTATGTCTGTTGATAAATCCTCTTATGTGTCCACTAAGCCTTTCATTTCTGGGTGTACCCATCTTTTACTCTCATTCAAAGAAGAGATGTGGATTGAGAGATTCATGATTGTCGAAGTCCTGTGCCCTTCCCACATCTTGGAGGGCATTAGTAATGTCTGCCTAATCCATTATTTGATCGTCTTCAATGACAGCACAACTAGCCTGTTGTCTGCTCCTTCACTGCCCCATATTCCCATTGGTCCAGGGCCACAGACAAAGGTGACTCTGTGTATCATTGGTTTCTGTAATGACTCAACCCATTGCCTGCCCACCTCCACTTTTTTTTATCATGCTTATCGAATCAGTACACAGGCATTGGTGTAGTCTTGTGACTCCAATCAGATGAATACTCTGGTCACTGCCATCACCTCCATCGTCCTGCTACTCATGGTCATTATGTAAGCACCACTATCTTCTTTTACTGTTCTGCCTGCAGAGCATGCTGTGAATGTCCATGCACACCTTTGTGTCATATCCATCTGTTGGATATCATTGGTTCAATCTGTATAGATAACTGCATCTTCCTCTGCATTGACCATGGCTGGATTCTGCTCTCTGCACTTCCTGTCCAGTATAACAACACACGTGAATGTGCTCCTGAATGATGTAGGCACAAGTATCTACTCGTCTGTGTTGATATTGGTAAGCCCACATGCCTGGTTAATGACTTTTCTGCATGCCCACCCATTATTTTTCACTTATTAGTCTGTCACCTTTTCCTATATTGAGCTCTTGGTGTAATGGATACTTCAGCTATTATGTAGGACTATGATTTTTGCTATTAGATGAGAAACTTTGTAGAAGCCCTTATAACATTTTCGTTATTACAGCAAATTGCAGTCAGTCTTTTTACAAATTTATTATTTTTCTGAAAAGCACACTCCTTACATTAGTAAAAAATGATACTCCTTGTGGTATGTTCTTTATAATTAGTATCAAGATGTCTTCACAGTTTTATGACCTGGCTGGGCAATATATCAAAACATAATACACGCTGTGTTCATTGTTTGTCTTCTAGACCAGTAGACATAAGCCAATTGACATTTTTTTACTATAATAGTGACACTATCTAAGGTGACTAGAAGAAACATCCATCTGCTCTTAAAAGGATGCACCCTCATCAACATCATTTGTTCTTTTATGTTTCAGACTCACCTTGTAATCCATCCATCCTGAGGCTCAGCCAAAATGTTCTGATTCTCCTATCAGTCAAACACATTCAATATAACCTGGCATTTTTGTGCAGCTTTTTGATACTTCTGATTCACCATGATAATAATAATAACTAAGTCATTTTACCTGACTAGAACCTAATGATTTTATTAACACAAATCGAAGAAGAAACACAATCAATAAACTGTGTTCAAACTCCCACTTAAACTGAAACTTTTTCACAGCTTCAGATTGTATACATAATTGCAATCATCATGTTTTCTCTTGGCTACTCAGAAGCAATCACTTGCTAAGTACATAATTTGCTAATGAACTGTTATATCAATCACCAATCTTTCAAAGACTTTTGTTTCCTTTTTAATGAAGTGCTAAGTTAGTAAATCCAAGTTTTACTGAAGTGAGGGAAATTAAGATAATTTCATTCTGTTTCCTTTTCTTTCTTGCTTTCATTCATTTATTCATCATTTTTTTCCATTTTAACTACAAAACATGATATTACTTCAAGCTTTCACTGACCCTGTGTGAGGACATCATGGCTCACCAGGAATCTGCTGACCACAGTTTCAGAACTGCTGATTTAGACAAATAAGGCAGTCATATCTGATTTCTAAAGACAGCCAGAAATAGTATACATAATATGGCCATATAAACAAGTTAAGACAATAGAGGAAAAAAAGGACCAAACTGAGCAAAATAAAATGATAAGAAGTAAAACAATAATGGCTTTTATCACCAACATCCAAAACTGATGCCTATAACATCACAAATCATTCTCTAAGTAATTCAAACTTGAATGGATTATCATCCTTATTGACTGATGCACCTAGCAGATAACATTTATGATATGTAACAAGAGGTTTATTGTTTAATAAAACATACAAAAATTGTACAAAAGATACAAACACTGTAGCTATGTACAATACACAATCTTTTTCTGAGAAAGAAAATTGACATTGTATTAAAGATTTGCAGAAATGTATGATCTCTTCAATGCCAATTGCTACACAGCTGTTTCAGGTACAAATATATGCCCATTCAGATCCCAAAATGTTCAAGAAAGGACACACTCTAACAAAACACAAGCCCAGACAAAAAGCCTACGCAGGGGCCTTATAGCTCTCATAGATTAAAAGAAGGAAAACTTTTGATGTAAACTCGAGTTATTTATTTTCTGCGTTCACCTAGCAACTATTACTCTGCATTATACACCCTTAAAAGTATGTAAATCGAGCATGATGCATTGGTCAGTAGTTTACAGCAAGCAACAAACAACTTGACACATCCATCTTTGGCATGGCAAACTAGAGTTAGAATAGCTTGCTAGTCTGGCACAGTTGATTTATTAGGAAAGACAACTCTAATGAAAAACGACTACTACTTTATAGAAATGTTATGAGAAATAAAAGGCTAGGGAAGCAGTTCTAAGTCACTACATGTTAAGATGAATAAACTGGCCTGCAAATTTTCAAACATATTACAAATGACAGAAATTATTTTGTTAGCACGAGAATGCACTTTAAAGTCTATTGTGTCATAGTACAGAACTGCAAGTTTAGTATTTTGTTATAGTACAGAACTGCAAGTTTAGTATTTTGTTATACTCAAAAGGATTTAAGTTTAATGATGATATATTGCAAATCTGGAAACTTTACATTTTTGAAGTTCAAAAAAAAAAATTTTTTGAATTGTTGCTTAAAATTGTATCCTGTATGTGCAGTTACCAACCATTTATTAAAAGCAAATAAGTGATATGTTATTTGCCCCTAACTTATACATAAAAATGTACTCATACTCTTTTTTATGTAGATAACTGCCATAAGTCTGTGACCAACATATACAATTATTTCAGACACAATAATTAAGATCCAGAAAACCATTATATGTTATTTAAAAAAATGATCTCTCCTCAAATATTTCACAGATCCTGTCATAATTGTATGGTATATATTGTGGTTGAAGCTGTTTTCTGGACTGTAGTATTGTGATAACACCATAGCCTATAGCTCTTACTCTATACTGTAACTTATACATTGTGATAACACCATGGTCTATAACTGTTACTCTATACTATAACTTAAACATTGAGACTATAGCTGTTACTCTATACTGTAACTTAAACATTGAGACTATAGCTCTTACTCTATACTGTAACTTAAACATTGTGATAACACCATGGCCTATAGCTGTTACTCTATACTGTAACTTAAACATTGAGACTAGCTGTTACTCTATACTGTAACTTAAACATTGAGACTATAACTGTTACTCTATACTGTAACTTAAACATTGTGATAACACCATGGTCTATAACTGTTACTCTGTACTGTAACTTAAACATTGAGACAATACCATGGCCTATAGCTGTTACTCTATACTGTAACTTAAACACTGAAACAACACCATGGCCTATAGCTGTTACTCTATACTGTAACTTAAACATTGAGACAACACCATGGCCTATAGCTGTTACTCTATACTGTAACTTAAACATTGAGACAACACCATGGCCTATAGCTGTTACTCTATACTGTAACTTAAACATTGAGACAACATCATGGTCTTTAGCTGTTTTGTACTGCAATAGTGTGCTAACACCAAGGTCTATAACTGTTACTCTATACTGTAATTTAAACATTGAGGCCATAACTGTTACTCTATACTGTAACTTAATCATTGAGACAACACCATGGCCTATAGCTGTTACTCTATAATGTAACTTAAACATTGAGACAACATCATGGTCTTTAGCTGTTTTGTACTGCAATAGTGTGCTAACACCAAGGTCTATTGAGATAGCATCATGAGTCCTTTGTGATTCTACACTTTGCTTTGTAAAATCAGAAGAATCTGAATTCATTTCCAAATGTAGCAAAATGTTTACACATCATTATAGCTTTGATTAAATCTGGGCAACTTGACTTAAAACTGATGATATTACTCATAAATGTATGGATAATGAAGTAAATACATGGGCACTAACACATATTCTTTATATACCTCAAGGTGTGGTCTGGTACCTTTTGCCTTTAACCTTGCAATACACCATAATCTATGCAGTACTAATGCAGAAATGTAGCTGTAAAATTTTTTTAAAATCACTCTGTCTAGCCAATAACTCCCTATGTCTCTCTGTCTGTCTTATCAAATGCTTGTGGTTTACCAAACCATTAACTAAGTCAGCAGGGAGTCTTAAGCACTGTAGATACACTATCTAATATGTCAGGACAAATAAAATAAATGACATGAACAAATATAACACAAGATGTTATGTGGTAGGTTGCTGCCTGAGATATATCTTTACAATATTTCAATACTAAGTAGTTAAACTACAACATTCATCACAGACAGCGGCACATACATCTTGAACATAAATGCATCTTTCCAAATGTAAAACTTGTTAAATGTATACACGATACCAAATTACAAAACAAAATGGTAGCCCATTTACATAACACAATGAAATTATACTGCAAAAGAAAATGATGAACCATAATGAAAAATAAAAGCAACAGGCAATTCTACGTAACATAATTAATAACCCATATTTCACAAATAAATGCTGACTGCACCACATAAATGATAATTTGAAAGTTTTATTAAAAACAGTTGACAGTATTTTACATGTATGCTATAGATTTACATTGAATTACTACCATTCCAACAAAGAGAATATGCTGGTTAACTCTTAGAATAATGCTGCTAGTATATCTAAAACATAGCACAGAACAAAGAAACACCACAGTTCCTACAAGAGAAATGGATGTATTTTGTTTCATGTTTGTTTTTATCTTAAATACAATCAAATTAATCAAGTGAATCTTAGCAAAAGATAAATACAAACTTTTCAAAATCAGATGTAATTTAGTTAAATAAGACGTCAAATTTGTGAATGTAAATTTATTACTTTAATTGATCAAATATAGAGGATAGATGTGGCTTATAGATGATAGGTTCAGTAAACAATTATCTACCCAGCAGCAAGGTTGTGATAAAACTTTTGTTGAAGAATCAGAGATTTGGGTATGAATCCTACACTCATGCCTAACTTTCTATAATGATGATAATAAATGACCAGACCAATCAATGTTTAGTGCGCAATTCTTACCTGATCACAAAAGCACTTGACCTCCTGACTTGTCAACATTCTAAAAGGTAAAAATAAAGTGCCCCGTAACGCCAAGCAGGAATAGGGAAAATGGTGTTAGTGACCATCAAAAGCCGTAGATCAGGATCGAACCTGACCTCTTGTCCTTTGTAGGTCAGTCCACTAACCAATGAGCTATCACGGCTCCCATTCTAAAAGGTGGTTCATTATAATTTATATCTTCTTCTTTCCTTCCTCATCTGCCTTTCAGCGTCGAGGGGAGATATAATTTGCGGTCTTTTGCTCTTCTGTTCGCCTCTGCTGCTGTTACGTTTCCTAGTGCTTCTAATATTCCATCGATCCATCTTTTAAGTGGTCGACCCTTGGGTCTGGTGTTCTCACAACATTTGCTGAAGGCTCGTTGTGTTGTATTTTGATCTTTCTGCCTTGTCACGTGGCCAAACCATTTTATCTGTTGTTTCCTTATATATTCTTAATTTCTCTATTCCTTATTTATATCTTAATCATACAAATATGTATATAAATAAACAAAGGACAAGTAATGTCGGATCTACTACTGTTATAGTCAGTATAGCAATACTACCTGTATTTTCTTCTCGTTGCTTTGTTAAGGTCTCAGGAGAAGCAAAGGCTGGGGAGTAGACCCTAAACAGAAAAGCATGAATGAAGACCCTAAATTGGTCAATGATCTATTACTGATCCTTCCTGGTGTCTTCTACAGCCAGATTGGTAGCTACTGTAACACGGATGTTTTCCTTGGAGTGAACCAACATGATCAAAAAGGGGATTCTGAGGCCAGGGCATCACAGAATCTTCATACAACTTGCCTTGGTTTGTATTATGGAAAAGTCATCTGTCTACTGGGTTTGCTCTTGATTTACCTACGATGACATATCTATTTAATTCTAGAGCTAGAAATATATAGTAGATTTCCTTAAAACAGAGCACTGTGTTAAATTCTATGAAAGATTGGATATCATCATATACCGTTTTACACCTTTCAATATAATCAAGAAAAGACTGAGATCCTAGCAGACACTGAACCTGTGTAATGATATAAAAATGGAAAACAAATTATGGGGTTGTATACTGTAAACAAGACTTTTTTAGAACACACAAGTAATAAATATAAAAAAACCACTATTTTTAGCATTTACAGTTAACACACACACACACACACATATATATATATATATATATATATATATATATATATATATATATATATATATATATATATATATATATATATATATAAATATATATTATATAAATATATATATATATGTATATATTATATAAATATATATTATATAAATATATATATATATTATATAAATATATATTATATAAATATATATATATATGTATATATTATATATGTATATTATATAAATATATATTATATAAATATATATATATATATATATATATATATATATATATGTATATAACAGATGTATCTATATACAGTTGAACCGGGACAAACGTAACATCTCCGGACTGGAAAAAAATTTGGCTGAATAGGTACACTACTGACTTATTGTGGATTTGACAGTAGTTCATATAAATGATATTTATGCAAAATGAGATTCTCTTAGCATACACTAATTGTTAATCTCTTAGTCATACATGACAGACAACCAGAGAAATCAGACTTTAACCTTGTTTGATAAGTCTATGAAGACAAACTAAATAATTCATTATGATGTTTACATGAAAACATGAAGTATAACATCCAGCCTGGAATACATGCCAACATTTACAACAAAGGTTGTATCAGTGATAATAAATAGGTTTTAAAAAAAAAAATTAAACTTTACAAATATGAATGCATTTACAAGAATGTGAGTGCAAATAACTTAATTCTCTCTTACATAATAAACTTTCAAACTTAAGCTCACAACTTTCAGTGCATAATTAAATGAGCTCTCAAGTGCACAATTCAATGACCAGTCACTGCACACTTCTGGAAAGCCAATTAAGTGACATCAGACTGTCTCGCTAGGAACAATGCACACTTCTGGAGAGCCAATTAAGTGACATCAGACTGTCTCGCTAGGAACAATGCACACTTCTGGAGAGCCAATTAAGTGACATCAGACTGTCTTGCTAGGAACAATGCACACTTCTGGAGAGCCAATTAAGTGACATCAGACTGTCTCGCTAGGAACAATGCACACTTCTGGAGAGCCAATTAAGTGACATCAGACTGTCTCATTAGGAACAATGCACACTTCTGGAGAGCCAATTAAGTGACATCAGACTGTCTCGCTAGGAACAATCAAAACTGAAGAAAACAAATTATAAACACAAAGAGCTCTTTTCTGCATGTCAAACTATATCTGTCTCTCAATGTTCCTCAAAATACAACTGTATATTGTGATACTTAAAACTGCAGTAATGAAACAATTATTGCAATCATGTACTGACCAGTTGGTAAGATTCAGTTCTCAACTGCGGTGAGTTTTTTTTTTTTTTTCAGTAACCAATACAACTTTAGAAAGATTCCTTATTTGAGCACACCCTAGAGAGGGTCATATATGCTGCCATTTTAGCATCTTTTTATTCTCACTAACATATTGGTACATTGTGTGTGAAGCTATTGCAATTCAGATTTCTAACCCTACCACAATTGTAAATGTGAACATATATTTCATACTATTGCAACTTTAAAAATTAGTTAATTATTTTTATTTTTAATATAATCACTTTTCATCTGTAATTACTACTTTAGCCTCAATATATAACCAATAGATTTTTATTAATACTAAAAAAAAATCCACACACAGGATTCACAAACACAATATAAAATTTGATAAACATTAAATATCTAAAATATAAAACTCCTGAAACGTGAAATAAGATTCCACAAGAATTGACTAATGCTGACAATTTCAACAAACCTAAAGTTTTACAATTTTAAATCATTTGATTGTTTGCTCATGTCTTATTTGTATGTAAATGTATTTAAAAAAATTAGCTGATTTAACTCAATAGTGTGTCATGTGTATATCTAAGAAACATCTAAACCAACCCTTTAGTAAATGTGTGTTTGACTCATAAGAAACAGTTATAGAAGGTACAACAAGAGAAAGGATTTTATACCAACACCTACAAATACTATGGTCTGTTAGTACTGTAAGGACTATCTCAGAAACATTGTATGGTATAGGGGGGGAGAAACTATGAGCTAATATAGGGACTAAAACTATTAACTATTATATGGAGATAAACTATGAACAATATCAACCATTTTGAAATGATAAAATCAGGCACATTTTCTCTGTTCCATTCTACCATGAAAACCTAGCAGCAAGTTTTGATAACTGTCATTTGTCCCATTCTACCATGAACACCAAGCAGCAAGTTTTGATAACTGTCAATTGTCCCATTCCACCATGAACATCAAGCAGCAAGTTTTGACAACTGTCATTTGTCCCACTCCACTATGAACACCTAGCAGCAAGTTTTGATAACTGTCATTTGTCCCACTCCACTATGAACACCTAGCAGCAAGTTTTGATAACTGTCAATTGTCCCATTCTACAATGAACATCAAGCAGCAAGTTTAGACAACTTTCATTTGTCCCACTCCACTATGAACATCAAGCAGTAAGTTTTGATAACTGTCATTTGTCCCATTCTACCATGAACACCAAGCAGCAAGTTTTGATAACTGTCAATTGTCCCACTCAACTATGAACATCAAGCAGCAAGTTTTGATAACTGTCATTTGTCCCACTCAACTATGAACACCTAGCAGCAAGCTTTGATAACTGTCATTTGTCCCACTCCACTATGAACATCTAGCAGCAAGTTTTGATAACTGTCATTTGTCCCACTCCACTATGAACATCAAGCAGCAAATTTTGACAACTGTTATTAGTCCCACTCCACTATGAACACCTAGCAGCATGTTTTGATAACTGTCATTTGTCCCATTCTACCATGAACACCAAGCAGCAAGTTTTGATAACTATCAATTGTCCCATTCCACCATGAACATCAAGCAGCATGTTTTGACAACTGTCATTTGTCCCACTTCACTATGAACACCTAGCAGCAAGTTTTGATAACTGTCATTTGTCCCATTCCACTATGAACACCTAGCAGCAAGTTTTGATAACTGTCAATTATCCCATTCCACCATGAACATCAAGCAGCAAGTTTTGACAACTGTCATTTGTCCCACTCCACTAAGAACATCAAGCAGCAAGTTTTGATAACTGTCATTTGTCCCACTCCACTATGAACACCTAGCAGCAAGTTTTGATAACTGTCATTTGTCCCATTCTACCATGAACACCAAGCAGCAAGTATTGATAACTGTCAATTGTCCCACTCCACTATGAACATCAAACAGCAAGTTTTGATAACTGTCATTTGTCCCACTCCACTATGAACATCAAGCAGCAAGTTTAAACAATTGTCATTTGCCCCATTCTACTATGAACATCAAGCAGCAAGTTTTAACAATTGTCATTTGCCCATTTTCTACTATGAACATCAAGCAGCAAGTTTTAACAATTGTCATTTGCCCCATTCTACTATGAACATCTAGCAGCAAGTTTTAACAATTGTCATTTGCCCCATTCTACTATGAACATCAAGCAGCAAGTTTTAACAATTGTCATTTGCCCCATTCTACTATGAACATCAAGCAGCAAGTTTTAACAACTGTCATTTGCCCCATTCCACCATGAACATCTAGCAGCAAATTTTAAATTGCCATTTGCCCCATTCCACCATAAAGACTAACCGCCAAGCTACACCCCCTGAACAGGTGGACAAAGTGTTTGTCAGATTAGAGGACAGAACAATGAAGACTCCAGGCCTAGATGACATTCCACATCAACAGTCGACAACCACGTTAACGGGACTATGTGACATGATTTGTTAAAATTGCTGTCAAACTATCCAAGCAGTTGCTGACAAAGTTGGCATCAGAACAACATTTTGTCATCAGATTTTGATGGAAGAACCTCAGATGTGTCACATGAGTGCACAATCTATGACTTGCAAGTTGCACCACAACAAAGTACCAGTTCATAGGTCACTCACCATCTGAAGCTGTTTGGTCAAATTCACAGAACCATTGTGCCCTTATCCATTCAACTTAGCCCAGGTGAAGTTTACCTATTTCCCCATTTAAAAAAAGTAGTTTGACTGGATGTCATTTCTAAACTATAGAGGAGAACATTCAGGAAAATGCGATAAGATAACTATGTGCCATCACAGAAAGTGCTTTCCAGGATATATACAAATCATTTCACAAGCTGACGAGACACAGCTTCAAAAGGAACAAATTTAAAATGTAAAATGAGCAATAAAATCTTTATAATAAAAGTTAGGTCTTTTTTATTTTTAAACAGTCTATTTGTGCATGTGCGTGTGTGTTGTGTTTTACAAATGATTAAATATAGTAAAACACGAAATAATTAAACTACTATTACTCCTTGCACAAATAATCATTCATTAATAATCATTCAGTTGTGTGCAGTTCAAACCAACAAAGCCATGCCTGACTTCCAAATCACATACAAATACTTGAAGCATAAACAACAATGCATACAGAATAAAATATATTTTAAAACTATATAAATACTATATGCTTACTAACACTTTCAATATAAATTTGATAATGTTAAAGTGAGGCCACATTTGAAACAAAATATAGTTTCAAGTAATTAAATAAGTAAAATGAAGTTTTACATGTCAAATCATTTGTCCTAACAAGTGACCCTAAAATGTGAACTTGAGAATCATCACAAGAGATTGCATTTGTAGAAGTATAGAATCGTAGGTGATCTCATATGCATGTATGCTCTCTTGAGTTAAGTATATGTGTATGTTCTCAAAGGCTGAGTATATTATAGAAAGACAGGACTTCAAACTCACTGAAGGAAGTCAGAAACGAAAATAGCATAAGATCTCTCATGCTATAGATAGCAAAACTCCCACAATGACTCTCACACTATATGAATGGAGTCAGTTATAATATTTCCACTTTGACACTTACACTCCATGAATAAAGCTATAAACAATATTATCAACACTCTCCCTTAATGTAAGAATGAAGTCAGCAGCAACTCAATCTCTCCCACTCTGTGAATGAAGTAAGAAACAAAGTACCATTTAAACTTTCCCACTCTTTGACTGCAGTTACCACTCAATCTCTCCCACTCTGTGAATGAAGTAAGAAACAAAGTACCACTTAAACTTTCCCACTCTTTGACTGCAGTTACCACTCAATCTCTCCCACTCTGTGAATGAAGTAAGAAACAAAGTACCATTTAAACTTTCCCACTCTTTGACTGCAGTTACCACTCAATCTCTCCCACTCTGTGAATGAAGTAAGAAACAAAGTACCACTTAAACTTTCCCACTCTTTGATTGCAGTTACCACTCAATCTCTCCCACTCTGTGAATGAAGTAAGAAACAAAGTACCACTTAAACTTTCCCACTCTTTGATTGCAGTTACCACTCAATCTCTCCCACTCTGTGAATGAAGTAAGAAACAAAGTACCATTTAAACTTTCCCACTCTTTGATTGCAGTTACCACTCAATCTCTGCCACTCTGTGAATGAAGTAAAATTCAAGTGTATAGCTCATCTCTTCCCCGCTCCAGAAATGGATCCAGCTTTAACAAGCAGAACATCACAGACTCAACTATATATATATAACATTCCATTCCCATTCATAAACATACACTATTATACTAGCTCTGACAATCAATTCGTTGTCTATGGATCATTATTGCACATATTTGCTGTTCTTCCAATCATCTTGTTCAACTGTATGAGATCTTTACTCTTCTTTGTCATTCACTTCCCTCCATAATCATTTCAATCACAAACTGTTCATCAAGTAACCTTGTGGTACATAACAAACAATCTACATTGTGTAAAACCTACACATTTATCTTTACAATTGATAGCTCAGACAATTCTGCAATTCAATCCGTTTTACTGCCTTTTTACTCCTTCACTCACCACACACAACAAGAATACATAATCTTATCATAAACACAATCTAACAACAAATCTGCTAAATATTTTCACCAGTAGATTCATTTCCCATCAGCTATTTCACATCAATTTCGCATCAATTACTTTCTTACTAGTATAATATTTGTACACCCGTTAATTATTTAAAAATTTGGTATCAGTTACTCACTTAAAACAAAAAAGATGATCTAATTCAAACAAATAAATGCAACAGTCCATATCACATCAAACATAAATAAACTTAGAATGCAGGTTCAGAGGAATGGTTTCTGTAATGACAGTCTTGATCAATGGTTAAACATGAATATGGCTATTTGCCACAAATAAATAAATAAAACGTAAACTGTCTTTTCCACAGCCAAAGGAGAACTGTTTTGACACTTTAAAAAAATATATTTTTATCTGCTACTAAGATAGGGGGTGTGAACCCTGTGCACAGTTGATAATCTTTGTAAAAAACACACAAATTAACATCTCATCCTCGAGTGTTGATCCATCCAGCTGAATTGAACTGTGTTGCTTCTTGAGAAATATACCAGGGAAGTCAAGGAATCAACATAAGAACACACAAATATAATATGAAGTTTCATACTGTCCACTGTCCTAGCTGCATGATCTTCCTTAAGTAAAGTGAAACACATTAGACACAGCCATAGCACTGAGAGCGTGAATGCTTTACTGAAGCAGTAACAGCAACTTCGGCAAACAAAATACAACTGCAGTCTTTGCCACTTAGTCACTGCACTTTGAAGCCACTACTTGGTTGTTGAGGTGATTTAAATGTGCAAATGAAAGATGAACTAGGATCACTTAGTGACAAGGATACTAGATGAGAAAATACTGACATGAATTGTCTCTAGTTAATTTTAGCTGAGGCAGACTTGCAAATATCCAAGTCTAAGCAATAAGTATTTCTGAACAACAAGATGGCTGGCATCTGAACCATTAATGCTGTCTCATCTTCTGAAGTCTTCATTGGGTTTTACAAGACCCTCTGTTCAAAATGAAATGAAAAGCATAATTAGTACATGAATCAATTAATAAATTAAGTGAGTTACATGAATGAATACATAAACATGCAACATAATAAGTGATGTTGGTATACTATTTTATGGGGAAAATTAGTGAAATCAATATGTACAAATTAATGACTGAATTATAAGTAAAGTGAGTGACAAGAGAGAGAGACAGGAAAATCACTGGAGTCTGTACAAAATGTGGTTTTACAGAAGAATGGTGAGAATACCATGGACAGCTAAGAAGAGTAATGAAAACGTTCTGAAAGAGGCCACAGCAAACAGTGAGCTAATTTCCAATATTAGGAAGAAACAATCATCATTTTTTGGCCATGTAATGAGAAGAGAACAGCTGGAATATATTGTAAAAACTAGGAAAATTGAGGGACGAAGAGATAGAGGGAAGCAAAGAGAAAAGATACCAGACAGCTTATGAGAATGGCTTGGCAGAAGGTCAACAACAGAAATGATAAATAACTGCCGAGATCGAAAGTTGTGGAGAGACATGATTACCTACGCCAGCAGGCCCGGTACTTGATGATGATGATGAAAGTGAGTGAAAGTAAATCCTCTTATGGAGGCATGCATTATAGCTTAAACAAAACTGTTCATCAGGTAGTTTATTGGCCCAATCCTGGAGCATTACATTCTAGGTAACTCAGTGAATAATATTGGGATCTGCTCAAGAACCACATGAAACTTGTAATCCTGTGTGTGATTCATAAAGTGTAGATCTATGACAGTAGGATTTGGTTTCAAGTTAGTGGAGCAGTACAGCAAAATTGAAGCAGGATATAGCAGTGATAAGTTGTATGAAGACAAGTGGGGGGTGGGGTAATAAACAAAGGGAGATAAAGAGGGGTGAGTAACATAGAATCAGAGGAGGTCCACGTGAAAGTTAAGTGAGTGAACACATCGTGGATCACGAGAATTGGAAACGAGGCGGAGAGAGTTAAGTTAGACAAAGAATAGGTTAAATTAGATTCCTTCGAAATAGGGTGATGGTTCAATCCAGACGACAGTGGGTTTTGTTACAGCCGATACTGGGAACAAGGAGAATTGATTTGGACATTCGATAGCAGGTTAGTTGGTGTGTAGCCGTAGAGTTGGTCAGACATGTTCCAGGGGAAGTGCTCAGACAGGGACGTAGTGTATGATAGGATAAGAAACCATAGTAGTGCCTAATGTGAAGTAGCAGGAATGAATTAGGCTCATAGATTTGTGTGAGTTGTCAAGAGATATTATTATTGTAGTTAGCGCCTACCACAATGCATAGAGACTTTGTAGATTGTGAATGCTCATCATCATATGATTTGTGGAAGTCATAAGAGAACATTATTACTGTAGCTGGTAGCTATAAACAAGTGAAGAGACTGTGTTAGAATATGAGGGTTCTTATCATCATAGGCTGTGTGTAAGCCATACAGAGACTTTATTGCTGTAGTGGTAGCTACAAAACAATTAAAGAGACTTTTGTTAGAATATGAGGGTTCTCATCGTCAAGACTTTGTGTACATCATGAAGAGACATTATTCCTGTAGCTGGTAGCCACAACCAGCTGAAGAGACTTTGTTAGGGTGTAAGTGTTCTCACTAAGGGCTGTTTGGAATGCTAATGGCAGCATTCCTGCATATCTACTGTGGGAGAGAGGTAGGAGAAGTGTGAGAGGCTATCAACAGACTTTGCTATTGTGTTAATGAACTTGCTAGGGGAGTTGATCATTGTAAAATAAACTTCAGTCATGCACTTTTCACTGGTGTTGGTACATGCTTTGTCAATGGTTAGCTATATTGTCTGTCCCTAGCGATGAATGAACACTGGGGTGCCATGAACCAACGGGAATAACAATGCGGAGTCTATCAAGAATCGTTCACTTGGCCAAGAGTGTCATCCGAGACAGGAGAATGAAGTGCGGCGACCGTTCTGGGCAGTGATCTGCTATATCAGGCAACTGAGCTGGTATCCAGGGCATCCTGGCGAGGCAACTCAAGGGCACAGATCTGAACGAGCTTTCTGCCGCACACATTCCCAGCTTTAAGTAGAGTGAAGGTTCAGATCGTAGCCAGCTTTCTGCTTTACAGATCAGCCTTGAAAGTGTCAAGGTGTTCACGGGGAGAAATAGACCGTTACAAAATAATGTAGACAAATATATATTTTAAAAATGTATGGTTATAGTTTTACAGTGTAGAGACAGACATCAGGCAGTTCTGATGTTGTGGCAAAATGCATTCATCAGGAAGAACATATGACACAAATGTAAACATACAAAATACAGTCGAACCTGGTCTTAGGACCACCTGTTTAAAGCGTTTCCCTGGTTATAGGACCGGGTCTACAATTTCCCCGAGTTTTTTACTATATGCTAACACTGATTACGGCGCTCACCGTATGACGCGACCAGAGACCAGGCTAATTAACCGCCGCCAATGTTATTTATCCCGTTTACGACGACCAGCCAGTCCTTCGTCTCGCTGGGAGCTATAAACGATCGACACAGGTGTCTACAGGTGTTGATGTTTTCCCGTATTTAGTGAGTCCCAGATTACAGTGGGACGTGTTACGTTTATCAGTCAATACTGGTGCAGACACAGATCTATGATTCGTGAAGTGACATCACTTCGCGGTTCCGTCTAGACCAGAGTAGACCATTGCGTGGCCCGTATAAATTACAGGAATTAACTAAAGAATTAGTCATTGCCCGCTTAGAGTGTATTCATGTACATGTACAGTATCTCAGTGAATTATTTTTGTGGATTTTAAAAGTGTTACACACAATATAGGAAATGGCCAGTGTCAAAAGTGTAAACCCAAAGCATTAACGCTGGAAGAACGAATATCAGTGATTCGACAAAATCAGCAAGGTAAAAGTTCGCGATTATTGGCAGAACAGTTTGGAGTGGGAAAGACACAGATTTTACGTACGTTAAAGAGAAAAGCCGAGTATATGAATGACTTTGAAAATAATGCACCAAGTATGAAAAGAAGGAATAGCAGGAAAACGGGAAATGAAGACATAAATACACTTTGTTGGAAATGGTGTCAATCAGCACTTGCACGAAAAATTCCGTTATCTGGGCCGATGATCAAAGAACGAGCTTTACAGTTTGCAAAAGAATTGGAAAACTCAGTCTTTAAAGCATCGAACGGCTGGTTAGAGGCCTTCATTAAAAGACACAATCTTGTGTTTGGTAAGCAATGTGGCGAAGTCGGTGATTCAGATATGAGTGCTGCGGCTGACTGGACTTCTAAAATATCCGAGATATGCTATGGTTACGCTGCTCAAGACATTTTTAATTTAGATGAAACCGGGTTATTTTTCAAAGCGACTACGGACAAAACATTTTTTGTCAAAGGAGAAAAATGCGCTGGGGGTAAAAAAAGCAAAGAGCGAATAACAGTGATGCTATGCACTAACATGTTGGGGGAACGAGAACCGGCTTTAGTGATTGGGAAAGCAGCTAACCCTAGGATTTTTAAAAACATCAACATAAACACACTGCCAGTGATTTACAGAAACAACAAAAAGGCATGGATGACTGCAGCTATATTTGAAGATTGGCTGAAAAGTTTTGACCGTAAGATGCAGAAAAAAAAGCGCCACATTATTTTATTTGTTGACAACGCTACCTGTCATCCCAAGATCGAACTACAGAATGTTAAGCTGCAGTTTCTGCCACCCAACACAACTGCATTAGTTCAACCCCTAGACCAGGGTGTCATTCAGACATTTAAATTAAAGTTTAGACAAAAACAGCTTCTACATCTTATCACAGTCATGGAATCAAACAAGGATGCTTCCGGAACCGAACTCATGAAACAGGTCAATTTACTGGATGTAGTCTACTGGATTGCTGCAGCATGGAAAGAAGTGGACAACTCAACCATCCTTAAGTGTTTCTGTAAAGCAGGTTTTCATTGTCCTGCTGAAACACACGCATATTCTCTGACGCACATGGAATCTGCATCAAAGACCGACGTGCAAATTGTTTCTACTGCAATTTCTACTGCTTTGGATAACCTTTCAAAAGAATTGTTTGGATACCAATTGACAGACATCTCCATGATTGATTCAGGGCTCCAAACTTGCAACACAATAGAAACAAACTGGGATCTTCCTGCCACTGCAATTTTAGCTGCTGAGGATGTGAATAGTGAATCAGACAACGAACAAGATTCTACTGACATTGAGAAAACATACACTATCGCAGATGCACATAATGCTTTGGAGCTTCTGCGCACCTATTCAATAACAAACGGGAGATCTGACATACTAGACGTTATCATGGACTTGAGAGAAAAATTGAACTTATCGTTTATTTCATCTGTCAAACAACAGACTACCATATTGGATTTTTTTTCAAGTCAAAAGTGATACATGTACAGTATAAGTGGAATCTGTGTATGTGTGTTTTATTTTTGTGTGTTTAACTATCGTGTTTTATGAAAAGTGTCCAACCAGTGGCTATTGTAGACCGACATGTGCACTATGTTCTACTCATGGATTACGCTGATTTGCAGGTTAGTTTTCATAGTGCTTAGGATACAATTTTTTTTATCGCTCTATTTATTATGTGAAACCTGTGAGGCAGGACCACCTGTCCTATGGGACCAGTTTTTGAAAGTCCCGTGAATGGTCGCCTTAGACAGGTTCGACTGTATTATCAATTTGCTAGGACAATATCCATAAGTACTCAGATCTCTTGACTGGCAATAAAGATCTCAGGTGAAACATATTATGTTTGTTCCAAGTGGAACCAAAATTTGCCTAACCAAATGCCATGGTGATTCAATAAAACCGTTATATTTATTTACTGGACATTTGTTTCTTTATCATTAAGTTATTTTTTTAAAATGTTATACATACCATTATAGACTTTAAGTATTGCCTCACATACAAATTTATACTGACTCTGAAAAAAAACCAAACAAAAGTATTCAAAACATCAGAATGATAGTTATAAAGTTTTAGAATTGAATTTTTTTTTAAAGAACAGACGTACTGGCTTTTTGGTCTAGTTTCCTTCAAAGTACTCTCCTTGTAATTAGTGGTTCTTCAATATTTTTTTTCAGATGTAGGGATATGAATATGCCACAGAAAGTGATGTCAGATGAATATGGAAGATACTGAAGCTGAGGAATGTAGTGTTTCACCAAAAATTCATTTGTTTTGACAGACGTGTTCAGGGGCATTGTCATAGTGAAGGATTCAGGTGTCGTCACACCACACATCAAGACAATGTCTGAGCACACAAAGATAGCTGAGCTCTCTATTAACTGTCTGCCCTCTAGAAATTTATTCATAAAGAATGAGTCCATCAATGTTGAGAAACACAATCAAAATGGTATTAACATTAGACTTCACACAATCTGCCTTCCTTGACCAAGAAAATAATGTCATTTTGCATTAGGATGACATTTGCTTTGTTTCTTGGTCACACCCAGGTTTCATCAACATTGATTGTCTATGACATGAAGTTTGGATTATTACAGGCTTGCTCAAGAAGATCAGTTCAAATTGACAATGATTTTCCATTTTCTCTACAGTCAGAAGATGCAACACTAATTTTGCTGACATGTCTCATACCCAAATTTTCACTTTAAATTTTATGGCAAGTATCTACTATTACCTACATTATTTGCTACCTCTATGACAGCTAGACATCAGCACTAACGATTGCTCACGCGCAAGCCACTGTTTTATAAATGTGGGAGGTAGATGATCAGCCAGGGTAGTGATTATCAAACAATCAGCACTCACTTTGAGGCAGAAAAACCACTCAAAAGTCTTTGATCAACTTAAGCAGGACTCGCCAAAAGCTGATTTGCATTTAATAAGTTTCAGCACTAGTTTTGCCTATGTTGAACAAAGAAATCTATCCAAACATGTTTTTTATGTCTACTCAGAAATTGGCCAGAACTTGCAGGAATGCATCCTCTTGAAGGTTTTAGCAACGCATGAAGAATATGAGTTCAGAATTGTCATGTTCACTCAGGAATGGTTACTGTTACTCATTTATATATTGTATATATTCATTGATTCACATGAAGTTATCATATCAAACCACTTCATACATTTTTTCCCTTCATGACTTACTAAACTAAAAAAAAGGATGAAAAACACTTACTTTAAAAAATCATTATAATTTATTTTTATTCACTGAGAATGTTAGTTCAACAGGAAATGCACAGACATAACTTCCTTGAAAGTTTGAGGTCATCTATGAAGAACATGATGAAAATTTGGAAGCACACGAAAGCTACCATGAGTTATCATCTGATAAGTGATGGAAGTATGAAGAATAAAAAAAACAGAAAGAAGAGAAACAAAAATGTTTCAAATTCAAAGATAAGATGATCTACTTACAGAGGTTTGAATGAGCATGGCACGTTGATCTCTCATCTGACGCACAATTGACAGTGGATAAACTTGTTGATTTGATTCTATAAGACACATTGCGGTTTCCATTGTGATGAGCACACCAGTCCTGCCAATTCCAGCACTTTAGAATAAAATATACCAAAACAATCAACAAACGAACTACATAATTTGAAATCTATCGATTAAAAAAAACATTAATAACAAAACTAGGGAAGGAAAGCTGCTGGCAGAAGAAAACTTTTAATAACAAGTCACTCAATTAACTTTTTTAGTACGTGATTAAATTCTTCTTCCTCTTCTTTTCCTCTTTTTCACCACTTCAGGTGTTAAGGGCGATACAGATAGAGAGTTCTAGTTTTTGCTCTTCTGGCAGCCTCAGTCATTGATAAACGATGCTGCTGTAGCATTAATCTATTGTTATATAGCTACTCTAACGTAATCTTGGTCTGCCTCAAGCTCTGCATCCCTTTTTCTCTTTTTCCAAATGCCTTACAGGCTATAGGAACCTTGCTGGTTGAGTGCTTAGAGTGATCACTTCCTGACCAGAAGGGTTGGGTTTGATTTCAAGTAACACATTTTTTTGTTTCTGGACCAACAAGGTTCCGGAGTTCACCCAGCCTCTAAAAAATGTATATCAGATATTTTTCTGGAACATAATGGTGGCCTGGCATGAAACCAATCAAATTATCCAAAATATGCCATGTTCATAGAAAAATATGGTATGAAAAATAAACATAGAATGGTATTAAGCAGCTAAACTAATAACAGGACAAGACAAACTACGACATTTTGGCAAAAGCTTTCATTGTGTACAAAATAATAAATATTGATACAAAGTCAAAGACAAACATGAAAAGTTAAGTACTGATCTCAAGTAACAAAATAGCTGAAGAGGATCAATGGCCAGGACCTATATGTCTGTTGTTTTTATTATTTATCTTCTAGTTTAGCTGCTTAATACCACTCTACGTTTGTTTAACATGTTTTCAGCAAATCTACTCATAGCTCCACGTATTTAATATTTTACATCATTTATATTTGTGCTTATCTCGAAAAATATGGTCACTAACGCCATATATCCCATAAGTAACAAGGCATGGAGATAACCTTTACTTGTATGGTATGGCATCACTAGGTATTCTCTTCAGATAAGAAAACATAAATTTCATTTGATTAAATTATTGGACAGTAGAATAGCAGATCAGAATATGCTCACAGTCTTTCAGCAAGTTGCAAATAGATTGCACGTATATGATTCCACTAGTTTGTTATTATAACACAGGCCTCAACATGTCTTTCTTTTCATGCCACACTTCATTCAAAATGTTCACATTCTCCAGATTGTATAAACATCAGGTGCTATATTACAACCTTTTACTACCATTCTATCAACCTTTTATTACCACATCAACCTTTTTTACCACATCAACCTTTTTTACCACAACAACCTTTTATTACCACATCAACCTTTTTTACCACATCAACCTTTTTTACCACATCAACCTTTTTTACCACATCAACCTTTTTTACCACAACAACCTTTTATTACCACATCAACCTTTTTTACCACATCAACCTTTTTTACCACATCAACCTTTTTTACCACATCAACCTTTTTTACCACAACAACCTTTTACTACCATTTTATCAACCTTTTATTAGCACAATACACATTTTTAGCAATACATTTTCAATGTTAATAACTTTAACATTCTCCTTAACTTTAATACTTATACAATTTATTTGCATTGGTAGCAAAGTGTTGGAAGTGTGTTACATAATGCTGTCTTTGTATTTAATGTTTGCTCTGTAAGAATCAAATGTCCAATATATATATTTGATTAACTGAACACAATAATTCTACTATATTAAGCAGAATACACGTCACTTCTCACACATTATTCATGTCACAGTCAAGTAGATTAAACAGATCAATAATCAGATTCAATTCCTGGTAGTGTCGAAGGCTTATGAACTAAACACACAGATAATGAGCAAAACTTAAATCTTGAAATTCTAAAATTAAAGAATCATAAGTCATTAAAGATAATTGGATAAACCTTAATCTTGAAATGATAAGAATATAAAATAACAACCTCAATACAGATAAATGGCAGAACTTTAATCTTGAAATGATAAGAATATAAAATAACAACCTCAATACAGATAAATAGCAGAACTTTAATCCTAAGATTATACAAATCTAGAATTATAACATTATCAAAGGAGGTTATCTCCATGACAGAACTATTTTTAGTCTACTGACTTCAATTTCTCATTTACCTGCAGTGAACAATAGTGGGCTCAACCATGCCCTCCCGATTCTGACGAACACGGATGACAAAATGTAGAAAGTCACTTGGATCATCAGGCACTCCATGATCTGGCCAGGCAATGTACTGCATATGTCTGATGTGACGCTCCTCGCCAGTTTCAACATGGGTAAGGTTAAACTCCCGGAAAGCGAAGGAGTGAGTGTCCTCCTCCTTGACACATGTGACTTGGAGAGTCCCAAAGTCCTCAGTCTCGTAGAGCTGAGGCCAGTATTGATGGCATTTCACGCGACCCCTTTCCATTTTAGTGGTTAACATAACAACCAAAGTTGAATGTTGTTCCCAAATCATCTGTTGAATCATAGCAAATATCTAAAATGAGTGTTACATTGTTATGTTTAAAACATGCAAAATACATTTTTTAAAACTGACTACTATAAGGAGAAAAGAAAGCTAAAATATAGGTCATCAATTAACTATGGAGAAAACAAAGCTAAAATATAGGTCATCAATTAACTATAAGTATAAAGATATCACAGGTATAATAACTCACTGACTATACCAAAATGACAAACTGACTGTATCTGAATAAACTTAATAAATTAGCCACCTAGAATTGCATTCTATTTCAGAAACTAAAAAAAATACCTCACTCTTTAACATTGTTCAAATAATTAAAACAATGCTGTCAATGTGTATTAAAAAATTAAATAATGGAGTCAAATTATGCTTTAAATCTTCTAATGAATGAATGAAGAAAGTTATCAAGCTCTCAATGGTCATTAGTACTTAGGTTGCTGAAATTTGATATGTTGTCACACATAGCATTATTCAGAAACAGAATTAATATATAATGTATATGGGCTTTTATGTGTTCACAAACAGTTGGAAACAGGCAGACTTTGATCCTCGATAGCAACTGTACTTTATTGTTTAGCCAGATTCTCTCAGTGCTGATTTTGCCAATGTTAGAATGGTAACGTTTGTGTGCAGAAAGCAGTTTTATGTTCAGGGATCTAGCCTCCTTTTTTTTGGGTCTTTTTTTTTCTAACTTTGAATTTTTTGTTTATTCAGATATTATGTCACTGCATATATCTGTTCTCAATGTCCTAAGACCATCTGCCAACTTTTCCCAGCAAATTTCACAAATGGTGATACCTTGCACACATCCTTCTATTTCAAGTTTAATCTACCCATAGACCAAACTTCTGAATATTTATATTTCTCATCACTGACTATCTTAAAAGCATTGCATTTTGAGTCTCTCACTTTAGAATAATGGTTACCGCATGTACAACAGCAATTTCTTATCAAAACATATATTTTATTTTCATTTTCAATTCATTGCTGAAAAAAATGTAAATTTGTTAACAGGCTGATAACTATCATGTTTCTTATTGAATGCACTGGAAAGAAAGGTCTGTTTTTCATTTCCACTGATATAATGGAGTTCACTTATTATAATTCAAGTTTTACTTAAACCTTAGACTTTGACAAGCATACTCTTTTACCCAACCACTGGTTATATTTTGCATCTAACTGAAAATATTTTTAATGATTTTAAAAAAATACCTGATATGCAAAGGTTGTCACATAACAGTACCTGTTTACTTCGGTAAAGATACAAAGACAGATTATAAAAGATCATCATGTCAAAATAACTGATGTTCTCTATTAAAATTAATCATCATCTCTACAGAAAAAAAATATTTCACATTTTCTGTATTGTTAAAAATGATATTCCCATTACATACGGTGACCAGGCGTCCCAGTTTGCCCGGGACATGTCCCGGAATTGAATCAGCCGTCCCGGCGTCCCCGAAAGGTTGGGTTTTGTCCCAGGTTGTGACCAGCCGTCCCATTTTGCCCGGGACATGTCCCGGAATCAGCCGTCCCCGAAAGGTTCGGTAACGTTTTCCGACGAACTGTGTACTTTTCCCGTACTAGATCCGTGCTGATAGCTTTGCGCGCATTTTATCAAGCGGTCCCGCAATTTGCCCGCAAATCGAGTCGGCAAGAAGAGGAAAATGTCGGAAATTTATTTTTTTTTTCAGCAAAGAGTTCGCACTAGATAGACACTAGATTTGTGAATATTCATTCATTGTTGGTTGTTTGTTTAAAAAATGTTTATTTAAATTATTACTAACCAATTTTAATTTTAATTGAAAAGACTGAAACAGTTTATTTTATAACTTACTATTTTTTTAACTTTAACTATTATAAGAATTAGATACGTATTGCTGTACACATGCAGTATGTAGGCTATACATTACATTGTAGATGTTTGCCTCTGCCTCTTCCTTACACTTACAACTGAATTTTACTTTGTTTCTCTTCACAGCTTAGACTGTGACTCAATGTGAGTGAGTGGTCCACTTCTTTTCTATCACTGACACTGTGCATGATGCCAAAAAGAACCTGCAAATTTAATGAGACTTTACAGAAAAAATATCCTTTCATTAAACGCACAACTAGTGAATCTGACGTACTGTGCAACATATGTCGTGCAGAATTTTCTGTAGCACATAATGGCGCGACAGATATTTCTAACCACTTGAGTACAGGCAGGCACACTAGAGCAGTTGGTGCAAGTGCGTCTTCAAAAAGTCTTACAGAGTTCTACGCAAATGCAAGTTGTGGAACAAAAGAAAAGCAGTTAGCTGCTGCGGAAGGTACTTTGGCATACCACACAGTCAGTCACAACCATAACTTCTGTTCGATGGACTGCACCTCCAAGCTGATCCAAAAAATGTTTGAAGCAAAGTTTACTTGCTCAAGAACCAAGGCAGAAGCAATTGTTGTGAAAGTTCTCTCGCCACTTGCAATGAAGCATTTGAAAGATGACCTGGAAAATGTAAACTTTGTGTCTATGTTCATTGATGCATCTAATCATAAGGAGGTGAAATTATTTCCAAACTTGTCCGCTATTTTTTGCCATCATCAGGAATTCAAGTAAAACTACTTGAATTTAAAGATTTACCCGGAGAAACATCTGCACTACAGCACCAATATATTATGGAAACACTGGAATCACATCAGCTGTCACAGAAACTTATCGCTTTCTGTGCCGATAATGCCAATACAAATTTTGGTGGTGCAGAGAGAAAGGGAAAGAACAATATATATTGCAAACTAAATGAAACACTCAGTCATAAAGTTCTTGGCCTTGGATGTGCGGCACACATTGTTCACAATGCTATTCAGTCAGCAGCGGAATGTCTTCCTCTAGATATTGAATCAGTTGTTCATAAAATATATATGTACTTTTACATATACACCGTTCGAGTTACGGCCTTACAAGAATTCTGTGATTTTGTTTCAATAGAGTATCAGAAGTTACTAAGCTACAGCAAAACCAGATGGCTAGATATGATGCCAGCTATAGAAAGGATTATAAAAATGTTTCCTGGGCTGAAATCATATTTTCTCTCATTAGACAAATGCCCTGTCCTGCTACAAGCTTTTTTTGAAGACCCATCTGCAGAGCTGTGGTTATATTTTGTACATAATCAGGCAGCTTCATTTCAAGCAACTGTTCTGCAAATTGAAAATCAGACTGCAACATGTATTGAAGTGTACAGATCTTTGAAAGATCTTAATGAAAAATGCAGGGAAAGATCAAGTCAGAAGTTCATTCCCATCATACTTCAAAGTAAGTTGAAGGAGTTGGAGAAAGAGATTGATACCAAGAAGCTCCAGTCACAAATGATTGAATTTTATGAAACAAGTGCAAATTACTTGGACCGCTGGTCCATTCAATTTGAAGAGATAAATATATTTGATTGGGTGCTTTTGAGATCGCAAACATCATGGGAAGATGTTCAAAAGTGCGTTGCTTTTGTAAATGGCATATTTCCTGACAAGATAAATGACAATGAACTATTTGATGAGATCTCCTATATCCAAAGATATGTCACGGCAGAAAAAATTAATGAGTGGTCTACACCCTCAGCACAAGTCCCAGTAGAAAAACGATGGATGGAAATCTTTCAGCACTTTGCCAATCATTATGTTCCATGTGATAATGTGAAACTCATGGCAGAATTCACATTATGTCTTCCAGGGACAAATGCTCCCACTGAAAGAGTCTTTTCTCTTATCAACAACATTTGGACTCCTGATAAATCGCAACTTAAAGTTGAAACATTAAAACACATGCTTGTTGTTAAATGCAATTACACTAATTATTCATGTAACGAGTTCTATGACATGTTATCACAAAATTCTGATGTTCTGAGTGCCATCCACTCAAATCAGAAATATTAGTGTGTCATGATTATGAGGTTGATCATACATGCGTCAGCTGTGTCAATTTATTTTAACATCATGTCATTTGTTAGTAGTTAGTTATTTACTAACAATGTTTTTTTATAAACATTCAAAAGCGAGATGTTCAGCCGCAGACCTAGAAAGATTAATGAATTAAATATTTTGTTTTTAAATATATTATTTAATAAGTTAAACAATTTCTACTTTAATTTACTTTCTCAAATATTTCACCCGCGAATTTTGTATTTTTTTTCACTGGTTGCCATTTTCACAATTTGCCCTAGTCTGTCCCAGGTTCGGCCCAAATTGTCCCAGGTTCGGCCTCCATTTGTCCCAGGTTCGGCCCAAAATAATCTGGTCACCGTACCATTACATATCTATCTATCTATCTATCTATTGTCCTTTCGAGTCGAAGGCGGCACATAAGGCAGAACCACAATCTCAAAAACAGAAACCTTGCATGCCAAAATGGCACATATTGCAGAGATCACTGCTTCTAAAATCTATGGCTCTATTTCCATAACAATACTTTTTACAATGACAGCTTGTCAAGCCATCGATCAATCTCCTTTGTCGCCTCTTACGACATGCCTGGAAGGTCACAGTGTCACTATTCTTTACCTCCCTCATAATGAGGCCCCGGTAACACACTTTACTTATAGCATCATATAAATATTTTTAATTTTTGCTTGTTATCTTCTTCAACCAGAAGGAGATGGATTGTAGACCCAGAAGGAGATGGATAGATGCAATGACAGAGATATGTAACAACAAAGGAAAATCACTAATTCAGACAATTCGAGCAGCACAAGAAGGACAAATGATATAAACCACGACACCTTTTAGGTATCAGTGAAAAGAGAAAAGAAGAAGAAGAAGATCTTCAAGAATTGGACAAAATGGCTGCTGCCTTGGCAAGAGTGTTAAGCAATTAAAAATCTAGCCATGTTTGAGAAGACATGTTGAGTCAATGGCACTGATATTGTGGCTTGCTGCATCGTATGGACACAATACATCCACACACAATTATCATCACAAGCTGAAGAAGAAGAATTATGTTAAGTGTTTATCCTGAGAGCAAGCAGGAATCAGCTCCTTCATTGAGATAGAGCTGCTTGCACAGAACAGAGATAAATGGCGAGATTTGATAAAAGATCTTTACAAGGATTGAAAACTGCTAGAATAAAAATTTAGATAAGAGGAGTATCTGGGTCTACAGCCTATAGGCCGGCTATGGCTGGAAAGGTCAATAGATAGATAGTTTATTCTGAGAACTTTTTTTGTTTATGCTAAGTTTAACTAGTATTTGATGACCCTTATAGTATTTTCTTGCATCTGTTGTTGGTTGTGTGACACTAAACAATCTGCAAAATCTATGTCTTTGAGCTATCCATAAATTCCATTTAACCCCATTCCTACTATCCTATGGCTGTTTTCATAATTCATTCAGCCTACTGCCAATAGAAATAGAAGCAGCCATAGTAGGTATCATTGTCTTAATCCTGTCTTTATACCTTTGTGTTAGATGTTCTTCATGAACAATTTCGCAATGTCATTTTTTAATATACGTTTTCAAAGACGTTGACTTGCTTAATTGGTTTTACAAGAAATCTTAGAATAATATCTTAGAATAAGTAAAGTAAGAGCCCCCGTCATGCCAAGTGGCGTATAGGGAATATGGTGTTAGTGACCATAAATTTTATAGACCTTCATCACATGATTTTTGAGGTAATGTGATCGGTATTACATCCTTGCCGTTTTACTTTCCCAGAAAAAAATCCGGTACCCATTTAAGGCTGGGTGAACCTGGAAGCCATCGGTTGGGATCGAACCCTACCCCTTGTCCTTTGTAGTCCAGTTCACTAACTACTGAGCTATCGCAGCTCCCTATATCTTAGAATCTTAAAATAATATCTTAGAATCTTAAAACTATATCTTAGAATAATATCTTAGAAAAATATCATAGAATCTTGGAATAATATTGTAAAATATTAGAATATCTAAGGAGTGCCTAGTGCATGCTTCACAAGCCTTAGAGTTGTGTCTATTATATATTTGATAACTTTATACAGCAGTTTATATATTCCTATCTCATTTGTAGAATATTAAAACAGGAATAATATCATACAAGACTTATGAACCAACCTGCCAAAAGTCATTACAGGTGTTAGGTAAAGGGCCCTGGGCAGCTATGTATCTGTTGACAATACCTGAACCAGGAATTTCCATCTGGAACAAAGATGCAAATATATACAAGACTACCTGAACCAGGAATTTCCATTTGGAACGAAGATGCAAATATTTACTACAATAACTGTAGAATTTGTAATGAAAGAAGCATTGGTGACAAAATGATGCATTTACTAGCTGACTGGATGATCACAGGTTAAAGCTACCTCTCTGCTGTCTTGATCTAACCTCTGGAAATTTGATCAGAGGGTTTTCTTTCTGGGAAAGTTGGGCAGTCTGGATTTATATTGGTTACATCATCATTGAGTGTCATCTCCACATCAAAGGTTGTCTACCATGGAGCGCCATTCCGTCTGTCGCTTGCTTTGATGATGCAGGTTGTCATAGGCTGACTTGTCCATCTTTTGTTGATGTTATTCATCCACGTTAGTCTTGATATGCCTCTGGCTCCTTTATCTTTTATTTTCCCTTCCAAGATTACTTTTAGTAGGCTGCTGCGTCTTTTAACATGCCCCAAAAATCTCATTTCTCTTGTTTGAATTGTGTTTAGTAGTTCTCTAAAATTTTTAGCTGCTTTAACATGTCAGCGTATGTTTTCTTTTCTTTCCTACCTATTCTTCTATATATCCACATTTCAAAGTCTTCAATTCTCTGTTCTGTTTTTTTGTCTATTCATGTTTCAGCACCATACAGGAATATTGAGAAGATGTAACATTTTGCTATTCTTAGTTTTAGCCCTGGTGTTATCTGTTTTGATGTTATTAAAATTATTTTGATGCATTAAAATTATTTTTTGCCATACCTATTCTTTTATTCATTTCAGTTTTACATTTTTCATCACTGGTTATAGTATGTCCAAGGTAGTTGTAGTTTTGAACTGTCTCCAGGTCTATTCCTTCAATTTTGATATCCACTTGTAGGTTTTGAGCATTATCTCTGTTTAAGATCATGGTTTTAGACTTTTTATATTCATATCTACTCCATATTGTTAATGGTTTAGAGGATTAACACCACTGTTTTTTTTATAACTATTATTTGTTCAAGAATGACTAATTACATCATTTTCAACAATCAGGTGCAACCTTTCTACTTTTGAATGCTAGACTGAAGTAAAATGCAATATATTGTAACCAAATTTAGATCTACAGATGTAAATAAATGGATAAATTTATCTTCGATGTCCTGTCTAATGAGTGTATGGCAATCATGTTTAATAGGTGAATATCAATCATGTCAAATGAGTGTGTATCAATTACATGCAACATAGGCCGACCACCAATACTGTTGTTACATTTGCTAATCCATTGTTACTGCTTGCGGGTGTTACATTGTTAATAGTAAGATATTTGTCAGCACAATTTCTGTTACTGCTAATTCTGCATTTATCTAAAAAAGATACTTGTACAAGGTTGTAACTTCACCCAATATTGCAATAAACAGAAAAACTCATTAAAATTGTTTATTTATGTGCTCTGCTGATCTGTCAAATCAATAAACAGAAACCAAAGCAAAAATATATTTCTCAGAACTAACCCTCTGGGTTCTCTACATGTATAGACAATATAACAAATGACTAACTAGAACTTTCCTCATTTCATAAAATGTAGCTTAGATGAATAAGAACTGCCCCTTTAGATGTTTATGTGTGTATGGTCTACAATGGACTTCATGCAGTCACCTTTATTAGTCCATTCAAACTGAATATAACTCTAACACTTTCTTTTAACAAAAATCCAGTCTTTATTTCCCTTAATGGCTGTTTCATATTTGTTTCTATGTTAACAGAATAACTTACTTGACTGCAATAAAGAGCTTCAGATTTTACTTTGATTGATAAGATAATGTTGTGTGAGGGCAAGCATTTCATGTTCTGCATTTTTTTTTATCTTCAAGAAGGAGACGAAGAGGAAGGCCCCAAAAACGGTTGAAAAAGAGAGTTGGAAATGGAGGTAAATTATGAGGATGACACAGAATGATCTAAAAGAAAATAGTAAAAAACAAGACTGGCTTGCAAAGGAACTTGAAAGGAAGAGGAAGTTTTCAACTCATGAGTGCTATAACCCTCCTCCCCCTTCCCCCCCAAAAAAAGATGTCAACATGCAAGTTTATATACAAACACCTATGACTGTTGTTACAAACATAAAACAGTCTGGCACTTACATTTACATAATTTGCATTGATATAGTCCCCAGATGTTCCACTTTTTAAAACTACCCTTGTTTGATCATCTGCAACAACAACAAATAAAACAATGTCATGAATTTAGAAACTGTAATAACAGAAAATAAGAAAAAATATGTGGAAGATGCAAAATTTAAGTAAATATGATTGTGTGTGTGCTTTATAAACAAAATAAATACATACTCTTAAAACATTAAACTACATCAAAACTACTGAATGGTAGGATATAAAGGAAATATTTTGTAATACAACATTGAGTTTGTAAAAAGGAGAAGTTTATAACAAATTTTTTTACAAATAATTATAAACTTTAGAAATAATGAGTTAAAAATAAGTGACAGAATACAATTACATTTAAAAAATATAAATCACTGAGAAAGATAAAAAAAAAGATGGAGTTGCAGATAGTAAGAAAAACATAAACAGTAGATAAAGCAAGGGCTGTTCTGATATATGTTGAACTCTATAGATCCTTTCCAGCATAATGTATATGTGTTGTATATGGCAATCACTAACTACCACCATATTCATAGCATCATCAAGTGTATTAATAAATCAAGAATTTAACTGAAGCACTTACATGGTGATATGTCTCTGTATCTGTTTTTGTTTATGTTAGCATCAAGACGAGCAGCATTTAGTGTCAGCCCTGCTTTCTTGCGGTATAATTGCTGTTTGGAGAAAAAAACAATTAAAATGTATGTCACTGATTAAATCTAATGCTTTGTCTATGTTTTTCTTGTTCCAGGAGGCTATGTTCAGTGAAGGACCAATAGAGATACTGAATTACAATTTTTTTAAGAAAAAAAAAAGGTAACAATAGTGTTTTGACATTTATGCCATTTGGCTTGTACTTTTTTACTCTCTCAAGAGTACTCTTGATGCACTTAATGGTATAAATGTCAAAACACTATTGCAGCCCAGCCTGAAAGTGGAAAAATATCATCATCATCATCAAGTACCGGGCCTACTGGCATAGGTGATCATGTCTCTTCACAACTTTAGATCTCAGCAGCTATTTATCATTTCTGTTGTTGACCTTCTGCCAAGCCATTCTCTTAAGCTGTCTGTTATTTTTTCTCTTTGCTTCCCTCTATCTCTTCGTCCCTCAATTTTTCCAGTTGTTACAATATATTCCAGTTGTTCTCTTCTCATTACATGGCCAAAAAATGATGATTGTTTCTTCCTAATATTGGAAATTAACTCTCTTTTTGCTTTGACCTCTCTCAAAACATTTTCATTACTCTTAAAAAATATAACAAAAGCAATTTTATTTTAGTGCATTAAGCCACAGCACAAAACTTGTGTAATGGAAAGCAAGGTGGCAAGAGCCCTTCCTCACAGTCTTTTGTACATGAGTAGTCACATGTTTCTGAACAAACTTGCTTTACTCAATTGAATAAAACTATTTACCATGCCAAAAGTTGTTGAATTATAAAAACATACAGTTTGTTGTAAAGTGTCTCTATCTCTCTCTCTTTACACACACAAACACACTAAATGTCAATACTCCAGCATGAATATAATTGAGCATTCATAGAAAAAATACTAACAAATAAAAACAACAAAAAGAAAGAAATGGCAATAAACCAATTCTGAGTCAAATCACAACAAATAAAATAATGTTCATGCCAAGAAAGAATGCCTTGTGATTCTTTGCCACGTAAGGCACATACAAATGGTGGAGAGGAGTGAAGAGCTTAAGATAACTCACAGTTAGATAGAATGACAGCATCATACAACATGGCTGAAGTTATAAGAAGAGTAATTGCCAGAATTTGGTATTTACTTCAATGTTCAAAAGAGTATAAGAGAAAATAAAAAGATGTAGGGAGAGCTCTTACTTCAAACTGAGCAATGGCAGCTCCACTCTCTAAACTTTCCTGCAGAAGTAAGAGAGAGGATTCTAATGTGTTGGCACTGGATGATGATGAAGCAATCTGGTGGGTCTCTGGTATGTAGCTGAAATCAGGCTCATCTGTTGGATCTTCACTGACATGAACTGTAAAATTCAAACAGACCACTACTGACTTGCATATTATATTGTTATCTGCAAATAAATTCACATCAATGCAGAAGTAATTACGATTCAGTGAACATGGATGTGTTGTCGGTACCTTGGATATTATAAAGTGTGTAGCAGTGATTACAGATTGTATGACAATAGAGGAGTATGGTATAAGTCATGGGGAAAGTGGTAAGAGTTAACGCAGATAAAAACATCGAGTTCCGTGAAAAGGTGAGTAGCGATCAGAAAAAGGTTTTAGTGAAAACCACAAGTTAGAAGTACAGCAGTCTAGATACGACACTTACTCAAGGCGGACGGTTTTGTGAGCCGGTACCGTAGAGTGGTAAATATGTTAGGTTTACCAGAAACAGTTACTGTTAAGAGTTATAGTCTCAGTGTTTAAGCAAACTGTGTTATTAGTGTAGGCTCAGGCAGATAGAACTGAGCACAATTTGTTAGGAAGGAAATCATTAAAACCTCCACAGTGTTAGTGTTTAAAGTTTTTCCAGTGAGTTTATGAAACTACAAGTCGACGCTGGAAACATGTGAATTAAGAACTAGTCAAGCTCAGATCAGCAGCTCTAGATTAAATCTAAAGACAATTAGGTGAAGTAGCGTTATGAGTTGATTCAGCCAGATTTAAAGGAATGTTTTCGAATTGACAGTAGAGAACGAAAGGAATCGGGGCACATGTTGCAAGCCTCGTGTCTGACATTTATTTGTAGAGTTTGAGCAGCTGAGAAACAGAGTGTTGGTTGAAGTTTAAACTGTTGTTCGTGAGTGATGATTCATGAATAAACCAGAGTTGTTTTGCTTTTAAAATTGGAGTTCATTTGACTAGTTGAATCTTGTCAGTATTGTGTATGTATGTGGCCTAGCGACGAATAACACCTGTGGTGGGCTAACAAGATCTGGCCCTCCAAAGTCAGAGAAGACATTATCAAAACAGCAGTGCGAAGTACATTAATTACACAACCACAAAGGACGCGAAGTGCATGTCCTGGCCAGTCATGAGCTAGAGAATCACGAGTCCAGTCCAGCAAACTCAGTCAAGGACTGACACGGGAGTAGAACCCTAACTGTCAGTACAAGACGCTCACAGTGCAGAATCAGAACGTTCACAGTAACTAGAACGTGCACACTTACTTGTTATCGGTGCACAAAGATGTTACACTAAAGGTGTTATATCATATCAAGAGAGTCTACAGAGTTCAAGGTTAAAAGCGGGTTCACAGGGGGGTCAAGCGGGCCCCTAGAACATTATCAGCCACCTTGTACAGTGTTCAATATAGTGTATTGTGGTGTGTTCAAACATTTGAAGAAACCTTCTACAAGTGGGCTAAAACCTATATATTTGGAACTATTGTCTTAAATCTTACAACCACAATCACTCGGTTTCCACATCAGTTATAAAGGAAAGAAAACTAAAGTACATATATAAGCTTTGAACCTCTGTCAACACAAATGTTTGTCTCTACAATATAACAGTCATGGCAAAACTGAAAGTCTTTTACAGCTAAACTAAAGAGTTCTAAAACTTTTATACTAACACAGCATGTCTCTAACACCAAAGGTGTTCTTTGATCACACCACTGCAATCATCTCACACCATAGTTGTGCCTCCATTCACATGCAGATATTCTGTCCCATCACTGCTAACATCTCACATCATAATTGTTCATCATTCACACACAATTGTTCTCTCATAGCACTGCTACCATCTAACAACATAAATATCCATCATTCAAATGCATATGTTCTCTCACATCACTGCTGTCATCCCTAATCATAAATATCCATCACTGATACACATAGGTTCTCACACATCATAAATATCCATCATTGATACACATAGGTTCTCACACATCATAAATATCCATCATTCATACACATAGGTTCTCACACATCATAAAAATCCATCATTCATACACATAGGTTCTCACACATCATAAATATCCATCATTCATACACATAGGTTCTCACACATCATAAATATCCATCATTCATACACATAGGTTCTCACACATCATAAATATCCATCATTCATACACATAGGTTCTCACACATCATAAATGTCCATCATTCATACACATAGGTTCTCACACATCATAAATATCCATCATTCATAAACATAGGTTCTCACACATCATAAATATCCATCATTCATACACATAGGTTCTCACACATCATAAATATCCATCATTGATACGCATAGGTTCTCTCACATCATAAATATCCATCATTGATACGCATAGGTTCTCTCACATCATAAATATTCATCATTGATACGCATAGGTTCTCTCACATCATAAATATCCATCATTGATACACATAGGTTCTCTCACATCATAAATATCCATCATTGATACACATAGGTTCTCTCACATCATAAATATCCATCATTCATACACATAGGTTCTCACACATCATAAATATCCATCATTCATACACATAGGTTCTCTCACATCATAAATATCCATCATTCATACACATAGGTTCTCACACATCATAAATATCCATCATTCATACACATAGGTTCTCACACATCATAAATATCCATCATTCATACACATAGGTTCTCTCACATCATATATATCCATCATTGATACGCATAGGTTCTCTCACATAATAAATATCCATCATTGATACACATAGGTTCTCACACAGCATAAATATCCATCATTGATACACATAGGTTCTCACACAGCATAAATATCCATCATTGATACACATAGGTTCTCTCACAGCATAAATATCCATCATTGATACACATAGGTTCTCTCACATCATAAATATCCATCATTGATACACATAGGTTCTCTCACATCATAAATATCCATCGTTGATACACATAGGTTCTCACACAGCATAAATATCCATCATTGATACACATAGGTTCTCTCACATAATAAATATCCATCGTTGATACAAATAGGTTCTCACACATCATAAATATGCATCATTGATACACATAGGATCTCTCACATCATAAATATGCATCATTGACACACACAGGTTCTCTCACATAAATATCCATCATTGATACACATAGGTTCTCACACATCATAAATATCCATCATTGTTACACATAGGTTCTCTCACATCATAAATATCCATCATTGATACACAGATAAATGTTAACATCACTGTTGTCCTCCTCAATATCTGATACTTGTCATTACACTACATTTATCCTCCAACCACACCAGTTATTTTCCCTTACATCAAATGAATTCTCCCTCAATTCAGAATAATCCTCCTCCACTGCACAACCCATCCTCCTTTCACACCAAAGTTATTGCTATCTCAAACAGCATTTCACATATAAAGCTTACCATTTGGTCTGACAATTAAAGCTAATTCTCCCGAATGGGTCTCTCTTGATGCTTTTATGAACATCACAACCTGAAACAAATATTCACTCAATGAAAACATGAGCTACACATTGAAATTACATCTTACAAACAAGCTATCAAACTGATTTAAAACAAAAATTCCGGAAAAACCAGAACATACTGTACGGAACAACATGGAAACATACCTACAGATATCATAACATGGCACTGGGTTGAATGGCATCAACTCACAGGCTTCTGGATTATCAACAACAACCAGAAGATGTTCATTTTAACTAAATAAACTATTTTACCAGGGCATACAAAAGACAGCTGCATTAGGCAAAAGGTGCAGATATCACGGCTTGCCAAAATTTAGTGGCACAACACATATACACTTATTTAATGATTGAACACTGAAGAAGAAAAAGAATTTAACACGAAAATATTTCATATAAAAATATGATAAATGAAAACATAAAAAAAATTATAATTGATATAAATATTGATGGAATTTGCCCTATTTGTTTTAAATTGCATCAAAATTTCAGAATAATTATAATGGTTGTTATTGTAAATAAATTTATAAAAGATGTTGCAGCAATATAAAATTAGACAATACATCTAAAAATAACATTTCTTCATTTATTATAATACAAAAATTGGGGGAATTCTTTTTACACAGCTGTTGTTCATTTCATAATGTCCTTGAAAAAAATCAATACTTGAGGGTGCTGTTCCTGGAAAACAGAGAAAGGTGTGGTCCAGCACGTGTTAGTAGGCCCAAGGATTTCTTATAGATTAGAATTATTGAGGCAACAAGAAACATTGGAATTTACAAGAAGTACATCTTTGAATATCCTGTGTGTTACCAGGGCCTCATTATGAGTAAAGAATAGTGACACTGTGACCTTCCAAACATGTCATAAGAGGTGACTAAGGAGATTGATCGATGGCCTGACAAGCTGTCATTGTAAAAAGTATTGTTATGGAAACAGAGCCATAGATTTTAGAAGCAGTGATCTCTGCAATATGTGCCACTTTGGCATGCAAGGTTTCTGTTTTTGAGATTGTGGTCCTGTCCTATGTGCCGTCTTCGGCTCGAAAGGACAATAGATAGATAGACATCTTTGAATGGATAGTATATATGACGATGTTATACATTTATTCTTGAATTATTTTACACCCATCCATATTGAACAAAGGTCTGACATGAATATTAATTGAGGAGATAAGAGGAGACATCTATTATGATCATGGTGAATCATTGAAGTGATGGAAGAATCCCAAAGAAACTATCATCATAGGTCAGCCAGAAATAAGAAGCTTGAAATGATAGTAAGATACGTGAAGTGCTATCATTATTGACTGTTGCCTACCTGCTCATGTGTATGTTGAGACATATCCCGGCCATTAATATACAAAACCTGATCGCCTTCATTCAGGCGAGGGATGGCTAGGTCAGCAGGAGTGTTTGGAGCTACTCTAGACACAATTATAGGCATTCCTTGATCAAATCCGCCCTGCAAGTAATGAGAGAATAATAGTTTCAGTAATAGACTGTAGATATCAAACATAACTATAAATCATGTTAACAATTTACATTCAATCATGTGTAACATTCATGTACACTACACTTAGGTACAAACAATAAAACTCATAAATCACTTTTAACAAGAGGGAGAGTAGAAAAAGAAAGACAGAGGAGAAATGAGAGGCAGAAATACAAGAGGATCTTGAGAGAGAGAGAGAGAGAGAGAGAGAGAGAGAGAGAGAGAGAGAGAGAGAGAGAGAGAGAGAGAGAGAGAGAGAGAGAGAGAGAAAGAAAGAAAGAAAGAAAGAAAGAAAGAAAGAAAGAAAGAAAGAAAGAAAGAAAGAAAGAAAGAAAGAAAGAAAGAAAGAAAGAAAGAAAGAAAGAAAGAAAGAAAGAAAGAAAGAAAGAAAGAAAGAAAGAAAGAAAGAAAGAAAGAAAGAAAGAAAAATTCTGGACCTTCCCAGATTTATATTTCCTGTGAGTTTCATGATGGTGCCTGATCTAGTTATATTAGTGTGTTCAATCCATTTCCATCTACCTATTCACAATCTGTTGCGTACAAGCCTAAAGCAGACAGATGTTTGCTCTGGTCGACAAAGTTGCGTAACGCAACGACACGGCCGCTGGTTCTAGGAAACTATATCGGCAGACGCCTTGAAGTCCAGTGAAGACCTGAGATGAAAGCGGACAACTAAACTGCCCCGCGTAATCAAAAGACCAGGTTATCTTTACGTTCAGCAGTGATTACTCTTTGAGTCTCTGAATTTCGAGTTTTAGTTGTTAGGGGACGGACTTAGGAAGATGGACAGGTTCGACAGGACTCCTAAAGTAATAAGACGGCGGAGCTAGAGAGATAGTGACGGTCAGGAGACGTAGGTTAGGCCGTATCAGTGGTCTGGTCACCTGGACTTAAACCCGAGACCCTGGGAACTGAGGAGATTAGGAGAGGAGAGGGCAGAATGCTTTTCGAGGAGCAGTAGCTAGAGAGACATTTTAGCTACACTCGGGCAGACTCAGCTACACTCAGCCAGACTCGATACAATTCGGCCACACTCGGCCAGACTGAGCACATTCAGATACTAAGACTGTGGGGTGTATGATTAGTATCTGAATGTGCTCAGTCTGGCCGAGTGTGGCCGAATTGTATCGAGTCTGGCTGAGTGTAGCTGAGTCTGCCCGAGTGTAGCTAAAATGTCTCTCTAGCTACTTTTTTTTTTTTCCTAATTTTTTTTTTTAAGTATAAACAAGGTCTTTATGGTGTTACTTGACATAGCCTATCGGCGATGATGAATTGTCAAATAACACCAATAAAGACCTTGTTTATACTGTTTTGTATACATGAGACACATGTTGTGTCGCAAAGATGTTTATTGAATGTCATGATATTGTTGTAGAATTATGTGTGTTGCTTGACTGACCTTTGTTCTTTCTATCTATCTATCTATTGACCTTTCGAGCCATAGCGGCCCATAGGGCGTAGACCAAGATACTCCCTCTCTTATCTGAATTTTTGTTCTAGCAGTTTTCAATTCTTTTAAAGATATTTTATCAAATCTCGCCATTTGTCTCTGTTCTGTGCAAGCAGCTCTATCTCATTGAGGTAGCTGACTCCTGCTGCTCTTGCCTCTCTCATCAATGTTTTTCTCAGTGTCTATCTGGGTCTTCCTCTTTTCCTCTTACCTGTTGTTTCCCACATGAGGGCTTGCTTTGCTATTTGTTTATTATCTCTTCTCATCACATGTCCAACATATGACCATCGTCTTTTCTTTATTACTGAAGATATTAGTGGTTGATTGGCGATTTCTCTAATTTCCTCGTTTGTTTTTAATTCGTTCCACGCTATACCAAGTATTTTCCTTAGACATTTATTTTCTAATGCGTTCAACTTTGTTTCTATATTTCTTGTTGTTTTCCAGCTTTCACACGTATACATAAGGGTTGATAGTATATTTGATTTGAATAGTCTAAGTTTTGTGTTTGTGCTGATGAGTTTTGATTTCCACAACTTTTCAAGGCTTCTGAAAGACATTGCTGCTTTAGCTATTCTGATTCTAATTTCTTTGCTTGTATCCCCTTCTCAATCAATGTGACTTCCAAGATAGATAAAGTGATCGATCTCTTCCACTGGTTTGTTTTCCATGTATATTTTGTTGTCTGTTGGAATTAAGCTTTTCATGATTTTAGTCTTTTCATGATTGATCTCAAGCCCAATTTTGCTGGCTATTGATGATAGTTCATTTGTGTTTTCTTGCATCGTTTTTATCTGACTGCTGATGAGAACTATGTCATCAGCAAAGTCGAGGTCCTCCAAATGGTCTCCTTGTATCCATTTGATGCCTTTATTACCAGTGCAACATTTCTTCATTATGAAGTTCATAACAACTCCAAATAACAAGGGCGATAAAATACATCTTTGTTTAACCCCAGTTTCTACTGAGAAACATTCGCTCAGTCCTTCGTCTGTTCGAATGTGTAACCATCATACATGTCATTTGTTCTTTACCAGATTTTATTTCTGATCTTGTCAAACCATTTGATTTCATCTTACTAGACCACAGCAATTGGAGGCAAGGGAGCAAGTATTCCTGCTCGCTATCAAGTTATCAGCCTGGAGAGCAGCATTAGAACTGTCACTCAAGTAGAAGAACAAACTATTCAAGTTATCAGCCTGGAGAGCAGCATTAAAACTGTCACTCAAGTAGAAAAACAAACTATTCAAGTTATCAGCCTGGAGAGCAGCATTAGAACTGTCACTCAAGTAGAAGAACAAACTATTCAAGTTATCAGCCTGGAGAGCAGCATTAGAACTGTCACTCAAGTAGTAGAACAAACTATTCAAGTTATCAGCCTGGAGAGCAGCATTAGAACTGTCACTCAAGTAGGAGAACAAACTATTCAAGTTATCAGCCTGGAGAGCAGCATTAAAACTGTCACTCAAGTAGAAAAACAAACTATTCAAGTTATCAGCCTGGAGAGCAGCATTAGAACTGTCACTCAAGTAGAAGAACAAACTATTCAAGTTATCAGCCTGGAGAGCAGCATTAGAACTGTCACTCAAGTAGTAGAACAAACTATTCAAGTTATCAGACTGGAGAGCAGCATTAGAACTGTCACTCAAGTAGGAGAACAAACTATTCAAGTTATCAGCCTGGAGAGCAGCATTAGAACTGTCACTCAAGTGAGAGAACAAACTATTCAAGTTATCAGTCTGGAGAGCAGCATTAGAACTGTCACTCAAGTATGAGAACAAACTATTCAAGTTATCAGCCTGGAGAGCAGCATTAGAACTGTCACTCAAGTAGGAGAACAAACTATTCAAGTTATCAACCTGGAGAGCAGCATTAGAACTGTCACTCAAGTAGGAGAACAAACTATTCAAGTTATCAGCCTGGAGAGCTGCTTTAGAACTGTCACTCAAGTAGTAGAACAAACTATTCAATTTATCAGCCTGGAGAGCTGCATTAGAACTGTCACTCAAGTAGGAGAACAAACTATTCAAGTTATCAGCCTGGAGAGCATCTTTAGAACTGTCACTCAATTAATCAGCATGTTTGTGCTGTGCTGCTGTCATTTTCACTTTGTAAAAACACTCTGATAAAACAAAGTTCTGTCTGATTCCTCTTACAGAGTTCATTACTCTTTGTTGTATCAAATCATCACTCACAGTTGTTTGTCACTGATACTTCTGATATTTTAGATGATGTGCTTATTTGTGTCATCCAGAGATATAAAATATCCGTGCTTCTTCTATTATACATTCTGTACCAGATTTTGGGTTTGAGAGGGTTAAATAATGAAGTAACCAGTGGAGTTAGTAGAGTTAACAATAGGGAGATGGTAAGTTTTCAACCACAGTACCAAGCTGTCTAGTATCTTCTCTCTTTGTCGTCCGCGATCTGTTTCCCTGTATTTTTCCAGTTTTATTCCAACTTTCCTCTTCTCATGATGTGCCCAAAAAATGTTGATTGTTTCCTTCTGATGTTTTTTAGGAGCTCCATTTTTGTGATGGCCTATTTGAAAATTTCCTTGTTGCTCTATTTAGCTGTCCAGGGAACTTTCAACATTCTTCTGAGAAATCCCATCTCTGTGGCTTCTAATTGTCTTTTCAGTTGTTTGTCTACTGTCCATGATTTGTTTCCATATGCCAGAACTGGCTCTATATAAGATTTCTCAGCAGCTGAATAGCAGTTGTAGAATTGTAAAATTCATTCTGGAGTGCATGAGTTCTGTGAATTTTCTATGACAGGCCAAAGTAGGATGTTTTGACTACGACGTTAAATGCAAATAAACCTGTTGGAGTACAGGACAGTTGGAGTCAGTCTCTGAAAATGTTACATGGTGTTGTCAATTGTATTGCTGCCCATGGATATGTATTGCTGTTCATGGATGTGTATTGCTGTCCATGGATGTGTATTGCTGTCCATGGATGTCTATTGCTGTCCACAGATGTCTATTGCTGTCCACGGATGTCTATTGCTGTCCACGGATGTCTATTGCTGTCCACGGATGTCTATTGCTGTCCACGGATGTCTAGTTTAGAACTAAAATCCCCACTTTATATTGGATTCATAGATTACGAAAAGGCATTTGATAGTTTAGACAGAAGAATGCTTTGGAAGTTGCTGAGTCATTACGGAATCCCCATAAAGTTTATTAACCTGATAAAAACAATGTATGAAGGAACAAAATGTAGTGTGGCGCATGAAGGACAGCTTACAGAAGCATTTGAAATAAGAACAGGAGTAAGGCAAGGATGCCTTCTGTCTCCATTTCTCTTTCTACTGGCCATAGATTGGATTATGAAAATAACTCAAAACAACAGAAATGGGATCCAGTGGTCACTGACCAAACAACTTGATGATTTAGACTTTGCTGATGACATAGCTCTCCTATCACACAGCCACCAACAGATGCAAGATAAAATGAGTATATTAGATGAGAGATCACAACAGCTAGGACTAAAGATTAATAGAGATAAGACCAACATTATGAGAATTAATGCAGTTGGCAATAACCAAATAAAACTAGGAGAAATACCTCAACTAGACGTACAATCTTATATATATCTGGGCAGTAATATAGATAAAGAGGGAGGAACAGAAAATGATACCAAAATAAGGATATCAAAAGCAAGAGGAGCTTTCATTGCACTGGGAAACATATGGAAATCCAAAGAAATTAGGCTAAATACAAAAATAAAAATTTTCAACTCCAATGTTAAGTCGGTTCTATTATATGGCTGTGAAACATGGAGAATAACAAAATTGACAATCACGAAGGTACAGACTTTCATTAATGGATGCTTGCGCAGAATAAAGGGATGGAAATGGCAGGACAAAGTCACTAACGTGGAATTATGGAAATGTACCGGTCAAATACCAGTGGATAAAGAAATACAGCGAAGACGATGGCGATGGATAGGACACACACTACGGAAGCCAATTGAGAGTATTACACAACAGGCCCTTTTTTGGAATCCCCAGGGGAAAAGACAAAGAGGAAGACCAAGGAATTCTTGGAGAAGACAGATTGAAGCAGAGATGAAGATGATGGGGAAGACATGGAATGATCTTAAAAGAATTGCAAAAAACAGAACGACTTGGAAAGTGTTTGTTGAAGACCTATGCTCCACTGGGAGCTAAAAGGTAGAAGAAGACGACGTTAAATGCAATTAAACCTGTTGGAGTACAGGACAGTTGGAGTCAGTCTCTGAAAATGTTACATGGTGTTGTCAATTGTATTGCTGCCCATGGATATGTATTGCTGTTCATGGATGTATATTGCTGTCCACAGATGTGTATTGCTGTCCACGGATGTCTATTGCTGTCCACGGATGTCTATTGCTGTCCACGGATGTCTATTGCTGTCCACTGATGTCTATTGCTGTCCATGGATGTCTATTGCTGTCCATGGATGTGTATTGCTGTCCACAGATGTGTATTGCTGTCCACGGATGTCTATTGCTGTCCACAGATGTCTATTGCTGTCCACGGATGTCTATTGCTGTCCATGGATATGTATTGCTGTCCATGGATGTCTATTGCTGTCCATGGATATGTATTGCTGTCCATGGATGTGTATTGCTGTCCTTGGATGTATCTTGTGTCTACACCTGTTATTCCAAATCAGTAAAGTCTATACAGCAGACAAAGAGAGGTGTTCTACCTGAAGAGATCTGGCCTTACATTACAGTAGACAAACCACCAGAGAACATATTTATACAAGATCATCCTTCATTCACAAGTACTATCAACACATTCAGGCCCTCTTATAGAACAAAAAGTAGGGTGAAGTGTCGATAATTCAAGTTGATTAGGAAAGGAAAAGTTAAGTCTTAAACTTTTGTGATTAAAATTTTTTGAATATTGCATCCTAGAAACTCTCAGACTGATGAATCTTAGATATTTTGTTATGTGGGTTACACTAAAATGTTACTCACACTGCGTGGCCGTACGGCTAAAACCACTGTTTCGCTGGCTGAAAAGCTGACGTACGGTGTTCGAAGCCCGCGGTAGACAGAAATGATTTTTTCTATCGGTGGTGAAATAAAAATCCTGAGTCGCACACGTCGTGGTGAATGATTGACCAAGTGGCCTTTATACCTCGGGTTCTATCGTTGACCACCAACATACACCAGCAATGGTACTATGTGTCGTAAAGATAGTTTTTTTTTTTTTTTACTAAAATATTTTTGTTTCCATGTTGCATGTGGTGTCACAAATTTAAATCACAAACAGAGAATATCAATTTTATGAATGATGAATGGAGTATGCGCTGGACATCTACCTCTAAAAATGCAATATTTCCAAAATTATAGCTAAAATACCACTTTTATATTAAAACAAGCATCTGTGCAGTCTGCTTATAAACACACTAGATTGACACAAGGAAAACCAACAAAGACAGAAAAAGCGAGACGAAAACCAAATAGAAAACAAAACAAACAAATAAAAAACTGAAAAAAATATGGAAAAAAAACAAAGAGAAAAAGAAAGAAGAAACATATAAATGTTGGAAGACAGAATATACAAATAATATCACAGTGCCAGCTCATTGCTAAAAAGGAGAGAATAAAGATATAGTGAGAAAAAGCGAGTAACAGCCTGAGGAGAAACAGAATCATACATACAGAACAAGAGAGAGATAAACAAAAATAGAGAGCAAATAATAAATAGAAAAAGAGATACAGAGAAAACAAAATAGAAATGCAGTGGGAATGGAGAAAAAACCTGATATCTTAACAGAAAGAACACAAGAGAGAAAACAATAGGAAACAGACAGGGACAGAGGAAAAGAGAAAGGTATCTAAAAATATACATACAGAACTAGAGCCAGACATCATCATCATCATCGAGTGCCGTCTCCGCAACGAAGGTTAGCTACCGTAGAGCGCCATACTGCTCTGTCTCTTGCTTTGATGGTGCAGGTTGTCATAGGCTGATTTGTCCATCTTTTGATGTTACTCGTCCATGTTAGTCTTGGTCTGCCTCTGCCTCTTTTACCTTGTATTTTCCCCTCCAGGATTACTTTTAGCAGGCTGTTGTGTCTTTTAACATGGCCCAAAAATCGCATTTGTCTTGTTTTAATTGTGCTTAGTAGTTCTATTTTCATATTTTAGCTGTTTTAAGACCATCATTTGTTTTCTTTTCCTTCCATCCAATTCTACCTATTTTTGTATATAACCACATTTCAAAGGCTTCAATTCTCTGTTCTGTTTTCTTGTCTAATGTCCATGTTTCTGCACCATAAAGGAATACTGAGAAGATGTAACATTTTGCTATTCTTTAGTTTTAGCCCTGGTGTTATTTGTTTTGATGTTAGTATGTCCTTCATGACATTAAAATTACTTTTTGCCATTCCTATACTTTTGTTTATTTCAGTTGTACATTTTCCATCACTGGTTATAGTATGTCCAAGGTAGTTGTAGTTCTGTAGTTCTGAACTGTCTCCAGGTCTATTCCTTCAATTTTGATATCCACTTGTGGGTTTTGAGCATTTTCTTTGTTTATGCTCATAGTTTTAGTCTTTTTGATATTCATATCTAGTCCATATTTTTGCTTGTCATGTCTATTTTATTAAGTAATTGTTGTAGATCTTTAGGATTTTCTGCTAGTAGTACAGTATCGTCAGCATATCTTAGGTTATTGATTATCTTTCCATTAATTCGTAGGCCTGGCATCTCTATGATGTTTTTAAAGATTTGCTCAGTGTATAGATTGAACAAGCTTGGTGATAGGATGCATCCCTGTCTTACTCCTCTTTTTATGTCCATGGGTGTAGAGTTCTCCTTGTTATATCTTGTTATTGCTGTTTGCTCCCAGTGCTCCCAGTACAAATTACATATTAGTCATATGTCTGTGTCGTCTAGATTTATATCCTTTAGGCAGTCTATGAGTTGGTTATGGTGTATTCTATCGAAAGCTTTGGTGTAGTCTATAAAGCAGGCATATATTGGTTTGTTTACTTCTGTGTACTTTTCAATCAATGTTCTCATGCTGAATATGGCTTCTTTTGTCCCACTGTTTTTCCTAAATCTCTATCTATATGCTGTCAGGTCCTGCTGCTTTTCCCTTTTTCATTGTTTTTACAGCTTTTTCCACCTCAGATTTTAAGATTTTATAGCCTGATGAACATTTTATAACTGGTTTCTTGTCCCTTTGATTATGAAATAGTTCTGTTATATATTCCTGCCATCTATCTATAATATCTTTATTGTCTGTTAGCATTTTTCCTTTTTTGTCTGCAATGCATCCATCTTCTGTGGCTTTTTTATTTTTATTAGTCATTCTCTTTATTTCTGTGTGCATTCCTCTTAAGTCTTGTTTGCTTTCCATAGTTTCTATTTCTATACATTTTTGGCTGAGCCAGTCTTCTTTTGCCTTTTTGCACATTTTGCGTATTTCATTATCTATTTTATTGTATTGGGCAGTGTTCTTTGCTTGTCTCCTTTCTTTCATTTTCTCTAAGATGGTGTTAGTTATCCATTTTTGTTTTTTGTTCTTTTCTCTTTTGGGTAAGGTGTCACAGGTTTCTTGTACGCTTTTCTTTATGCATTGCCATTTGGTTGTTACTTTTTCATCAGGATTTTCTCTTCTGTATTGTTCAATTCCTTCTTCTAGCAGCTTCTGGTATGTGTTCTTTAGGTGTATTGTATAGGTATCTTTAATATCTTTTTGATTTAAAGCTGTTATATCTAGTGGATTTGTTGATGAATTAGACTTTTGCTTGTTTTTCTTTAGTTTGATTTTCATTTTAATCATTATAGGATTGTGATCTGAATTAAGATCTGCTCCTGGGTAGGTTTCGGCTTTTTTTACGCTGTTACGGAACCTTTCTTTTATCATTATGTAATCTATTTGATTCCTCTTCTTATTTCCAGGGCTTTTCCATGTGTATAGTTTCCTTTTCTCTTGCTCAAAGTAGGTGTTACATATTATCAGCCTGTTTTCTTCACAGAATTGTATTAATCTTTCTCCTCTGTCATTTCTTTTTCCTAAACCATGATCTCCTATAATGATCTTATATCTACCTTTTCCTACTTTAGCGTTCATGTCACCCATTACAATCAAGATGTCTGAAGATTTCACTTGCTTCATAACTTTATTTATGTCTTCATAGTATGCCTCTATTTGTTCATCTGTGTAGCCTTGAGTAGGTGCATATGTCTGTATTATTGCTATGTCAAATGGTTTTGCTTTCAACTTGAGTAGTATAATCCTATCACTGTATGTCCAGTGCGTACTTATATATTCTTGTAGCTCTCTTCTTATCAGTATTCCTACCCCTCTTTGATGTTCTGTTGTGTTTCCTGAGTATATAAATGTATATTTTTCGTCCTCTATGTACCCACATTCTTTCCATCTAGTCTCTGATATGCCTAAAATATCTATATTTATTCGTTCTGCTTCTTGAATCAGATTTTCCAATTTCCCTTGTTGATATAGAGTCCTAACATTCCAAGTATTTATCTTAAGATCTTTCCTCCGACATAAGTTCGAATTCCTCTCCATGGCTTCCTCTGGACTAGTACGTGATGAGGCTCCAATCTCTTTCAAGGTGGTCAGCCATATTCGTCTTTCGTGTTCTGAATATGCCTCATGTGTACCACACACTTTGCTGTTTTCACTTTCTAGGCCGTTGATCATTTCTGATTCATCTGCCCCATCCACCGTTACAGACTTTTCACATATGGGTTGAACACACCCGGTTACCGGCGACATTTTTGTCGAACCATGCCTATCGAACCACAAACACACGACACAAAGAAGAATAAATCATATTCCACTTAAATATCAGTAATCACAGTTCATACACACGTCAGAAGTAAAACATACACCAAATGGTCAATAGCAACACATAATTTCACTAGACTGTGAAATAGCCAGAAACACAACGTAAAGAGAAATACAGAATAAAAAAAAGAAAGTGAGAGAAGCATGTAACGTTATGAATGTATCACACTAACCTTGACATTAAAACCAAAGCGACCTTTTTCGTCTGGTTTCATCCGGATGGTAACCAGACCAAGCTCGTCAGAATGGCCATTACCATTGGGCTGAAGAAGAAAGACAAAAGCACAGCAATAATCAAATGTGACAGTCTCAATCTTAATTCAAATAGACCACCTCATTTGTTTCCTTATTTCTTCAGTCATCAACATCTTGTGATGTCTTCGAATTGGAGACTGTCTATCATGGAGCATCATTTCACCCAATCTTTTGCACTATTTTACACATCACAGGTTGTCCTGTTTTCATGGTGTTGCAATTGTTTGGTTAAATCATTAGTATTTGCTTTAAATGTATTCTATCTCCAGGCAATAACAGTATTTAGTTATAATTATTTGGTTAAATCACTAGTATTTGCTTTAAATGTATTTTATCTCCAGGCAATAATAGTGTTTAGTTATAATTATTTGGTTAAGTCATTAGTGTTTGCCTTAAATGTATTCTATCTCCAGGCAATTAACAGTATTTAGTTATAATTATTTGGTTAAGTCATTAGTATTTGTCATAAATGTATTCTATCTCCAGGCAATTAACAGTATTTAGTTATAATTATTTGGTTAAGTCATTAGTATTTGCTTTAGTCTTCTATCTCCAGGCAAATATAGTATTTAGTTATGTTTCATTTTCCGTGTCAAATTACTTGTTACACCCTATCATACTTGTAAATGACATAAGAGAATCAAAGCTATATATTTTGAATAAGGTAAAGGTAAGGTAAAGGTAAAGTACGAGACTTGAACCGGCATCTTAGCACGCGAGTTTCCACCCATATGTGCTCGGCCGCCTATCCAGAAATGTTTGGATATTTCTGTATAGTGTCGCCTCAAACATCGAAACTCAGATGCGAAGTGACATTCCTCACCTTCCCAGGGTACTACCCTGGTACCCATTTCTGCCAACGGCTGGGTTGACCGTGGGGGTATTTTTTTTTCAACCACGAGTACAACTCACACTGCTCCCAGTGGGAAATGAACACGGGTTGTCCAAACGTCGGTACTCCAGTCGGGTGGTTTTCCCAACTAGGCTACCGAGGCCACCACATATATATTTTGAATGTTGTCAGCAAGTCTTGGCAGTTGGCCTTTGACGTGCTGTCCACAAAAATCATTTGAGGCTTTAGTTATATTAAAAAACATGTTTGATCTTGGGGAATATTTAGAACATGCCATTTAGAGCTGTATGGTCTCATATTCAACATAAGCCATGACAGTTATGATAAATATGTGCATATATATAAGTCTATACAATGGGTAAAAATATGTATACAAATGTACGTATATAAACAGTCCATATATACTGTTAAAATATGTATCGCCATCACGGTAGTGTAAATGCTTCCATCTTCATGACATTTAGTTGGGTTCATCTAACCCTCATATTTATTTAAGCTCTATCGATCTAACTATCTGTTACATCTCCCTCCCTCTCTCTCTCTCTCTCTCTCTCTCTCTCTCTAACTCTCTCTCTCTCTAACTCTCTCTCTCTCTCTAACTCTCTCTCTCTAACTCTCTCTCTCTAACTCTCTCTCTCTCTCTAACTCTCTCTCTCTCTCTAACTCTCTCTCTCTCTCTAACTCTCTCTCTCTCTCTAACATTAACTCTCTCTCTCTCTCTCTCTAACTCTCTCTCTCTCTAACTCTCTCTCTCTAACTCTCTAACTCTCTCTCTCTCACTCTCTCTCTCACTCTCTCTCTAACTCTCTTTCTCTCTAACTCTCTCTCTCTCTCTCTGTAAGATCTTTCTATCTCGAGAAATAACCCGATGACAATAGTGGGCTTTCTATCTCGAAAAATAACCCGATGACAATAGTGGGCTTTCTATCTCGAGAAATAACCCGATGACAATAGTGGGCTTTCTATCTCGAGAAATAACCCGATGACAAAAGTGGGCTTTCTATCTCGAGAAATAACCCGATGACAATAGTGGGCTTTCTATCTCGAGAGATAACCCGATGATAATAATGGGCTTTCTATCTCAAGAGATAACCCAATGATAATAATGGGCTTTCTATCTCGAGAGATAACCCGATGATAATAATGGGCTTTCTATCTCGAGAGATAACCCTATGATAATAATGGGCTTTCTATCTCGAGAGATAAACCGATGGTAATAATGGACTCTCTATCTCGAGAGATAAACCGATGATAATAATGGGCTTTCTATCTCGAGAAATAACCCGATGACAATAGTGGGCTTTCTATCTCGAAAAATAACCCGATGACAATAGTGGGCTTTCTATCTCGAGAGATAAACCGATGGTAATAATGGACTCTCTATCTCGAGAGATAAACCGATGATAATAATGGGCTTTCTATCTCGAGAAATAACCCGATGACAATAGTGGGCTGTCTATCTCGAGAAATAACCCGATGACAATAGTGGGCTTTCTATCTCGAGAGATAACCCGATGATAATAATGGGCTTTCTATCTCAAGAGATAACCCAATGATAATAATGGGCTTTCTATCTCGAGAGATAAACCGATGGTAATAATGGACTCTCTATCTCGAGAGATAAACCGATGATAATAATGGGCTTTCTATCTTGAGAGATAAACCGATAATAATAATGGGCTTTCTATCTCGAGAGATAAACCGATGTTTCACAGTAGTTCACCCACGAACGAACAACGTTTGTTTGGTCTAAAAAGTCCTGTTCAGGAGAAGTCTCGTTTAAATAAAGAAGAAATGGTAAAGTAAAACAAAAGTAAAGTCCCCCGTCACGCCCAGTGGCGTATATGTATATGACGAATAGTTGAAATATGATGGTGTTATTGATCATACATTTTTCCAGACTTTTGGCACATGATTTTGTGGGGTAATGTGGTCAGTATTACGTCCGTGCTGATTTACTTTTCCAGGAAAAAATCAAGTACCCATTTAAAGTTAGGTGAACCTGAAAGCCGTCGATCAGGATCGAACACTACCTCTTGTCGTTTGTAGTCCAGTTCACTAATACTGAACTATAGCGGCTCAGAAGTAATGTACTTAGATTAAAATGCAAACGTTTGTGACTTTGCAGTGTTTTCGCTTTTATGTCTTTTCTTGTCATGTTTGTTGTCTCTTTATGGCATCGATTTTCATACCACTCTTTACCAATGTGCACCATTTCTGTCTGTGCCACAAGTTTCCTAATGTTCGCTGTTGACATTGAATTGTTCGTGCAAGCAGGCGTCTTTAAAGTGTAGTGCTGGTCGGCCGATAGGTCGTATTCTCACTGTACATAATGTGTGTTTTTTTTTTTTTTTTTTTTTTTTTTTTTTTTTTGTGAATTCTGCTATCTTCCACGCGGATCACGAGTATCAAAAGATGTTGGTTTAGCGGACCTATATGCTGTCTGTTACTATTAATGATATTGTTGCTTTAGCGTAACCATATGCTGTTTGCATTACTATCAATGATATTGTTGGTTTAGCGTACCCATATGCTGTCTGTTACTATCAATGATATTGTTGGTTTAGTGGGCCTATATGCTGTTTGCGTTACTATCAATTATATTGTTGGTTTAGTGGGCCTATATGCTGTTTACGTTACTATCAATTATATTGTAGGTTTAGCGGGCCTATATGCTGTTTGCGTTACTATCAATTATATTGTAGGTTTAGCGGGCCTATATGCTGTTTGCGTTACTATCAATTATATTGTTGGTTTAGCGGGCCTATATGCTGTTTGCGTTACTATTAAATATATTGTAGGTTTAGCGGGCCTATATGCTGTTTGCGTTACTGTCAATTATATTGTAGGTTTAGCGGGCCTATATGCTGTTTGCGTTACTATCAATTATATTGTTGGTTTAGCGTACCCATATGCTGTTTGCGTTACTATCAATGATATTGTTGGTTTAGCGGGCCTATATGCTGTTTGCGTTACTATCAATTATATTGTTGGTTTAGCGGGCCCATATGCTGTTTGCGTTACTATCAATGATATTGTTGGTTTAGCGGGCCTATATGCTGTTTGCGTTACTATCAATTATATTGTTGGTTTAGCGTACCCATATGCTGTTTGCGTTACTATCAATGATATTGTTGGTTTAGCGGGCCTATATGCTGCTTGCGTTACTATCAATGATATTGTTGGTTTAGCGGGCCTATATGCTGCTTGCGTTACTATTAATTATATTGTTGGTTTAGTGGGCCTATATGCTGCTTGCGTTACTATTAATTATATTGTTGGTTTAGCAGGCCTATATGCTGCTTGCGTTACTATTAATTATATTGTTGGTTTAGTGGGCCTATATGCTGCTTGCGTTACTATTAATGATATTGTTGGTTTAGCGGGCCTATATGCTGCTTGCGTTACTATCAATGATATTGTTGGTTTAGTGGGCCTATATGCTGCTTGCGTTACTATCAATGATATTGTTGGTTTAGTGGGCCTATATGCTGCTTGCGTTACTATCAATGATATTGTAGGTTTAGTGGCCTATATGCTGCTTGCGTTACTATTAATTATATTGTAGGTTTAGCAGGCCTATATGCTGCTTGCGTTACTATTAATTATATTGTTGGTTTAGTGGGCCTATATGCTGCTTGCGTTACTATCAATGATATTGTTGGTTTAGTGGGCCTATATGCTGTTTGTGTTACTATTAATTATATTGTTGGTTTAGCGGGCCTATATGTTGCTTGCGTTACTATTAATTATATTGTTGGTTTAGTGGGCCTATATGCTGCTTGCGTTACTATTAATTATATTGTTGGTTTAGTGGGCCTGTATGCTGCTTGCGTTACTATCAATGATATTGTTGGTTTAGCGGGCCTATATGCTGTTTGTGTTACTATCAATGATATTGTTGGTTTAGCGGGCCTATATGCCGTTTGTGTTACTATCAATTATATTGTTGGTTTAGTGGGCCTATATGCTGTTTGTGTTACTATCAATTATATTGTTGGTTTAGTGGGCCTATATGCTGTTTGTGTTACTATCAATGATATTGTTGGTTTAGTGGGCCTATATGCTGTTTGTGTTACTATCAATGATATTGTTGGTTTAGCGGGCCTATATGCTGTTTGTGTTACTATCAATGATATTGTTGGTTTAGCGGGCCTATATGCTGTTTGTGTTACTATCAATTATATTGTTGGTTTAGTGGGCCTATATGCTGTTTGTGTTACTATCAATTATATTCCTTGAGAAATATGATGGGCAAATTTCTCAGTACTGTAAAACTAATAATACACGGATGACGTCACGTGTTCATTAAATAATCCAAGCACAAATCTAACAGATTGCATAAATGCAATAAACAGGCTGGATTGATTATAAATTTGAAGAAACCGAATTTATGGGTTAAATTTATGAAACCTTACACCAGTTAAAATCTACAAGCAGAAGCTTCCAGCAGTGAATATATTCACATAATGAACGTAGCACCAGATTGTGGGGCAGGCCAAGATATCAAGTGACTGATAAATAAGGTTAGAGCAGCTTTTGACAATCTAAATATTTGGAGATCCGCTTATTACACAATAAAAACTGACAGTTCATTTATGTAGGTCAGAATGGTGGAGAACAAACAAAAAGGAAACAATTTAAGACAGTTGTTATTTCATGCAAAGCTTAATAAAAGTTGCCAAACAAAAAAGGAAACAATTTAAGACGGTTGTTATTTCATACATCACATAATAAGGTTATTTTATACAACTTGCCTGATGAAAATTCTCAGAAGAAAAGTTGCGAAACAAACAAAAAAAAAAAAAAAAAAAAAAAAAAAAAAAAAAAAAAAAGCGTGCGCCGCTGCTCAACGGGTACAAACAGGAGGAAACACGAGCACAAGATAGGGCTGGCTAGATCTTGTGCTCAGAATAAATTCGAAAACAACCACAAAACTGACATGCTCTGAACACTAATGAGAAGGTTACAAAAAGGCAGATATTAAGGACAGATGATGGAGAATAACATACGGTTGTGAGTCAGGGACAATCTCGCAAACAGTGAGGAAGAAAATCGATTCATTCAACAAAACAAAATGCTACAATAAAATCCTAACATTAAAACAATAAAACATTAAAAAGAACTGTATTATAAACACCATTCTACTGAGGACATTAAAATACTATGACCACGTCAAAAGACAGAAGAAAGAACAAAAATGGCATGGTTCCTGGGCGACACATCAGGGGCAGACCAAGAAGAAGGTGGTTTCAAGAAATCAAGGAGACCATGAACATGATAACAGAAGTGGGAACAGTCGCTAGAGAGAGATTCTTTCAGACGGGCTGTGGTGAATGCAACGTTCTGCAAGGGAGGTGCCAGAATGTTGGTGGCAGAGCAGTGAGAGCCTAGCTTAGAGAAATTTACGAAAGATAATCACAGGCAGTGCAAGGAAAAGGAACATTTTTACAGCTTATACTAGAGTGTCGAGCCGCGATAGCTCAATAGTTAGTGAACTGGGCTACAAAGGACAAGAGGTAGGGTTCGATCCCAACCGACGGCTTCCGGTTCACCCAGCCTTTAATGGGTTCCGGATTTTTTTCTGGGAAAGTAAAGCGGCACGGGCGTAATACCGACCGCATTACCCCAAAAATCATGTGCCGAAGGTCTGTAAAATTTATGGTCACTAATACCATATTCCCTATACGCCACTTGGCATGACGGGGGCACTTTACTTTTTTTTTATACTAGAGTGTCAGTCACTTTGTGCTCTGTTTATCCATAAGAAGTGAAAAGAGGTGGGCATTCTTGGGGAAAGACATTTCATCAATGTTTTTAACTTCAGTAAAGGACAGCAACATGGCTGTGAAACATGGCGAGCAACAAAATTGACAATCATGAAGATACAGACTTTCATTAATGGATGCTTACGCAGAATAAAAGGATGGAAATGGCAGGACAAAATCACTAACATACAATTATGTAAATGTACCAGTCAAATACCAGTGGATAAAAAGATACAGCGAAGACGATGGCGCTGGATAGGACACACGCTGCGGAAGCCAACTGAGAGTACTAAACAACAGGCCCTTTTTTGGAATCCTCGGGGGAAAAGACAAAGAGGAAGACCAAGAAATTCTTGGAGAAGACAGACAGAAGCAGAGATGCAGATGATGAGAAAGACATGGAATGATCTTAAAAGAATGGCAAGAAATAGAATGACTTGAAAAGTGTTTGTTGAAGACCTATGCTCCACAGGAAGCTGAAAGGTAGAGGAAAGAAAGGACAGCAACACAAACGTGTTGTATGTGACCCTCCACCAGCAACAAGTACATTATGTTCCAGGTTACTACGGACCCGAATTTGGAGTAACAGTTACGCACGCACGCACGCACACATACGCGAGCGCACACAGACTATATAACTAGATGAAACGAGTGCTTTTCATCACTTGTGGTGGAAGCGACATGTAAATTTGCTCACGATATGAATGCTTCAAAACACAACATTACAAATAGAACTTAACACTTACTCTTGAAGAAGAAGCGGGTGAAAACCAAAAAAAATTAAATCAATGAACAAACCAAATTAATTTTTGATTTTCATTTATTGTTTTCTCCATTTCATATTTTAAAAAGTCCTCTTAGATATTAGAGCCTCAAGCTGCAAAAAATTGAGAGGGTATATGGTAATTACTGACTAAGGAGGGAGAAATAGAGGATATGTGGTAATTACAGATTTAGAGGGGGAGATAGATGGAATATGGTAATTACAGATTAAGGAGGGATAAAGAGAGGATATGTGGTAATTACAGATTAAGGGGAGAGAGAAAGAAAGGATATATGGTAATTACAGATTAAGGAGGGAGTGAGAGAGAGAATAACAAAGAGAGGGGAGAAAACGATACAGAGATGAAAGGAAAATAAATATAAGGAAACAAAGAATGAAGGAAGGACGGAGGGAGGGAGGGAAAAATAGAGGTATTTACAAAAAATCTACGAAGGGCCTAACAACGTGTTTCGGAAAATAATGAGCAAACTGTACTGAGATGTTAAACAGACACGTCGTAAAGGAAAGAACTATTCCCAGTGAGTTCCCGACAAGATTCCCATGTCTAGCTGCTTCATGTTAGGTTACTTTTGAGGAATATATTTGATCCATCTCCACACTTCGTTTTTAATGTCCAGCTCCGCCGGTCCGTAGGGATATCTTTCACAACCTTGTGAGTTTGAATACTACTGGTCATGTGACACAAAAGTATAAAATGTGAAAAATATGTTGTAAATGCTGTGTGCTGTATTGATGTGGTACACACATCTTTATTCCAAGCATTAATGTCATCTAATGTTTAGTCAGACTATATCAGGTAACCCAGAACAGAGCTGCAGGGAAGGTGGGGAGAGGCGCACTGCGATAACAAGCAGGCGATTGAGTTGGTGCGAACACGTGATCGATGACGTCCAGAAACAATCAAAGGAACTGCCAAGCAATGGACTTGGGTGGAGGGAGGGGAAGGAGGAGAGAGTTGCGTGGGAGGGGATTTACATGTCAAGGACAATGAAGCCTTACTATATGGCCTGCCAATGGGCAAGAGGAAGGGGGGGGGGGGGGGGGGGAGAGAGAGAGAGAGAGAGAGAGAATATCAAGTTTGATCTAATAGCTGCATGTTAAATTTATATATACCAAACGATCTAAAAACATCAATTTTCATTGCATTGCCTAAAAAGAATGGTGCAGTTGAATGCAGTGATTTCAGAACAATGAGCCTAATGAGCCAGGTAACAAAAATTTTACTAAAATTTAAACAGGGAAGGATTCAGAATAAAATCAATACTGAATTAGATGAGCAACAATTTGGATTCAGGAAAAACAGTGGGGCAAAAGAGCCATATTTAGCTAGAGAACATTGATGGAAAAGTACACAGAAGTAAACAAGCCAATATATGCCTGCTTTATAGACTACACCAAAGCTTTCGATAGAATACACCATAACCAACTTATAGACTGCCTAAAGGATATAAATCTAGACGACACAGACATACGACTAATATGTAATTTGTACTGGGAGCAAACATCAATAATAAAATATAACAAAGAGAACTCTACACCCATGGACATAAAAAAAGGAGTAAGACAAGGATGCATCCTATCACCAAGCTTGTTCAATCTATACACTGAGCAAATCTTTAAAAATATCTCAGAGATGCCAGGCCTAAACATTAATGGAAAGATATTCAATAACAAAAGATATGCTGATGATACTGTACTACTAGCAGAAAATTCTAAAAACTTACAACAATTGCTTAATGTGATAAACATAACAAGCAAAAAATATGGGCTAGAAATGAATATCAAAAAGACTAAAACTATGATCATAAACAAAGAAAATTCTCAAGACCTACAATTAAATATCACAGTTGAGGGAATACATCTGGAGACAGTTCAGAGCTACAACTACCTGGGACATACTATAACCAATGATGGAAAATGCAAAACTGAAATAAACAAAAGAATAGGTATGGCAAAAAGTAATTTTAATGCCATGAAAAATATACTAACAACAAAATAGATATCAGCAGGGCTGAAACTAAGAATGGCAAAATGTTACATCTTCTCAATATTCCTGTACGGTGCATAAACATTGACATTATACAAGAAAACAGAACAGAAAATTGAAGCCTTTGAAATGTAAAAAGATTATTGATGATGTTTTAAAACAACTGAAAATAAAAAGAGAACTACTAAATACAATTAAGACAAGACAAATGAAATTTTTGGGGCATGTTAAAAGACACGACAGCCTACTAAAAGTAATATTGGAAGGGAAAATACAAGGTAAAAGCAGAGGCAGACCAAGACTAACATGGACGAGTAACATCAAAAGATGGACAAGTCAATCTATGACAGTCTGCACCATCAAAGCAAGAAACAGAGTAGAATAGCGATCCATGGTAGCCAACCTTCGTTGCGGAGAAGGCACTCAATGAAGATGAGCGTATAACAACCGGACAAGGAGAAGGTGGCGTTATAAAGATCAACAAATGATCTATTAGCTGAATACTAAATGGACTGTGAACTTTACTGATATTTAAGTGGAATATGATTTATTCTTCTTTGTGTCGTGTGTTCGAGGATAGACAGGCAATCACATGGTTTGACAACAATGGCGCCCGTCGGGTATGTTCAACCCGAATGTGAAAATTCTGTGACGGTGGATGGAGCGGAAGAATCAGAAATGATCAACGGCCTAGAAAGCGAAAACAAAAAAGCGTGTGGTACACATGAGGCATATTCAGACCACGAAAGACGAATATGACAGACCACCGTGAAAGAGATTGGAGCCTCATCACGTAACATTCCAGAGAAAGCCATGGAGAGAAATTTTAACTATTGTTTTAGGAACGAACTAAAAATAGCTACATGGAATATTAGGACCTTATACCAACAAAGAAAATTAATTTTGGGGGCATGTTAAAAGACACAACAGCATACTAAAAGTTGTATTGGAAAGGAAAATACAAGGTAAAAGAGGCAGAGGCAGACCAAGACTAACATGGACGAGTAATATCAAAAGATGGACAAGTCAACCTATGACAATCTGCACCATCAAAGCAAGAGACAGAGTGGAATGGCGCTCCATGGTGGCCAACCTTCGATGCGGAGACGGCACTCGATGATGATGATGAGTTTGGCATAGGCCATGGACAATCTTCAATTTCTGCCTCAGATCGTCTCTTATAATCTCCTCCAGCCAGTAAAAAAACCTTTATCTGCCTGAAGTCTCCTCTGTATGATCTTGCCTTGCGGATTCGCGGAGGATTTGAAGAAGTTGTTTTTTTTCCACGTGCATGCCCTATCATCCCCACCGTCTTTTTTTTTTTCTCTTCTGTAGTACATTATATAGCTCTTCTTTAGTAAATTATATAGCTCTTCTTTAGTACATTATAGAGCAATTCTTCAGTGCATTATGAGCTCTTATTTAATACATTATAAAACTCTTCTTTAGTACATCATAGAGTTCTTCTTTGTTATATTATAGAGCTCTTCTTTGGTACATTATAGAGCAATTCTTTAGTGCATTATGAGCTCTTCTTTAATACATTATAGTACTCTTCTTTAGTACATTATAGAACTCTAGAGTTATTATTTAGTACATTATAGAGCCATTCTTTAGTACATTATAGAACTCTTCTTTAGTACATTATAGAGTTGTAAAACCCCAAGAATCGGAAGTCAATGTGAGTACATGTAGTAAGGAGCGACAGAGAGGTTCTTACATGTAGAACCACATCACTAAACTCAATTTTGTTCCTCCTGACATTGGAGGAATATCTCATCACAGCGAAACTACATTAAATTAAACACCAAATGGTTGTTGATAGCTATGTATGATACCAGTCGCTCCTCGCTAAATCATATATGAACTACATCTACATGCTTCTAATAAAGAGGCAGATATCTAGCGGCTATTCACTACGCTATGCAGCTAAATATAATATACTGAAATAAACATGACGCATGCTTAGGAGCTACTTATGAAATCATTACCGATACAGACTAGCTCATTGTTATTATGTCTTACGGTATAAACATTTTAAATTTGCAATTATGTGTGTGTGTATGTATGTATATAGCCTAGCGGACTATTAATCAAACAATCATAAAAAGCACATCAACTAAACAAATCGTACGCGACACAGACAAATACTTACAATATTACTCTTGTAAGATGGCATTGATTGCGGAACTCCCACAAGACTGAAAACAACGGACGAACCAATTCGACACTGTCTGACTTCTATTCGGTGGTGGCCGCCCTGGAGCGGGTACCCAGGCTTGGACTTCTCGTGCCGCCCTTGTTGTCCACTCGATTCGGTTTTACTAGAGCCAGGCCGCCAGCTGAAAGGGCTTGCCATAAAAATCAGCATCTTGCTAGTCCGTCTCCGCGTTCCGGACTTCCACAGCCTCCGTTTATTTCTGGTGATGCCGACATAATGCATTGCATATCTAATGCCAATATCACCAACCACGGCAGAAGATTTCAGTTCACGCACAAAATACCTCTACATTGCCCGCTCATGCAATGATCTCAATCGTGAAATACTTTCTCCACGAGTCTGTATCTGTGAGGTGTACCCCACGACATTCCACTGAAGTTATGCTATTTTAACAAAGCAATATCATTCCAATGTAAGATATTCCGTTTCCTTTGAAAATGCACTTTTTAAATAACTGTAATTTTTGTGAAGTGAGAAGTTATGAAATCCATACAAAGACTGATAACAAAACAATAAAGTATCCCAGAATTTATCACTAAGAAACTAATTATTTTCATTTAATCTACATATGACGATGTGGTATGGTAAGTGTAGCAACGAATATAACGCCTTGTGTAACTGTGTAGCAATATTTTAAAGCGAAAACCAAATCGTCCAAGATTTCACAACCTAGACATCAACACAGTCTGTTCCTGTCAAACAAGGACTGACATTTTCTAAAACCAAACCCTGAACGTTCCTATTATGCTAAAATAATAATTTGCATAAGATGTTTAAAAAGATTACATAGCGGAAATTCACCGAAGCGAAACATTATCCTGATACAGAGATATGCTTATATGAGACCCTGTCAGTCAATACTTTTTTAACATCAAACTTGAACTACATAAATTAAATTAAATATGAACGCATGCCCAAATGGTGTGATCCACAATTCTTGAAAATGTTGTATTCTACCTGTTTAGATTTCAAATATTTATCATTCAGATAAGTACACAGACCCGAAAGTCACTTACAAATGTTAATTTGTCTGAAATAGTGGATTTTTCTATCATAACTGCAGTGTTATGTCCACATATTGCACTCAAACCAACAGCCGTACAGAATTCAAGGTTATATCATATTGTATGCTTGTTGAATAATGCTAGTAGACTTCAAAGTTATAGTATATTGTGTGTTTGTTGAGCAGACTAGTATCATATTGTATGCTTGTTGAATAATGCAAGTAGACTCCAAAGTTATAGTATATTGTGTGTTTGTTGAGCAGACTAGTATCATATTGTATGCTTGTTGAATAATGCAAGTAGACTTCAAAGTTATAGTATATTGTGTGTTTGTTGAGCAGACTAGTATCATATTGTATGCTTGTTGAATAATGCAAGTAGACTCCAATGTTATATCATTATATGTGTTGCTGAAATACGCAAGAATAGACTTTAAGGTCCAAAATGCTAATTCGCGCCATTCACTGGCCAGACTTTAAGTATTGAACTAAATAACAACGCAGCATGTTTTCTGTCGAGTAAAAAAAAGTAAAGTACCCCCGTCACGCCAAGTGGCGTATAGGGAAATATGATGTTAGTTACCCTATATTTTACAGACCTTCAGCACGTGATTTTTGGGGTAATGTGGTCGGTATTACGCCCGTGCTGCTTTATTTCCCAGAAAAAAATCCGGTACCCATTTAAGGCTTTGTGAACCCGGAAGCCGTCGGTTGGGATCGAACCCTACCCCTTGTCCTTTGTAGTCCAGTTCACTAACCACTGAGCTATCGCGGCTCCCTTTCTGTCGAGTACTGCATAATATTAACAGAAGATAAATGACGACATAGTTAACACTATTCTGTAGAAACTCGTTATCTACTAACAAATATTGAGCCTATGTAAATGTTGCCATTCTATCATTTCTAGCCACTGAATAGGCACACGATATCATCGGCGCGGCGCCTTTGTTAAAGTCTGGTGACGCCCCTGGGAGCAGCCGCGCACACTTTGGTAACCACTGTCGTACAGTGTATGCGTACATTGTATGAGCTGTCAGATTTAGTGAAAGGTAATCCAACTGCACATCCTCTAAGTAACCCTACCAACAAAATAACCAGCTAACCCTAGAAACAAAACCCGATAACAACCGAAAAGGGGGCGGAGGAGGGGGGAGAACCGGGTATTCAAAATTCAAGATCACACTTATTGGCACTTGTAGATCACGACAAAATGGAACAGGCAACACATTTCCCAGCTCTTTATTGGCAATGTAGGAAACAGGGCAAACAAGTATTATCTTATTACCTGGGTTAGAGTGATATTGAGTTATTTGTAGGTTATCATCATTGCACTCCGAACTTGTCCACAGGTGCTCAAGATTCCATCATCAGCGTGTGCCGCAGCGTCCAGCGACTGACGACCCCAGCGCTGTGTTGGTTGATAAGCCCTCTTATGAGCCCACTAAGCCTCTCGGTTCTGGCTGTACCAATCTTTATTCCCATCTCTTTCATCGAAGGAGTGATGTGGACTCAATGTTATATGCCCTTCCCGTGCCTCAGGATTAATGATATCATGTGGAGTGATAACGTTATTGAAATCCGTCATGGATTATCAGATATCCATTATGTGAGGATAGCATTTTTTGTGAATATTCCTTCATATGACACAAATGTACAGATATGATGGGATTTTGTTTTGTTTTTATAAAAACATTTGGGGACCTATCCCCCCTGGTACGAAAATACAGCAATCAGAAATAATAGAAACAGGTATGTCACCATGCTTGTTTTGACTGGCATTGCTCTGTTATGGCTTTAAAATCTTTATCAGTGACTCACAAAATTAATTAGATTTAGGAGAAGATTATTTTGAAATCGCATTTCATAAAATGTCAGTGATATGAAGATCAATATAATAAACCGTTGGAGACGTAATAGATTTTAACATTACGACAATATCCAGTAATTGTGAAGAGAATGAAGAGTTTAAAATCATATTAATAGCCACTGTGAGGTGACGACTTTAATAGTATAATAATAGAAATTGTGAAGTGAAGAGTTTAATATATTAATAGCCATTATGAAGTGAAGAGTTTAATATCATATTAATAGCCATATGAAGTGCAGAGATTAATATTATAGTAACAGCCATTTCATTCGTGTCAGGTCGGGTAAGTTTACCTGCTACTGTATGCAGTAAATAGTACAACATGCGGTTACCCTGCTGCCTTGCAAGTTATGCTCGGGAGAGTAAAAGGCTAAGGGAGGGTACCCTGAAATAAACCAACCCCACTGTCTTGTGGGTCAGACTTGGTCAAAGGCTAGCGGAGGCAACAGAAAACCACCATCGCAATTTATGTGTACAACCATGAATCGCCACAATAATAGAAATCACGACAACAACGTTAAGAGGGATTCCAATGGAAAACCCTCGTTCAGTAGGGGGACATCATGTGCTACAGGTGATACCCGATCGTCATCAAGCTACTGTAAGCAAAATAAATATAAAACAGATTCTAAAGATAGGTACTTGGAATGTGAGAACACTCACGCAGAAGGGTAAACTGGAAAACACCAAACAGGAAATGAAAAGAATGAGTATATATTTATTGCTAATTTTCGAAATGAGATACACTGGATCAGGGAAGATATATTATGATGAACATAAAATAATCTATTCTGGAGGTATTGAACACCAACGGGGAGTAGGTATCATCTTGGATGCAGAAAGAGCAAGAACGGTGAAAGGCTTTTGAGCAATATCTGACAGAGTCCTTTTAGTGAAATTGAATGGAAAGCCAATATATATAAATATCATACAAGTGTATGCATCAACAGCAGACAGTCTAGAGGAAACAATTTATAAATTTTACGACGAGTTAAATAAGGCACTTCGTGAATGCAAACTACATGAAAACACCATAGTTCTAGGGGATCTCAACGGAAAAGTAGGAAAGGAAAGAATTGAGGAAGTAGTTGATTATTATGGATTAGGCGAGAAGCATGAAAGAGGTGAGAAACTTATTGACTGGGCAAGAACACACAACATGATGATAGCAAACACTTGGCAACATCCAAGACGTCTGTGGCCATGGAAAAGTCCAGGAGACAACGCGCGTATTCAAATTTATTACTTAATGATAAACAATAGATTTAGAAACAGTCTGGTGTGTGTGAAAACTAGACCAGGGGCAGATTGCAATGGTGGTCATGCACCATTTGTGAGAAAGATTGGAGTAAAATTAAAAGCAGAAACTGAGGCCCTCAGAGATGCTGCAACACTGGCTACTAATCACAAAAATAACATGCACAATAAATTGGTGATTCTGACTGATGCACTGCCAGTACTATCAGCTATAAAAAGCCCCAAGAACAATGAACTAGATGACCTGAGAACAACCCTGAACCAACTAAGCAATAACTTTCAGAGAGTAGTCATTCAGTGGATACCATCACACTGTAATATACACGGGAACGAACGCGCAGACAAATTAGCTAAAGAGGGAGGGAGATTACCGCAAGAGAACGATCCGCTCAGTTATGATGAAGCTAAATCCATCTTCAAAGGTCAGTATCATGAAAAATAGAAACGAGAAAACCCAAAGCATAACGAGAGGGACGGTTACCACCAACTATCAAGGAGGGATCAAGTCATCATACTTCGCCTACGCACTGGCCACAATAGAATGAGAAATCACATGTTCACCAAATTCAAAATAGGTACAACCAGCCTATGCCACTGTACACTGGACAATATGACTACAAAACATGTTCTACAGGATTGTCCCCAGTAAACAGACCTGAGAAGAGCAATGTGGTCCACACCCACCTCCCTGGAAAAGAGAAACTATATGGGGCAATCGAATAACTTAAACAGACGGCTGACTTCATGAAAGAGTCTGGAATCCTACTCTGATTGAGTCTTGATCGCAGAGAGAGAGAGAGAGAGAGAGAGAGAGAGAGAGAGAGAGAGAGAGAGAAAGAGAGAGAGAGAGAGAGAGAGAAAAGCAACAATACGAGTCTCAGTTAACATCAAGTTAATTGAGTTATTGAGTTATTTGCGGGCCATCATCATTGCACTCCGAACATGTCCATAGGTGCTCAGATCCCCTCCTCAGCAATTCCCTCAGTGTCCAGCGACTGACGACTCCAGTTCTATGATGGTTGATAAGTCTTCTTACACGGCCACCAAGTTTCTCATTTCTGGCTGTGCCCATCTTAACTCCCATTTCCATCATCCGAAGAAGTGACATGGATCTGTGTTTGTTGAAGTCCTGTGCTGTTCCCACATCTCGGAGTGCATTGATGATGTCCGCCCGATCCATCGGTTGCCCGTCCTCAACGACAGCGCAGCTAGCCAACCTGTCCGCTCTCTCATTTCCCCGTACTCCCGCATGTCCAGGGACATAGACAAAGGTGACCTTACGTATTTTGGATTTCTGCAACGACTCTACCCATTGCATGCGTATAAAGCCCGCCTCCACTTTTTTTATCATGCTCATCGAATCACTCAGTATACATGCGTGGATGTAGTCTTGTGACTCTAACCATTTGAATGCCTTGGTCACTGCCATCACCTCCATTGTCATGCTACTCGTGGTCATGGCGTATGCACCACTGTCTTCCTTGGCTATTCTGCCTGCCGATCGTGCTGTAAATGCCGATGCACTTCTTTCGTGTCGTCTTACAGATCCGTCTGTATAGATGACTGCATCTTTCTCATCGTTAAATTAAATCGTTAAACATCAAGTTAAATTTAGATTTACTCAATCAGACAAGAAGTTGCAAGACAAAAACAACATCACAATTCAGAACCGGTACAATGCAATAGAGAAGATACTAAGTATTGATGAACAGTGGGAAATGCTAAAATGAATCAATGCAACAAACATCAAAAGGGTTCATACCACCAGTTAGGACAAATTCAAGAAAGAAATGGATGACATTTCGCAGCTAATGGATACAAGAAGACGAAAGAAAGAAAATAAAGATGAGTCTTCTTCTTCTTCTTCTTCTTTCCTTCCTCATCTGCCTTTCAGCGTCGAGGGGAGATATAATTTGCGGTCTTTTGCTCTTCTGTTCGCCTCTGTTGCTGTTATGTTTCCTAGTGCTTCTAATATTCCATCGATCCATCTTTTTCGTGGTCGACCCTTGGGTCTGTTGTTCTCACAACGTTTGTTGAAGGCTCGTTGTGTTGTGTTTTGTTCTTTCTGCCTTGTCACGTGGCCGAACCATTTTATCTGTTGTTTCCTTATATATTCTATGGCTGGGGCTATTCCTAGCTTTTTTCTCAGTTCTACATTTCTGATCTTATCTCTCAGACTGTTTCCTGTCATTCGTCTAACACATTTCATCTCTGTAGAGGTTATTTTTCTTATTGTTCTTGCATCTAGAGTCCAGGTCTGGCATTGGTAGCACAACGTTGGAATGAAGATTGTATTGTATAGTGCTCGTTTTGCCTCCAGAGTTATTTCCTTGTTGGACAATAGTGGTGATAACTGTCCGATGATTTGACAAGCTTTGTTGCATCTTGATTCTATCTCTGCTGTTTGGGAATTGTCGTTTGTCATTAGACTTCCTAGGTATTTGAATTCCTCTACTTGTTTTAGTTGTCTGCCTTCTATAGTTATGTTGATGTTCTGTTTATTTTTGGCGACATTCATGACTTCTGTTTTGTTGATGTTGATTTTCATGTTGTATTTTGTTCCTAAGATGTTGAGTTTGTTTAAGTGTTCTTGTAGGTCTTCTATTGTTTCATGTATTAGTGCCTGGTCGTCTGCAAATAGAAGCTCGTTGATCTCCTCTGTCTCTGATGGGTTGGCTAGCTTGCATATATGGTCCATGTATGTAATAAACAGTAGGGGGGATAGTACGCACCCCTGTCTTACACCTGATCTAACTTCGAAGTGGTCTGTGTAGCCTGTTGCTGTTCTGACCCTGCAGCTGCTGTTGGCGTAGAGACTTTTAATAATGTTGGTTAGATGTTGGCTTACTCCGTATGTTGTTAGTATCTCCCACAGTTGTTCTCTGTTTACTCTGTCGAATGCTTTTTCCTGGTCAATGAAGGCTATGTATAAGTTTTGGTTGTGTTCTGTCGTTTTTTCTGCAAGCTGTTTTAGTGTGAATAGTGCGTCGGTACATCCTCTGTTTTTTCGGAACCCCATTTGAGAATCGCTTAACTGTAGTTCTATTATTGGTCTCAGTCTTTTTTCCAAGATTTTGGCGTATAGCTTTCCTACATGGCTGAGCAGAGTTATACCTCTATATTGATTGCAGTCTCTTTTGCTACCTTTCTTTTTCCATATTGGTATGATGATTGCCTGTTGCCAGTCTTCTGGGGCTTGTTGTTGGTGCCATGCTGCATTAAATATTCTGTGCAGCCATTGCATTCCTGTTTCTCCCGCTGCTGCTATTATTTCTATTGGAATGTTATCTATCCCTGGTGCTTTGTTTCTTGGTGCATATTTGATTACTTCTTCTATTTCCTCTTTCATGATGTTGGGTTCAGTATTTGTGAGTTCTAGTGTGGTTTTTGTTGTCTTGTTGGTAGTTGGTATGTTTAACAGGTCTTCAAAATATTCTTTCCATCTCTGTTGCATACATTGGTTGTTTGATATTGGTTGTCCGTCTTTGTCATTTATCAGCTCAGTAGGATCATGGTTTTCTTTTCTCGCTCTTGTGGCTTTTACTGCTTTGTAGAAATCTCTTGTGGCTGTCTTGAAGTCCCTGCTCATGTTTTGTCCGAATTCTGTCCAATTCCTTTGCTTAGCTTCTTTGATCAGCATTTTAACTCTTTTTCGAACTAAGGCATATCTTTCATATTTTTCTTGGTTCTTGTTCTCCCTCCAATTTTTAAACAGTTTCTTCTTTTCTTTAATTGCTTCTCTGATTGTTTCGTTCCACCACGGGGTGCTCTTTTTCCCTTCTCTTGTTCTTAGCTTCGTTCCACAAACTGTTTTAGAGATGTTAGTTACTGTTTCCTTAAATTGTTTCCACTCTTCTTCTACTGTGCATACTTCGTTAGGGAGTTTCTTGAATTCCTCTCTGAGTTTTTCTTCTAGGGTTTTCCTTGTTTCTTGATCGTTTAATTGTTTTATTTTTATTGTCTGTTCTTTTCGCTTCTTTTGTTTGTTTTCGTGTTTTCTCTTTATTTTTGGCTGTCTTAGTGTGATCATAACCATCTTGTGATCCGTGTCGTCTGTAATATTTGGGATTGCTCTACTGTCGGTTACTCTTTTCTTGTTCTCTTTTCTTGTTAGTATAACATCTATCTGGCTTCTGCATGTTGTGTCATTCCATTTGTACCAGGTGTATACTTGCGACTCTCTGTGTTTGAAGAATGTGTTGGTGATAAATAAATTGTTTTGATTGCATATGATGAGTATAAAAGATTAAACAAAGAAATTGTAATAAAATGCAATGAAGCAAAAGAAGCATGGCCGAAACAGAGATGCAAAGAGATTGAAATGCAACAAAAAGGAGATGTCAAAGCTATACACAAACAAATTGAAGAATTAATTAACAGAAATAAAAACGCAATAAAAAAAAAAAGTAAAGTACCCCCGTCACGCCAAGTGGCGTAAAGGGAATATGATGTTAGTGACCATAAATTTTACAGACCTTAGGCACATGATTTTTGGGGTAATGTGGTCAGTATTACGCCCGTGCCGCTTAACTTTCCCAGAAAAAAATCCGGTACCCATTAAAGGCTGGGTAGCACGGAAGCCGTCCGTTGGGATCGAACCCTACCCCTTGTCCTTTGTATTCCAGTTCACTAACCACTGAGCTATCGCGGTTCCCAATCAAAAACTGGATGTTTAAGAACAAAGGAAGGATAACTGTTGATTGAACAGGAAAGCATAATGGAACGATGGACAGAATACATTAAAGATCTTTATAACGATGCACGAACAGAAGTAAATATTAAGGATAATGAGGACGGATCAGAAATACTCAAAGAAGAAGTGGAAGACGCACAATATGAAAGCAGGAAAAGTTCCTGGACCAGATAATATAACTAAAGAAGAGATTGAAGCCATGGGTGATTTTGGAATCGAAATAATAACAAAAATATTGAATGATATCTACAACACCAGATATATACCTGACGACCTGCTGAAATCAATATTCATAGCCCTACCAAAGAAACCTGGTGCGATTGAATCCGATGATCGTCGCACAATAAGCATTATGAGTCACATGACTAAGATATTACTAAGAATCATTATGCGAAGAGTACGAAACAAAATCAGTCCAGAAATGTGTGATGAACAGTGTGGTTTTGTTAGAGGTAAAGGAACGAGCAATGTCATATACATCATAAGATCTTTAGATGAAAGAGCCATAGAGCATAGAGGTGAAAACAGATCTATGCCTATGTTTCATTGATTATACCAAAGCATTTGACAAAGTAAAACACTAAGAAATAATCAAAATCTTAGAAGGCATAAACGTAGACAGCAAAGGTCTAAGAATAATAAAGAACATGTACTGGCAGCAAACAGCGGCCATAAGAACTGGAAATCAATTGGGAATGTTTCAACAAATAAAACAGGGTGATAGGCAAGGCTGTGTGCTCTCACTAGATTTGTTTAATATGTAATGTATAGTGAGATTATTTTAAGATCCAAGGGGCATGGCTGGAATAACAATCGGAGGTCATAATATAAATAATCTAAGGTATGCTGATGATACAGTCTTAATCGTTAAGAGTGAAGATGCTTTTCAAGAAATGTTAGACATTGTAGTGAAAGAAAGCAAAAATAAAGCCTTAATAGCAAAAAGACAGACGTAATGGTAACAACAAAGAAAAAGACATTATCTTAATGCACAATAAAGAAAAGTGCAACAATATTAAAACAGGTAAATGAATTTAAATATATGGGAACAATGTTAACTCCAGATGGAAGATGTACAACAGAGGTGAGATGGAGAATGGCTCAGGAAAAAGCAGCTTTCCAACAAAAAATGAGGAAGATACTATGGAATCCATTTTTGACAATAGAAACAAGAAAAAGAGTTCTTAAATGTTATGTAGAGCCAGTCTTAACATATGGATGTGAATCATGGACAATAGGACAGACAAGAAAATCACTGGAGTCTGTAGAAATGTGATTTTACAGAAGAATGTTGAGAATACCATGGACAGCTCAGAAGAGTAATGAAAACGTTCTGAAAGAGGTCAAAGCAAAAAGAGAGCTTATTTTCAACATTGGAGGAAGAAACAATCATCATTTTTTAGCCACGTAATGAGAAGAGAACAGCTGGAATATGTTGTAACAACTGGGAAAATTGAGGGACGAAGAGATAGTGGGAAGCAAAGAGAAAAGAAACCAGACAGCTTAAGAGAATGGCTTGGCAGAAGGTCAATAACAGAAATGATAAATAACTGTCGAGATCGAAAGTTGTGGAGAGACATGATCACCTACGACAACAGGCCCGGTACTTGATGATGATGAATAGCCATTATGAAGTGAAGAGTTTAATATCATATTAGTAGCTATTTGGAAAGTAAACAAGTTGAATCTCAGCGTATTAAATCGTAGAGTGGGATGAGTTTTAAACTCATAACAGAAAAAAGAAAATACAAGCTTTAACGAGACCACAGTAAAGCAAGATGTAGGGAAACAAAACAAGGTATAATTTTAAAAAAAAGAACAAATATGTGCAAGAGATTTATGTTAAATATAGATATCAAACTAGATAGCTGGGAGTCATGGCACGGAAAACAGTCAACAGATCTGAGACGATGACCTGTAGATAGAAAATTGTGGAAGGGCATAATCGCCTACGCCAAGCGATGCTATATGATGAGTGATAGATACAAAAATAAACAAATGTTCCGACACAATCCTTTGTTTCTCTCTGGGCTTAATTGAGCTAAGTTTTTATAACCATTCCTTGGGGCATTATTTAGCTATTACTGCATTAAAAAGGGTAATGAAGATATACTTAAAGACTTAAACATTAAAAAGACCTGGCTTATAAATAACACTCTACTGAGGAAATTAAAATACTATGGTCACATCGTAAGTAAGACACAGCGAGCTGGAAAGAACAATAAAGGGGAAAAAATGGTTCCAGAACGATGAGTCACGGGCAGACTAAGAAGATAGTTTCAAGACATCAAGGAGACCTTGAGCATAACAATAGAACACGTGGGAGATATGGCTAGAGACAGAGACTCTTTCAGACGAGCTGTGGTGAATGCAACGTTCTGCAAAGGACATGCGACCTGATGATGCATTTTATCATTATCTGAGCCAGGTGCCTATTTTCAAAGTTAGGTTTAGCTCAGCTTGTCTGTCTTAATCGAACAATCGATATAGCAATCATGACGCTATCATACAACCACTGTTCTGATCCCATAAAGATAAGAAAATTACAATTTAATTACACTACTCTATTCAGACACACAAGTGAAATTTACGACAACACCAATCCACACAGACATAATGTGTCACAACATAACCAATACACCACACCATACAGACATAAGGTGTCACAACATAATCAATATACCACTCAATACAGACATAAAGGTGCCACAACATAATCAATATACCACTGCACACAGACAGATATAAGGTGTCACAACATAATCAATACACTACTCCATACAGACGTAAGGTGTCACAACATATTCAATATATATACTACTCTATACAGACATTAGGTGTCACAACATAATCAATATACTACTCTATACAGACATAAGGTGTCACAACATAATCAATACATCACTTCACACAGACAAAAGGTGTCATAACATAATCAATACACCACTCCATACAGACATAAGGTGTCACAACATAATCAATACACCACCTCACACAGACAAAATGTGTCACAACATAATCAATACACCACTCCATACAGACATAAGGTCTCTGTAACGTAACCAATACACAACTCCACAGACACATAGCAATACCTTAACTTAACCAATAATTTATTTTGTACAGATTAGTCTATAACGCATGGAACTCAAACAAAAGCTCATAAATCTTATGAGACAAACAAATTGGTTCCATTCCAACATGAAAAAATGTCTTTGTCTATGTCCCTGGACATGCGGGAGTAGGTGGAAATGAAAGAGCGGACAGGTTGGCTAGCTGCGCTGTCGTTGAGGATGGGCAACCAATGGATCGGAAGGACATCATCAATGTCCTCCGAGATGTGGGAAGAGCACAGGACTTCGACAAACACAGATCCACGTCACTTCTTCGGATGATGGAAATGGGAGTTAAGATGGGCACAGCCAGAAATGAGAAACATATTGGCCGTGTAAGACTTATCAACCAACATAAAACTGGAGTCGTCAGTCGCTGGACACTGAGGGAATTGCTGAGGAGGGGATCTGAGCACCTATGGACATGTTCGGAGTGCAATGATGATGACCAGCAAATAACTCAACATGAAAAAAAAAAACTTTCTTTTTGGTCTCACCGCCTCCAAATGTGATGGCCAATTACGGAGACATTTAACACTTCACTTCCCTAAGACATTATATGCTACGACAATACACGGTCTCCCCTTTCCCACCAAAAAATACCACTAACACCCCAGTCGAGCCAAAATATAGTTATGCGATATCTTATCAGATAAAAACTGTGCAATGGCGTCATAACAAAAACAAGCACATGCATACAACCAACCACATGCCATCGAAATTCACACACGCACACAAATATACCTTTATAAAGTTGAAGGACTTAACCTAAAGATTATCTTGTTTCACGAGAAACTACAACTTGTATATTTCATTAAGCGAATTTAATTATGGCCAAGCTGATAAAGGAATGAACGCCTGGTTCTTTAAGTTGGTGAAAAGTAATGACAGCGCGGGAAAAGCATAGGCCCCTTTCACCTCCTAACTGTGTTATGTGGTCTAGTACTGTGAAATGTACTACACTCCAATACGACATGAAATATTTCACAAATTGTATTTCTTTATTACTTGACATATACGTCAGTATAAAGTACAATGACTTCACAGTACTAATCAGCATACGGTGATGTGCTTTACTTGCTACTATTTCCTACCCTGCCTCAAAGCTCTCGTTTTTGTAGCTGGTTCAGTCATGCAGATATTGAAATACAGTTGGGGCTATAATACATGTACTGAGTTAGGACATCAGTGAGAGCAGTATACGTCTGTTACAAAGTTATTATCATAAACCACTTCAGTTATACAATCACTAGGAGCAACAGGCCTCTGTTTAACAATTATTGAGCGCAAAGCATTCATTGTCAACAATTATTTAGAACGAAACACTTCTGTTTAACCGTCACTTCTATCTATCTATCTTTCGTTCGCCTGAAGCATTGTCTATATCTGCAATGTCGTTTCCTGTATAAATGTTACTGTCTTTTGTAATTCTTGCAGTGGCCCATATAGTTTTGTCTGTAGTGTTGTATCTATGGGCCAATGGATTTTCCTCAGTCTACTATATTCAGTGCAGTCTTGAAGTATGTGTTCAGCAGTCTGGGGCGCCTGTCCACATGTACAAGTAGTTGAGGTGCCGATCTTGAATTTTGTATACATGTGACTATGGAGTCGATTGTGTCCTGTTCTGAGACGTATAATGATAACTTGTTCATATCTATTCATATTATAAAAGGCATCCTGATTTGGGGCTTGTGGTCCTCTGATTGATTTGATTATCTGTTTCTTATGATGGTATGTAACAGGTGTATCTAGTTGTGTGCCTGTTGAACCTTCCTTTGCCAACTGATCTGCTTTCTCATTTCCTGGTATTCCACAGTGAGATGGGATCCACTGCAGGGCAACCCTGTGGTGCTTGCAGAGTTCAGTCAATAAGGTCTGCAGATGTGGTAATTTTCTGGATTGTAGTGCCTGGAGTACTGATCTTGCATCTGTCAAAAACACTACAGGCTGCGGGCTAAGATTAATGTTCAGCAGTTTTTCTATTGCTAACTTTATTGCTTGTATTTCTGCATCATAATTGTGACAATATTTCCCTGTTGCTATTTTATTCATATCCCTAGTGTTATTTGGGTATTCTATATATGCACCTGCTCCCCCATTTTTTACTGCATTCTGTGCTGATCCATCTGTATACACACGAATCCATAGGTCTTGTGGGTATTCTTCATCCAGGAAACTGAGAGTTATTGTTTTTCGCTGTAGACTATTCTGTTCCTCTTTATCAACTATTCCTTTCACTTCTGTCCGTATTTGAACTGATAATCCAGATTCCTCTGTCCAGGGAGTCTGTTCTGGTATGGGCAGTAGGGGGTTAACAGCTCTTGGCATGTCTGGTGTTTGTCTACTAATACGCTTGGCTTGGTGGATAAAACTGCTTCTCTTAAGTCGTCCCAATGCAAGATTTTGGAATCGGTCCTTCATTGGATGTCTCGGCATGCAAGCAAATTTTTCTGCCTGTATCAGCACCTTTGTGTCCCTCCGTTCTCTCAGTGCTGGTATCCTCCACAATTTCTCCATCTCTAATATTGGTGTTGATTTCATTGCTCCTGTGATGACCCTAAGTGCCTGGTTTTGTACTTTATCCAGTTCTTGAAGTGTGGTGTTTGATGCTGAACACCATGCAGATGATCCATATTCTAAATGTGGGCGTATACTCTGTTGGTAAACTTTACTGAGTATTTTCCCACTCGCACCCCACGTAGTTCCACACAGCTTTCTTAGAATAGCCAATTTTCTCCTTGCTTTTTGGGTTGCCTTATTTATCTGCTGTTTCCAAGATAGTTTGTTATCAAATGTAACTCCGAGATACGTAGCCTGTATGTCTTCTTTCACAGGCTCATTGTTTATATAGATGGCTCCTGCTTTTTGTTTTGGGGAAAGAGTGAAAAGTGTAGTACTGCATTTGTCTGTATTGATGCTGATACACCATCTATTTGTCCATGAATTCAGTGCATTCATAGCTCTTTGTAACAATTTGGAGGCCACTGTTGCATACTCCTCTGTGCACCACATTACCAAGTCATCTGCATACATTGCCACTTTGATACCATGTGGTAGTTCAGTAACTAGGTCATTGATGTAGATCAGAAAAAGTGTTGGAGATAGTACCCCTCCCTGTGGAACGCCCTGGCGCAGTAAGACCTTCTTACTCTTAAGACCATCCAGTTGCACTCTGGCTCTCCTGTTATGCAGGTATGCTTTGACCCATTTGTACATCCTGCCATTTACTCCATAATTTCTCAGTTTCTTCAAAAGCCCTTCCTTCCATACCTTATCAAATGCTTTCTTTAGGTCTATCCATGCTGCTAGTACCAGTTTCTTTTCTTGAAACGCATCCTCAATTTCCTGGGAAAGATAGGTTGCCTGATCTTCGGTAGAGTAACACTGTCTAAAGCCTGCTTGTTGTGGGACAAGGAGATTTTCACTTTCCAGGTACCACTGCAGTCTGAGATTGATTATACGTTCCATTGTTTTACACAAACAGCTTGTAAGGCTGATTGGTCTATAGCTGGATGTCATTGAACCATCTTTTCCTGGCTTTAGTAATGGTATCATAATTGCTTCTCTCCATGCCTGTGGCACTTTACCTGTGATCCAGCAAATGTTGTAGATCTGCAGTAGTTTTGCTTTAGCTGCAGTTCCCAAGTTCTTAATCATTTCATTAGACACTCCATCACTACCTGGTGACTTTTTCATTTTTAATTTGGATATTGCCAGCTCTAGCTCTCTTTGTGTAATGGGTATTTCCATGACTTCATGTGCAGTCTCTTCTTGTCTTGCATTTTGTTGTTTTAGACGGGTCTCTTGACGTTTCTCTAGGCTAATTTCAATATTGTTGTCATTTGCAAAGGAGTCTGCAAAGTGATTTGCTGCATGTTTACCTGTTAGAATGTTTCCATCCTTCTTCAGTGTAATTTTTGTGTTCCCTTCTGTACCCTCATCATTCAGCTGTTTTACAAGCTTCCACACTTTTCTTGTGTCTCGTTCTAGATTCATGTACTCTGTTTTCTCTTTCCAACTTCTCCGTCTGGCTTGTAGTTTAGCCCATTGAAATTTGGCTTTAGCATGCTGATAGTTATTGTGGTGTTCCTGGCAGGGGTTATTTTCTGCTTGTTTTCGAGATGTTTCCATGTCATTGTGCAGTTGCTCTAGTTCACTATTCCAGTATGGTTTGTAGTGTTTCCGTGCCCCTCTGGGTATTGTTTCACTGGCAGCTTGTATTATTAGTCTACTGAATTCATCAACTATTTTGTTGATGTCTCTGTCTGTATTTAGATCTTTAGTCAGTACACTGGTGTAATGTTGATACATTTTCCAGTCTGCCTTTTTGTAATTCCATCTGGAAAGAGTGCTGCTCTCCCTGACGGCCTCATTTTGCACCACTAAAAAGACAGGTCGGTGGTCACTGCCTCCAAGTTGTTTCCCAACAATACGTGTGATATTCCAATCCAGGTCTGGTGAATGGAAAGCAAGGTCTGGTGTAGATGTGGTATGCCATGATCTGGAATAGAATGTTGGTGGATCTGTTGCCTGGTTTAATAGTATAAGCCCATTGTCATCCTGCCAATTTTCAAGTTCTTCACCTCTCTTGTCCATATCTTCATAGCCCCAGCTCTGTGAATGGCTGTTAAAGTCTCCACATACAATTATTCTTTCTTTTAATGTAATTGTGTCTAGTGCTAGTGGGCGGTCACTTGGACAGTAGTAGTTTAGTAGATGGAAGTCTGTATTTCCTGTCCTGAGGTGCAGTATTTGATATTCCGCCCCATCCATATACACTTCAATCTGACATGCATTAATGTTGTTCCTTACAAGAGTCAGTATTCCGCCCTTTTGTCTGTTTTTCCTGTCAGATCGGTAGCACTGGTATCCCCTAATCTTCAAGGCTATGTCGTTGTTTAGATGGGTTTCCTGCAAACAGCATATGCTTACTTGTTCTTCATGCAGGATATTTTCTAATTCTATCTTTTTACTGTACCCATCTCTTTTGCTGTTGATGCCTTCAGCATTCCAGTGCATTATTTTGAGTGGTCTTATTTTGGGTTGGCCAGTAACTCTATTCTCTCGCCCCCTGACTCCACAGAGCGATTGAGAAGGACATCCAGTAATATAGGTTGGGCCCTTTCGAGGCTGAGGGCCCGGCGCTGCACCTGCCTGAGTGTCCATCACAGGGCGAGTGCCATATCGATTTGCAGTTATAGGCATGCTTCCCATTGGCGTGAGTGCGTGGCATCCTGATTTTTGTAGTGCGCCTTTTGGCTGGTTGCCTCCGACTTCAGCACTTAAAATTGCTAGAGCAGACTGTGGTCTTGCACGGGTGTAGGAAGGCCTGGCCAGTCTTGGTTTTCAGTCCCTGGTGACTGTTAAGCCCCATCCCCACGACAAGGAGCTGGCCTTGATGGGGTAACCGTCACTTAAAACAACACATTTCTGTTTAACCGTCACTGAATACAAAACACTTCTGTTTAACCATTACTAAATACAACACACTTCTGTTTAACCATTACTGAATACAACACACTTCTGTTTAACCATTACTGAATACAACACACTTCTGTTTAACCATTACTGAATACAAAACAGTTCTGTTTAACCGTCACTGAATACAAAACACTTCTGTTTAACCATTACTGAATACAACACACTTCTGTTTAACCATTACTAAAAACAATACACTTCTGTTAACCATTAATGAATACCACACACTTCTGATAACCATTACTGAATACCACATACTTATGTTTAACCATTACTTAAAAAAAACACTTCTGTTTAACCATTACTGAATACAACACACTTCTGTTTAACCATTACTAAAAACAATACACTTCTGTTAACCATTAATGAATACCACACACTTCTGTTTAACCATTACTTAAAAAAACACTTCTGTTTAACCATTACTGAATACAACACACTTCTGTTTAACCATTACTAAAAACAATACACTTCTGTTAACCATTAATGAATACCACACACTTCTGATAACCATTACTGAATACCACACACTTCTGTTTAACCATTACTTAAAAAAAACACTTCTGTTTAACCATTACTGAATACAACACACTTCTGTTTAACCATTACTAAAAACAATACACTTCTGTTAACCATTAATGAATACCACACACTTCTGTTTAACCATTACTTAAAAAACACTTCGGTTTAACCATTACTGAATACAACACACTTCTGTTTAACCATTACTGAATACAAAACACTTCTGTCTAACCATTACTGAATACAAAACACTTCTGTTTAACCATTACTGAATACAAAACACTTCTGTTTAAGTGTTTAACCATTACTTAAAGTAACACCACGCTTCTGTTCAACCATCACCTAAAAGAAGACACTTATGTTTAACCATTATTGACCGTCATAGAAAGCAGGCTGAGGTCATTACGAAAAAAAAAGAAGAAATATATTTTATAAGGCGACGTTCTCATCACATCCAACAACACGACTTCGTCCATATCTGCGCGCTTACAAAACATAACTTGTCTTACAAGTCTAGTAAAATAATAGCACAATGGTTTCTAAAGCTTGGGTCACAGGTGCAGTATGCGTGTGAATCGAGCCCTGGCCTGGCACAAATGTTTAGGGTATGACTGGAGTGTATCTTGGACATGCCGGCAATGGCGTGTTTGTAGTTGGCTATACAAGCTTTTGTTTTCGCTTGTCAAATCTATTTTAGAAGAGAAATTAGAAGAGATGGCTTTCTGTTTCGTTCGTTCGTTCGCTTTCGTCAGCTTTGACCTCTGACGAAGTCCCACCCACTCAATTTTGTGGGACTGAATTTTGCGTGTAAAGTCTGTTTTATCCCATTACAGGATGCCCCTCGCCATGCAGGCAGATTTACTCCGACTTCAGAGGTACTAATTTTTAGGGAATTAGTAAAACCCAGGTGTCCTTGCCAGGGTACGAACCCCGGCTGTTGCCGTGGTAAGCCAACCGCCTATCGATTGCGCTAACCTGACACCCGGCTTTCTGTTTAAAATAAAATACAATTTATTTCTGAAATACATCTCATGATCTATTTAAGAAAAAAAAAACATAAATGTAGATGCTTTACTTACTACGGGGAGCCGCGATAGCTCAGTGGTTAGTGAACTGGCCTACAAAGGAGAAGGGGTAGGGTTCGATCCCAACCGACGGCTCCGGTTCACCCAGCCTTAAATGGGTACCGGATTTTTTTCTGGGAAAGTTAAGCAGCACGGGCGTAATACCGACCACATTACCCCAAAAATAATGTGCTGAAGGTCTGTAAAATTTATGGTCACTAACACCATATTTCCCTATACGCCACTTGGCGTGACGGGGGTACTTTTTAAAGTTTTTAATACTTACTACATGTGAGTTCGGACAGGTAGTGGAGTGTACTATACTTGTACAACTAAACGTATCAGATTTAGCAAATTAAGACACATTTTTAATAGGTTTAGGCTACATATAGAGCGCGATATTATGACCGGGTATCTCCACATTTAAATTCCTGTTAAAAAAGGGGGGGGGGAGATGGGGAGAGAGAGAGAGAGAAAAGATAGTATCATCAGCAACACACAAAGACCAAGAAAAAGAAAAGAGGAGCTACTCAGCTAATATGTAACCACATACTAATTACTACGTGTGCGCGCGTAGTTCTTGTGTTGGCGGGGTGGAGGGTAATTCAAGTGCTTGTTATAACAACATCAGACGTCTAAATCTTGCTATAACAATGAGGTGATTACCAATTAATGTGGTGAATTAAATAAGGAATTACAACAAAATAGCTGAGATTTTCTCTGAATTAGACAAGAGGGGACGCGAGGGAACTCATGTCACGTCCTGTATTACCAAAACGTGGATATTTTGAGACTTATCGTTAGATAATACAAACACACCGAGATCTAATAGAGCCGTGTGTTTGTTGTACGCGTTGGGCAGAAAGAAACTCACTCGTCACTTATGGCAGCTAAACACACGGGGAGAAAAAAAATTACTGTCAGACATGAGGATCTAGAAAAATAAGTGTTTCAAAAAAGCTTAAGAAACTCCAGTCTCTCTCTCTATCTCGCGCGCACACACGTGGTGAGTTTTGTACACAGCACAAAAAGATGGTTCGGCCACCTGATTGAGGCAGAAAGATCAAAGGAAATACTAGGAAACATAACAGCAGAAGGTCGCCAGAAGAGCAGAAGGTCGCCAGAAAAGCAAAAGGCCGCAAACTATATCTCCCTTCGACGATGAAAGGCAAATGAGGAATGAAAGAAAAAAGGAGAAGAGCCTTTGTAATTGTTTGAGACCTGTTAGAGCAATAACTAAAACTACTTCTCATTAACGAAATATCTTCATGCTTTCATGATGGAAACGGAAAATCTCAAACCAAACTTACACGCTTGACTAACTATTCATTCATTAGTGCCGTCTCCACGTCGAAGATTGGCTACCACGGAGCGCCATTTTGCTCTGTTTTTTGTCTTGATGGTGCATGTTGTCTTAAGACTATTCAACAATTTATATCAACAAGCAGCTGAAAGGAATGTGGGAAAGAGCAATAATTAGACCCAAAAATAGGATCGGTCTAAACTGGCAAGCCTATCTTTTCTTTCCCCATTACTTGCGACATTCGGTACAGTCAATGTCAATAAATTGTCACCAAAAAACAGTGCAACTTTCTTATTATAAAATGGAGATGGCAGGTCTGAGCTTCACATGATCGCCTAGGCCAGTCCGCACATACTTGAGGAAGAAGAGGACGAACCACGGTCGAGTATTTATTTAAGCAACCTCTACTAGAATGTTATCCGTAAAGTGGGACGGCTGACGCTATACTCTAACGTCGAGAAACTGAATGAGAAGCACATTCCTGTGGTCTGTTACAGTCCCGTCGGGACACGGGGACAAGCGTCTTATCGCTGCTGGCATAAATAGCATAGCGCCCTCCTCTAACGCAATGATAACGTTCAAACGTCAGCTAGTCTAGGATAGACCAAACAGTGTGCACGCCCTGCTAGCGATAAGTACAACTGAAATATTACAATGACACACACGAAAGAAAGAAAAATGAAATCCTTACATTTCATTGTCATTCGTTAATACTCTTTCGAGATTATTTTTGATGATTTATTTATTCTTTATATAATCCTTGATTTACTGATTAAACTTATATAATCCTTGATTTACTGATTAAACTTATATAATCCTTGATTTACTGATTAAACTTATATAATCCATGATTTACTGATTAAACTTATATAATCCTTGATTTACTGATTAAACTTAACAAGTGCTTAGTCCAATGCAGCGTGTAACGCACGAATATGCATGATAAAAGTTACAGTAGCTCGTCAAACCTGCCTATTTCCAACTTGTGAAACATCTGACAACAAATTACTGTATATTATGGATATAGTGCCCTTAACCAATGCAGAATTATAAACTCTAGTTTTGAACGGCCGTCTCTCCGTTTGATCAAACGTAATCGAAGTCTGATCAATAATTATAACAGTTTAATTGCTCTGATAAAACAAAGTGTCCGAGATTTTGAATGCAATATTGCTAGAGAAATGGCCTAAGCTTGACATTCTTGCCACAACATCAACGACTAGTGATCTATATAAAGAAATGGAATACCAATCTGGGAGTTAAAATCAGATTGATCTTCCTGCTAGTTACATTTATATTCTTATACGAATAAGTATTTATTATTCGTATAATATAATTGTATATATATATCTATTAAAATTAGAATAAGTATTTAATATTCGTATATAATTATATATGAGGCACTGTGGAGAAATGAGAACTGTCGAATTGATAAGAAATGCATTTTAGTTTCTAACGAGACTATTCGTGATATCATAGATCACACAACGATCTACCGACTATCGTACAGAGGTGCCAACTTGGATCATATTGTCAAAATTCGCAACGAACATATTTAGCAAAGATGATTGTCTCTAAAGCACAACAGACGGCCCACGCGAGAAGAGGTGAGATTGAAAAACACAATATAAAAGAGGCGAGATTGAAAAACACAATATAAAAGAGGCGAGATTGAAAAACACAACATGACAATGCTGGGTTTCATAAGGATAGCAAGAGTTACGAGAAAGAAGAGTGACAGCCAACATTAACCGAGCTCTAACGATTATCAGCAAGGGGAACGCCAGGATAACAATAACAGAATCCAGTCCGCTCTGAGTAGAGGAGATGGCAAATATATCTTTTGTTTGCATTAGTTTCTTCATTTAGTATTATTCCATTCATTGGTCATAAGCTGGCATTTCATGAATTTATTTTTATTTTTTTTCTTTGGAAGGGTGTCGGCAATGTGTCAATCTGTCTCGTGTCAGTAGGTAAAATGATAAGATAGAGAAAGCGGCAATGGTCAATCTGTCTCGTGTCAGTAGGTAAAATGATAAGATAGAGAAAGCGGCAATGTGTCAATCTGTCTCGTGTCGGTAGGTAAAATGATAAGATAGAGAAAGCGGCAATGTGTCAATCTGTCTCGTGTCGGTAGGTAAAATGATAAGATAGAGAAAGCGGCAATGTGTCAATCTGTCTCGTGTCGGTAGGTAAAATGATAAGATAGAGAAAGCGGCAATGTGTCAATCTGTCTCGTGTCAGTAGGTAAAATGATAAGATAGAGAAAGCGGCAATAAATAAAAATTAAAAAAGGTAAAGGTAAAAGATCTGAATCGGCCTTACTACACGGATTTGTCTTTTTATCTACAAGTGCTCGGCCGTCTATCCAAAAGAAGAAAGGAGACTCCTGTCTAAAGGAGACTCCTGTCTAGTGTCGCCTCAAGCATCGTAACTCACGAGAGAGGCGCCATTCCTCACCTTCCCAGAGTATGAACCCAGTACCCATTTCTGCCAGCGGCTGGGTCGACCGCAGGGGTATCTTTTTTTCCCCTAACCACACAGCCTCCTGCGGAAATCGAACACAGGTTGTCCGAATGGCGGTAGCTAGTGGGATATTTTCCAAACTAGGCTGAATGCATCACTTATGCCATTGAAGGACATATATTTTTTTTTGTTTACTGCTCTTAAAGAAACACGCGTTGAGTTACATATTTTGTGTTTGCTGCTCTCATACAAACTTACACGTTGAGGAACATATTCTGTGATAGATGTTCTCATACAAACTTACACGTTGAGGAACATATTCTGTGATAGATGTTCTCATACAAACTAAATATCTGAGAAATCGGTTTGTTCTTCTCTTGAAGCAGAATTGGTCTGCACTGCTTGTTCCCCCTTCAAACAACTACGCCTATATTTCCAATTGTCTAGTATGTTCTCGTACTTGCGCTGCATAGAAGCAACCAGTTCTGAATGTCAAGATTCTTGCTTGGCTTTCTCTTGATTAAGTTGTAGCATGCCTCTTTTACAACAGCGACATTTATCATTATTACCTCACATTATTTATTATATTATATCTTAATGTAAGCTTTGTTGCCTCCCTCATTGTGAATATGCCTTCTTTGTTATCATCAAGCAAATCGTATTGGGCAGGGTAGCAGTTTTAATTTTGTTTCCTCATTAGTCGGCGGTTGATATCACTAAAGTCTGCCTGGTAATATGACTTGTTATGAGTGTTGTTTGTTATAATTTTACAAAATTAATATTCAGAAGTATATATGATAATTATCGCTTAATTTGCTTCACTGTTTTATTTCTTTGCATCAAGAATATTATTTAAATTTAGGCATGTTGATACACTTTCAGGATTCCCTCTTGATACATTGAGGAACATTAGTTAAAGAAAATACATTTAGTTACACTGAGGAGAATTACATGTAGTAGAAAACTACTACATATTTGGTAAGTAAAACCAGTACCTTAATATGGCTCAGAGACATGGATAGTGAATAATAGAACAACAAAAAAGCGAGACATTTTAAACAACCGTTTGAAGAAAATCCCGAGATCATAAATGACAATAGTTGGGGAAGAACAGAGCTAGGGCCATCCGAGCTACCATATTGTGAAGAGAAAATGGAGATGGTTTGGACACACGCTGAGAAAACCTGATGTCAACATTATAGGCAAACCCCGTCATGGAAGACCCATGAATAGAGAATTAGTAAGGTCACACGGTGATATGTTACATCAAGCAGAATGAATAAATAATGCATATGGAAATGATGACTGGTAAATAATGACATTCATTAATGACAAACTGTAAACTATTGACATTTACTTTCCTTAATGATAGTGGTAATATGTTTGCATTTGTGTATTTCTGAATCAATATCCTCCCTCCTCCCCCCCCCCAATTTTTTTTCCTTCTCCTGTTACGATTTTTCCCCCCATAACTTCATTACTTTAAATTGTTCTTTCTTGTCTCTAGCTGGTGATGACTTTAAACGTCGCAGACAAAGTAGGTTGTTTCTGTATACTATGGTGTCTCTAGATATTTGCTTGCTTGTTGTTATATCTTTTCATAAATGGAACATCTGTCTTTTGGCGTATACTATCTTGTTGCCGTTAAAATAATTTTTAAACGTTAAAATACTTTCTATACTACAAAGAAGACTTGTTGCACTACATCTTTCTCTTCTACCTGCAAAGAAGAAAGAAAGAAAGAAAGAAAGAAAGAAAGAACAAAATAGCCTCTGTTTTTGTTCTGTCATTCCTCGTGATTGAAGTGTTGAGAACAAGATGTTTCGCCCACAATAGATACAGCCCAGTCAGGCGCATTGACTCTATTTTAACAATAAACTGCAAAAGTCTTCCTCATACTTCTTCAGTTTCGGATGTCGATGAAGACAAAGTCACAGAACAGAAGAAAACTAGCCAAACTAAGGTTAGGGGATAAGGCAAAAAAATGCAAATGAATGCATAAAAATGCGAAGCTGCAGTAAAGCTGAATTGTGAGGGAAAATTGAAAAAAAAAATAGAAAAAAAGGTATGGTAAAAGCTTAAACCATACCTTTTTTTCTATTTTTTTTCAATTTTCCCAAACTAAGGTTATATCAGTTACATCTTTACGGTATAAAGGAAGGTACAAAACGTTACAGCGTCGAGGAAGACAAAAATGTTACAGCGTCGAGGGAGATTTTAAAGTTCAGATTCTCGTTCTTCTGGCAACCTCGGCTATTATTTTTGTTATGTAAATGTTGTTGCTGTGTTGTGAACTTATTTTGACGTTTTTACTACTTCATCTTACTCTGAGTCTATCTCGAGCATAGTCATACGGCCTTCCCCATAAAACTATGTCCATCGAAGGATGTCTCTTTTGATTTATACTCGTAATACATTCACATTTTCTGGCATTTGTTTGTACTATTTTATAAACACAGAAAAGTAAAAGCAACAAGTAAATACAGACGGTATGAGTAAAAATTAGATACCTCGACCAGAATAAAGTTCTGCCATTGACCGCAATATTAGTCGTAATTGTGAAAACTATAACATATTGATATTTAAAATCGTATTCTGTGTACATAAGGCAAGACAAGAATCAAATATCAATTATTAGCTAACACTGACTAACAACAGTGATTGTTGAGAGTATCAAGTCAAGTGAAGACATGTTCTGTTATGTTCATAATTAACTTAATTAGTAATCAGATAAGCACATGAAATCAGGTTTATCCCCTGTGTCACTTAATACAAATGTGACACATTTAAAAAACATGATCACATAATGTTGTACATAAGATAGATAATCCAAGTCCAGAAAAAAACACACACGATCGCGGCGCCAACTAACGACACTGCTAGCTACACACCGTGTACCGCTATACACATGCTCGACAAGGTTTCCCATCATGCACATCAGAATGTGTCAAGGCAAGTCGGTCAAGCTCAAGAATGCTACAGAGAAGCTACCTGTGAGAGAACAGGCCATCACGGATGTGTGTTACGACTTACAGAACTAACTACCGTACAGCCAGCTAGAAATAGCGAATAAGTTATCCTTCACAGATCACGCAAGAAACAAAGAGTCATCTCCAAAGACAAGGCACCATGCCAATAAATGTTGAAATCATTATTTGGTGAAGATCTGAAGTGAAGAAACGGGTAGAAAGAACCACAAAACGTAGATAAACACGTCGTTTTCTTTTCTGGCTTTTTTTTTTTTTTTTTTTTTTTGGGGGGGGGGGGGGGGTGGATTGGAATGCTGAGAGTGAATGAAGTGTCATTTAATAGGACAAACAATTCCACACACTCTGAAACCGGTGAATGGTCCTGTATGAAAGTGCACAGTAACATACGCGTGATATGGGAAACACAGCGTGTTAAACAAACAGCGCTATAAACTCAATGCTGCTTTTTCTCACATTTCCACATCTGTGTGTGTGTGTGAGTGGATTAATTTTTTTTCTTTCATTGTTTATTCAAATATTGTGTTGAGTAATCCAGAGAGATAAGCCATCGTTAGTTAACGGAACTTTTATTGGCTAATATATCGTATATCAACAAATTTCTTCTATTTTAATTTCTTATTAAGACAACCACAATCTTTATTTATGGATGACATGTTCCTTAAGTAGCACTATGTATAAAGCCTTTTGTATTGTCCAGGGCATCAGTCAATGTATGTGCTATTGGTAAGGTGCATATACCTTAAATAAATGTGTGTAGTGCATGTATGCGTGGATCTATAATTAATCAATCAGCAGAATGTATTTGCTTTTTTTTTAGCATTCTGCTATTACAGACTCCAGAAACAGTCCTTATGCGATAATGTTATGACACATTTACATTAATTTGAAGGTAAAGTTGAATTTGTTATTATAAGCAGTGGAAATGATACGATCTGCGTCATAAGGTCGCCAATGACATAATAAATAGAACATTTATTTTTTCAAAAGCATGAATCTATTGTATATCATTATCGCAGAAAAATCATTTTAAATTACAAAAATAAGGCCACTATGTGAAAGACAAAAATAAAATAAAAAATGAAAAGAATGGAGAATCACCATCCTAAAAGAAAGTTAATGGATGCATGGGTTCCTTGCAAAGAATAAAACAGATCTTAACTGTGTCAGGAACATACAAGAAAAATACCGTCTACCCGAAAAACGTCAATAAACATTAAGTCCTCAAAAAGCTGTCACCAAGTGCAAATTACATAAATCCAGAAATCTGGATAGAAATTTTAACAGAATAGATAAAAGTGCTGACCAAGCATCAATAACAACCGCCGCTAGGAAAACCATCGATGCTTATCCAGATGTCTGGATTCATGTATATACTGATGGTGCAGCTACGAAGGCAACTATCAAAGCGGGATATGGAATTTTGATACATTATCCAGAGAGAACAGCAGAAGAACTATGTGGCCTATGTGGTTGAAGTCTGTAACATTTACGAAGCAGAGATAACAGCCTTAGAAACAACAGTGTACCATCTGAATACTGTTTTTGATATACCATGCCATCAAGAAAAGAAATATTGTCATTTTTACTTATTCTAAATCAGGCCTGCATGCGCTAGGAAGTAACATAAACAAGCCAAAAACTCACACAGTTCCCCCATTGACATAGATAACCTCATTAACACACATGCCATAAGGTTAGTGATGCAAATGATTCTAGGACACTCCAACACAGCAGGAAATGTCAAGGCTAAGATACATTAGATACGAGTGGATCCAAACAGGCATAACTTAAAACCAACATCTAATTAACACAGCCAAACAATTCATACAACTCCAACGGTAGAGAAAAATAGCTGAATGGATGGGCCATGGAAACAACAGGGAGAGATCTACTTAAATACATGCCAAAGCCAAACCCCCATGACAACATTAACAACCTAAAAAGAAGAGACCAAACCATCATCTTCAGACAGAACCGGTCATGTACCACTGAACAACCACATCAATAGAACACAACAAAATCAAACTACAGCATGAATACCGACATGAAACAGTAGAACATCCATATTTTTTAACTGTCCAAACCTCACTGACTTCAAAAAAACTCTACTTCCTCAAAGACCTGATAAATGGAACATCTTGTACGGAACTTCAAGGGAACTCAGAAATACCTGCAGAAATCACTACATGGCATTGGACCGAAGGACGTCAGCTCACAGACTTCTGGATTCACAACAATAACAATAGCAGCAGCAATAAACGAAATGTGCTAAAATAATCCCAATTCTAATAAATCGAAACCACTCCCGGATTATATGTTTGAGGAGTGAATGGAAAGTAAAATATTCGCGATTTCTTTAAAAACACAGCCATCCACACAACTTTGGACCTTGACTTTTACTTCTTTCACATTCTGTGTTTGTTCGACGACCACATCTTTTCATCTCCGTCCTTAAAAACGGCATTCATTTGGAACTGGTACGTTCTGTTGTCTTTGACATCACCATGTGATCATTTTCCTCTTTCGACCCGACACATCAAATTTCACTACGCCGTTAGTAGGCATCAGGTTGTCTCACCATTTCGAACCGTGCTCGCTTGGTGTGGGGGTACCCGTTGGGAGGTGATGCAAGATCTAAATCAGTTCTGGATCAATGTACACAGTCAGTTATGAGTCGGAGAACACTTTCAGCACAGTAAATGTTAACCGTTTCGCCGTCACAAACGCCACTTTGTGTCAAAAACCTAACAATTGTGCTGGGCAGTCAAATATTTGCTTAGTTTCTTCCAGTAGAAGATGAACAAGAGTATTTCAGCTCATTGGCTTTAGTTTATCGGTGACGTAATGACTGTCAAGGCGCCTTATATTCCTTTATAAGAATTATTTTCCGAGGCTGTGTCAACACCATGTCTCTCGGAAGAAAAGATCAGCAGCAGCAGCCACCACCGCAAGATCAGCAAGCAAGTGCTTGTCACGGCTACATGTGCGACAAAAATAGTACAGATGTGACTAATAAGTGACAACAACATTGGTACATGTGTTGTGGACAGACTCAATCACGACTTCATACGTTGCAACATTAGCACAGATGTGATCAATCGGTGACATTATTGACACACGTGCTGTGGAAAGACTCTTCATTATGCTTCATGTTTTAAAACAATGGTGCAGATTTGACCAATAGGTGGTTCACTAGTGCAGATATGACCAATGGATAACACTAGTGCAAATATGGTCAATAGGTGTCATCACTAGTGCAGATGTACCCAACAGGTGGTTCACTAGTGCAGATGTACTCAACAGGTGGTTCACTAGTGCAGATGTACCCAACATGTGGTGCACTAGTGCAGATGTCACCAACATGTGGTTCACTAGTGCAGATATCACCAACAGGTGGTTCACTAGTGCAGATGTACCTAACAGGTGGTTCACTAGTGCAGATGTCTCCAACAGGTGGTTCACTAGTGCAGATGTACTCAACAGGTGGTTCACTAGTGCAGATGTACCCAACATGTGGTGCACTAGTGCAGATGTCACCAACATGTGGTTCACTAGTGCAGATATCACCAACAGGTGGTTCACTAGTGCAGATGTCACCAACAGGTGGTTCACTAGTGCAGATGTACTCAACAGGTGGTTCACTAGTGCAGATGTACCCAACATGTGGTGCACTAGTGCAGATGTCACCAACATGTGGTTCACTAGTGCAGATATCACCAACAGGTGGTTCACTAGTGCAGATGTACCCAACATGTGGTTCACTAGTGCAGATGTACCCAACATGTGGTGCACTAGTGCAGATGTCACCAACATGTGATTCACTAGTGCAGATATCACCAAAAGGTGGTTCACTAGTGCAGATATCACCAACAGGTGGTTCACTAGTGCAGATGTACCCAACAGGTGGTTTACTAGTGCAGATGTCACCAACATGTGGTTCGCTAGTGCATATGTCACCAGCATGTGGTTCACTAGTGCAGATGTCACCAACAGGTGATACCACTAGTACAGATATGACCAACAGGTGATAACACTAGTACAGGTTTTGACCAACAGGTGATAACACTAGTACAGGTTTTGACCAACAGGTGATAACACTAGTACAGATGTGACCAACATGTGATAACACTAGTACAGATGTGACCAACATGTGATAACACTAGTACAGATGTGACCAAGAGATGACACCATCGGCGCAAGTGTAGTGGAAAGACTCTTCACCACGCTGCACGTGTGACAACGCTGCTAGAGGTGTAACCATAAGTGACAATATTGTCACATGTGCTGTGATAAGACTGTTGGTGAAGTAATAATCCATAGACAGGATTTCTTGAGAGATGCCACGTACTTGTGACATAAATGGTAGGGAGTTGTCAAATATATATCAGGACTAGAACAGATATAGTTAATGTGTGTAACGAGAATAACATGGCTGTAGTCAAAGCACTTGACAAAACTAGAAACAAAAGTATAAAGTCTGCTTGACAAGAATTGCAGGTATGTTACTAGTTCATGCGTTGTTACTTGCAGTAGTATTATCAGTATGTATGACAAGACTGACAGAGATATTATATGTACGTATGACAAGACTGACAGAGATATTATCTGCACTTATGACAAGATTGACTGAGATTTTATCTGTTCTAATGACAAGACCGACAGAGATATTAAATGTACGTATTACAATACAAAACTGATAGAGATCTTATCTCTAGGTAAGACAGACTGCATATATTTAAAGACAAGACTACAAATATTTTATGGACTTGAAGGAGTATTTATAAGTATGAGTCTCAAGATTGGCAGAGATATTGTTAGTATATTTAAAATAAACATACAGTTTTATGGAGTAGCTAAACTAACACAAAAAGAAAGACAAGCTATAACGTTTCGGTAAAAGCCTTCATTGGGTATAACAAACTACACAAATTAAACACATAAATCCAAGCTAGAAAAAACAATACAGATCTAAAAAATGGCGGGAAAAGACGGTGACATGCTTTACGTAGAGTCTGGTTAAAGGATAAATAAAACAATAAAAGGGCAGGTAGTATGTATTATCAGTACGTTAGACAAGACTGTGCGCTTGACAAGACTAACAGAAATATCATCAGTACGTTACACAAGACTGTGCATGCGACAAGACTAACAGAAATATATCATCAGTACGTTAGACAAGACTGTGCTCTTGACAAGACTAACAGAAATATCATCAGTACGTTACACAAGACTGTGTATGTGACAAGTGACAAGACTAACAGAACTATCATCAGTACGTTAGACAAGACTGTGCATGTGACAAGACTAACAGAACTATCATCAGCACGTTAGACAAGACTGTGCATGTGACAAGACTAACAGAACTATCATCAGCACGTTAGACAAGACTGTGTATGTGACATGACTAACAGAAATATCATCAGTACGTTAGACAAGACTGTGCATGTGACAGACAAGACTAACAGAAATATCATCAGTACGTTAGACAAGACTGTGTATGTGACAAGACTAACAGAAATATCATCAGTACGTTAGACAAGACTGTGCTTGTGACAAGACTAACAGAACTATCATCAGCACGTTAGACAAGACTGTGTATGTGACAAGTGACAAGACTAACAGAACTATCATCAGTACGTTAGACAAGACTGTGCATGTGACAAGACTAACATAACTATCAGCAGCACGTTAGACAAGACTGTGTATGTGACAAGACTAACAGAACTATCATCAGCATGTTAGACAAGACTGTGTATGTGACAAGACTAACAGAAATATCATCAGTACGTTAGACAAGACTGTGCATGTGACAGACAAGACTAACAGAAATATCATCAGTACGTTAGACAAGACTGTATGTGACAAGACTAACAGAAATATCATCAGTACGTTAGACAAGACTGTCCATGTGACAAGACTAACAGAAATATCATCAGCACGTTAGACAAGGCTGTGCATGTGACAAGACTAACAGAACTATCATCAGTACGTTAGACAAGACTGTGTATGTGACAAGACTAACAGAAATATCATCAGTACGTTAGACAAGACTGTGTATGTGACAAGACTAACAGAAATATCATCAGTACGTTAGACAAGACTGTGTATGTGACAAGACTAACAGAAATGTCATCAGTGCATTAGACAAGACTGTGTATGTGACAAGACTAACAGAAAATATCATCAGTACGTTAGACAAGACTGTCCATGTGCCAAGACTAACAGAAATGTCATCAGTACGTTAGACAAGACTGTGTATGTGACAAGACTAACAGAAATATCATCAGTACGTTAGACAAGACTGTCCATGTGACAAGACTAACAGAAATGTCATCAGTACATTAGACAAGACTGTGTATGTGACAAGACTAACAGAAATATCATCAGTACGTTAGACAAGACTGTGTATGTGACAAGACTAACAGAATATCATCAGTACTTTAGACAAGGCTGTCCATATGACAAGACTAACAGAAATATCATCAGTACAATAGACAAGACTGTGCATGTGACAAGACTAACAGAAATATCACAGTACGTTTGACAAGACTGTGTATGTGACAAGACTAGCAGAAATATCATCAGTACTTTAGACAAGGCTGTCCATATGACAAGACTAACAGAAATATCATCAGTACATTAGACAAGACTGTGTATGTGACAAGACTAACAGAAATATCATCAGTACGTTAGACAAGACTATGTATGTGACAAGACTAACAGAAATATCATCAGTACGTTAGACAAGACTGTCCATGTGACAAGACTAACAGAAATATCATCAGTACGTTAGACAAGGCTGTGTATGTGACAAGACTAACATAAATATCATCAGTACTTTAGACAAGGCTGTGTATGTGACAAGACTAACAGAAATATCATCAGTACGTTAGACAAGGTTGTGTATGTGACAAGACTAACAGAAATATCATCAGTACGTTAGACAAGGCTGTGTATGTGACAAGACTAACAGAAATATCATCAGTACGTTACACAAGACTGCATGCGACAAGACTAACAGAAATATATCATCAGTACGTTAGACAAGACTGTGCATGTGACAAGACTAACAGAACTATCATCAGCACATTAGACAAAACTGTGTATGTGACAAGTGACAAGACTAACAGAACTATCATCAGAACGTTAGACAAGGCTGTGTATGTGACAATACTAACAGAAATAGCATCAGTACGTTAGACAAGACTATGTATGTGACAAGACTAACAGAAATATCACCAGTACGTTTGACAATACTGCGCGTGTGACAAGACTAACAGAAATATCATTAAAACGCGTGACAAGACTGACAGAGATATTATCAATACCCGTGACAAGACCAACAGAGATATAATATCAGTACATACGATAAGACTCGCAAAAACATTATCAGAGAACTTCCAAGAGCTTTAGAGGGTAATTACTCACCAAGAAATCGTCGTAACAAGGCAGCTCGTATAAAGGATCCGATGCCTTGCCGCCAGTGCCAATGTTGCCGTTGGCAGTAGCCGTGTCAGTGTTACCAAAGTTGACCACTTTGGTGGGCACATTACCGGAGTACGCGTCTCTGGCGTTGTGTGCAACAAAGCCACCATCACTAGAAAGAAAACAAAAGATGCACACTCAAATAACAATCAATCGTGTCTTTTACAGAATTACATGCGCACAACAAGAACGCATTCTTTGGGTATGTCTAGAGAAGGGGAGCAAATGACAATAAGTAAAAGTAAAGTACCCCCGTCACGCCAAGTGGCGTATAGGGAATATGGTGTTAGTGACCATAAATTCTACAGACCTTCGGCATATGATTTTGGGGTAATGTGGTCGGTATTACGCCCGTGCTGCTTTACTTTCCCAGAAAAAAAATCCGATACCCATTAAAGGCTGGGTGAACCCGGAAGCCGTCGGCTGGGATCGAACCCTACCCCTTGTCCTTTGTAGTCCAGTTCACTAACCACTGAGCTATCGCGGCTCCCTTTAAATGACAACACTTTAACAAAAATAAAGTTACAGGAAAAAGGAGACAGTAAATGACAGCAATATAAATACTAGCAGTATGGGATCGGAAGAAAATAACAGAACGGATAAGGGACACTAAGAACAGAATATGTGAAGGAACGTGATCGCCTAAGCCAGTGGTGGACGGGGCACCGGTGATATTGAAGGATAATAAAAACGTTTACAACGGAAACATGCCGATCACGGAACAACCTCCTTATGAATGAGGTCTTGACCTCTATTAGTTCGCTGGCCCTAAGCAGAAATCAACGTAAGGGTCCAGATAATAGAGTAAAAGTCGTGCATACAATTGGTAGATGTTGTAGAAGTTTGTTTCGACAGCTCATTGAGGCATACTTTGGTACTGGCCAACATCTTATGAAATCTCCAGTTGCATATGGTAATTGTGTATATGGTGATAGTACGTGTTCAAGTTTACACTGTAATCATTTCACAAACTATCTTATTATTATTATTATTATTTCTTTCCTCATTTGCATTTTTTGCATCTAGTGAAATATAATTTGCGGTCTTTTGTTCTTCTGTTCGCCTCTGCTGCTGTTATGTTTCCTAGTGCTTTAAACATTCCACCCATCCATCTTTTTCGTCGTCGACCGTTGGGTCTGGTATTCTCACAACGTTTGCTGAAGGCTCGCAATGTGTTGTGTTTTGATCTTTCTGCCTTGCCACGTGGCCAAACCATTTTATCTGTTGTTTCTTTATGTATTCTATGGCGGGGGCTATTCCTAGCTTTTTTCTCAGTCCTTCATTTCTGATGTTGGCTATTCCTAGCTTTTTTCTCAGTCCTTCATGTCTGATGTTGGCTATTCCTAGCTTTTTTCTCAGTCCTTCATTTCTGATGTTGGCTATTCCTAGCTTTTTTCTCAGTCCTTCATTTCTGATGTTGGCTATTCCTAGCTTTTTTCTCAGTCCTTCATTTCTGATGTTGGCTATTCCTAGCTTTTTTCTCAGTCCTTCATTTCTGATCTTATATCTCAGACTTTCTTTCATTCATCTAGCACATTTCAACTCAGCAGAGGTTATTTTTCTTATTGTTCGTGCATCTAGGGTCCAGGACTGGTAGCACAACGTTGTGATAACGATTGTATTAAAATCATAAAATCAAACTATTCAAGTGTCAAAATGTGAATATTAAAATTATATTTACACGAACACATCTTTGATGAACATGAAATACACTTAGAGGCGGGCGATGATGAGGAGTTGTCGTCGGGTGAACGAGGCAGTAGAAGACTCACTACCGACAATACGAGATCAGAAGACACGATGGACAAATACACTGACATACTTGAGTACATATTGACAGAAGGTTAAATGAGCGAGGACATGAGCAGTAGAAAGAAGAACGCATGAGCATCATTCATTCATTTCAACACAACTTAGAAAGTGTTCCTATATAGAGAATAATACAACAAAGAAGTATGTGTTAGCACTCGGAAAAATTGACAGACAAACAACAATAGAAAAAAACGAAGAACAATATATGGTCCGAAGTGGGATCGAACCCGTACTCAGTGGCACCGCGCCTTGCCACGAGAAGCCGAACGCTTGGCACACTGCCACGCAGCCAACTAAAAAATTGGCTATTGTAGCAGTGTCTTACACGATGACGTTCTCAATGACTATAGCATAGGGTAACGATCACAGACCGGAAATAAATTGTATATTTGTACTTTCCTATTAATGCAAGTATCTCCCAGTAGGGCTGAATATTTGTTTGTAGACAAACATTTATTGGACGAAACAGCACGAATAGTAGTTTCCAGTGGTTATATACTGGGTACAAATAATAATACATAAATATTATTATATGGGGAACTTCCGAGGCGATATAAATATTATTATATGGGGAACTTTCGAGGCGATATAAATATTATTATATGGGGAACTTCCGAGGCTTCCTATATAGAGCAGCGACAACAGTACGATCTGTACTTGGGGAGGCCAAGATGTGAGGCCGAACTTTTAGGCTGACTTTAACCTGGTAATTTTCGATGCGGAGACGACACTCAATGATGATGATGAGCGCAGTGATTTCTACTACCGGCACATAATAGGGCAGCAGCTTATTCACTCAACTTCTTTATGTTTTGATACAAAGATATGACGCCATCTTATTAGTCGATCTGTTTCCATGGCAACAAGGAACTGTCTGCTGAAAGGTCTAGCTATCACAGTGTAAGGTTGATAGATGCAGTTGTATAGTTATACATGTAGTAAGTTTGACCTGCATATGCATTTCAACCCATTTATTGGTAGGTGCTTCCGTTATTTGAGCTTTATCACTGCTATACTAGGGAATATGGAAGCCGGTTGTACGCTTGTGTTTAACTCGTTCAGCTGTAATGTGATTGTGTTATTTGTTCTGATCAAATGTTAGGAGTCGTGGCCTCCGTTGCCTCCTCTGAATATCCGCGACTTATAAAGGAGATATCTTCTTCATATTGAATGCATGTTACTATAAAACCTTCAGTTTACACGTAGGCAAAAATCAAAAACATATGAAGGAAAATAAGGTCAGCAGTTAATAATCTACGAAGAATAGCAGTTACAGACAAGATAAGCCGCGGTTGTGCAGTAACATGGTTAAGTAGTGTGGTATTTCCTGTGCGGAATTGAAGGGAGGTAGCCAATAGCAGTGGGGCAGTGATTTTTTTTTTTTTTTTTATATTCAAAACGTAGAAATCTTTCCCTTGAACTCAAAAAGCAGGTACGATATGGTTTATTACGAACTGTTCAAGAGTAAGTCCCTTTTCTCTATTGAAACGAGCGCCCCTTCTGAGCATGACAACACTACTATGAACATTCAGACGTAAAGCTTATTACGTCACAGCTATTTGCAACATACTTTAGTTGCTTTATTATGCTTTAATTTCATGAACACGTGTCAGTATTTAGAGGTATATAGAATATGTAGTAGAACTTAAGGATCACATCAAATCATACGTGATTAAGCAGTCGTCAATGGAACAATAATTTGCCGCGACCACAAGCGTGAGCACTTTCACCTCCACGGGTTCCATATCAGTTCTAATGTTGATCTTGCCTGTATCAGACAAAGATAAACTGCTAAAGCATCTTTTGTCATTCACCTGTCTCTTATCCATTCTATGGTCCTCGCTGATTTTCTAGTTCTTCTCTTCTCTTGGCATGATATATATTCACACATACACTATTTTCTAGTTCTTCTCTTCTCGTGGCATGATATATATTCACACATACACTATTTTCTAGTTCTTCTCTTCTCGTGGCATGATATATATTCACACATACACTATTTTCTAGTTCTCCTCTCCTCATGACATGACATTCCACCCCCCCACCCCACCCATATACACTTGTTTTTTTTTTTTTCATTCACTTCGGAATTTCTCTTTATACACCGATTGCACTCAAGACGCCAGTTTAGCTCCTTTCATATATAAATACAGTATTTCAATGCCTCTAATTATATTCTTGTGATCAGTAACTGCTCAAGACTCACTCCCCCGCATGACATGACTGGATCTATGTAGCACTAAAACAATCCTTTAATACCTTCTACTGAAGGAGATCTGTTGAAGAAACTGCCTTTCGTTGTGGTAAGCTTCCTGCCTTTACTTGATTTAATTTAAAACACATTAGAGAACATCATCTTCTACCTGGAATTTTATTATATAAAAGTATTTCAAAGTCCACAATCAACATTTTTCGGGTACATCATGAGAAGAGGAACATTGGAATATTTGGTTACAACTGGCAAAATAAAAGGAAAGAGAGATCTCGGACGACAAAGAGAAAAAATACTGGATAACTTGGTGTCATGGCATGGAAAACAGTCAATAACAGAACTGATACGATGCACTGTTGAAAGAAGATGGTTGAAGGATATCATCGCCTACGTCAACCTGTACGGCACATGATGATGATTTGAAAGTTGTTTTAAAACTCTCTCTCTCTCTCTCTCTCTCTCTCTCTCTCTCTCTCTCTCTCTCTCTCTCTGCATGTGTTTCCTTACATACGTTCTGCTCAAGAAAACGGAAAAAAAACGTAATATATTTCCAAAAAAAAAAATATGCTACTAAAAAATTATAATGTCAAGTACACTAGACGAGCAAAATTGTCATGTGATAGCACAAATGTAAATTGCTCATAACAATATTAGATGTAATAATGAAGTCTAGAATGTAATCAATTCTGAACATGTTCACAAACGTGCGTCGAAATCGTATAGCCCCGAAACTAAAATATCATTTTTTGGACTTAAAGAAGCATCTAGGAACAATAAAGCAGAAACATAACCAGGCCAGTCAATAATATTGTCACACTTGTGTATGATGTTTAACTCTAATAAAGCAGGTGTGAGGAGGCGTGTAGAGGACCCATGGTCGGCTGCCTCGGGCGTAACATTTCGAATGAACAAGGGCGTAAAACCATGCCCCGCAGACAACTCACGCTACGCCACTGAGTGTATGAATGTAAAACAAAAAGCATTGATCTACTACCAAGTATGGGTAAGTTGAATAGACAAAAAAAATCATCACACAAAGAGGACGGAATGTTATTAAATAATAACTCTCATATGGAGCAGACAAATCATTACATCTTGGCTAGTGGACATGTTACTGAGTCAACCATGCACTCAGCCACAAAGGACGATAAATCACAATGGAGCATCCCGTTCATTACATGTGGAGAAAGATATACATCCGGACACCGGAAATGTTTTACAATCACAGGTACCTTCGTCATTACTAATTGTGTAGAAGATGATGGTCTGTTTCTATAAACTCACCTTGATCAATGAAACAAAGCCGAGGAGAAAGTCACTTACACATTTACGCAGGAGAAGCATGACAGTAAGAACGGAAAATCAAGGTTTTTTTTTTCTTCTTTCTTTTTAAGAAGACGAAGAAGATTTGGATAGAAACCTGGGTAGAAAAAAATCATTAGTGCGGCAATATATTATTGCTAGTTCGAGGGAGAGAGAGAGAGACAAGAGAGAGAGAGCTCTGATTAAAGACACATTATTCTGACAGAAATTAAAGAAAAACAAGTTATTGAAACGGTGATTAAAAACAGATTATGCTAAAATAAAGTGAAGGAAAAACAAGCTATTGAAACGGTAACGAACAAATGAATAAAGATACACTGGGCAGTTAGGTGTAAAACACAAAACAACGCTAGTAACTAATAAACGTACGAAACAGAAGCACAAGCTCAAACATGACAACTCCATCTTTAAACATCGTTACAACAGAAATGACAAAGTAAAAAAAAACATATAATTATAATTTAATCCATGTGAACAACAGGAAGCAGATCGCTATTAATTTCTCAGACGGAATCATGCCAGTGATTCTGAGATCAGCTTACGCTAGAATCACCCTGATCATTATGCCATCTCTCTAGTTATCACAGCTGATTATATTCAAACACGCCCATATCCTGTTTATTTTTCTGACATGAAAACATCATAACTATGTCTATTTACACATAAATAAGCAATAGTAGGAACTAAGGTAGGCTAGTAAATGTAAAACATGAACGTCATATTATGAATGCAGGCAAATGTGTTTACTTTACAGCATCATTAAAATAGTATTATTGTGGGGATGTGAGTGTTCAAATACTAAGTGTCGTTCTTAAAAAGTAACTTTCTAAGGAAAAGTCGAAAGGTAAAACATTCGATTCACATATATATGACCATGTTATATGCAATACTCAGGATGTCAAATTTAGGAAAAATAAAACCTGCACATGGATCTTTCTGTCTCTATCTGGCTGTTTATTTCTCTCTAAACTGAAACCAACACATAACATGTTCAAATGGTTATACTCTCTGAGGGGCGGCGCACTGGCAGAAACTGAGGACCTTGTACTCAAAGTTCTGACAGATCTTGTGTAATGTTAACATCCATGACAACCATCTGGAGTTGATGATATAGATGGGGTTTCCCAGAAGAATGTTGAGTGTTCTTCGACTAACTAAAAAGACCAACGAGGAAACTCTCGAAGAAATCAATTAAAACATGAAACTCTTAAAAGACATCGTCTTCTTCTTCTTCTTTAATTTCTAATTTGCCTTTCAGAGTCGAGGGGCTTAAAAGACATCAGAAGGTAATAATCGACATTTTTTTCGGGCACATCGTGAGAAGATGAAAATTAGAATATTTGGTTACAACTGTCAAAATACATGGAAAGTGAGACACCGACGACAAAGCGAGAAGATACTAGATAGATTGGTGTGATGGCATGGAAAACAGTCAACAACAGAATATATACGATGCACTGTAGACAGAAGAATTGTGGAAGGGCGTGATCGCCTATGCCAACCGGTATGGTACATAAGGATGATAATCTGTAATTGTTCTTCTTCTTCTATCCTTCCTCCATTGCCGTTGGCGTCGAGGGAAGATACAATCTGCGATTCTTTGCTCTTCTGTTGGCCTCTTCTGGTGTTATCCCTCCTAGTGACTCTAGTATTCCCTTTATCCATCTCTTTCTCGGTCTTCCTCTTAATCTGGCATTTTCGTAGCGTTTGTTTATGGCTCTTTGAGTCATTGCTATTTCTTTTTTTGTCTTGTTATGTGACCGAACCAATTTATCTGTTGTTTCTTTATGTATTCTATGTGCATAGTTGAAGAAAGGAATAATTCAAAAATTGTATTATTCTGTATTTTCATAACATATTTTTAATAACATTACAACATATGAAGTAAATTATATAAACAATTTTCCAAACGTCCAGATTAACTAATTTGTAAATAAAATTACAATTATAGTATCAAAATGCAAGTAAAAACTGAACTGATCAAGATAATGTGCTAACACACCAACATAATGTATACCAAAAGCGTAAATCTTCGCTGAAACGTTACCTTTCACAAGTCATATAATGATACAAGAGAAACATAATGTCCCCTACGAGAGAAGTACAGATTTAGATCTGGCGCTAACGGCCCAAACTACACTTTGGTGAACGGGCGAGCTAAGGGATTGAAAGTGAGAGAAAATAAAATTGAGAACCCAAAGTGCGTGGGCGTTGCCATCATCTATTTGCTCGTTTCCCTCCTACTGAACCACAAAGGCCGACCCACACAAGAAAACTCATTCAGCCCCCGCAGTTCGGCCTGACAACTCACACACACGCACATTGACAAGATAAAGGTCTCAGATCTCTGGAACATTCTCCGGCATCTCCCGTCTCGCCCCGCGCCACCTGGGGCGGCCACCAGCCAAGGATGAGCGCTTCTCGCGAGTTCCAAAAGTCCACAAAATTTTCCGTTGCCCGCCAACTCTCTCATTTTTCCCAGATTATATTTGGATAATGACTATGTGACATTCGATTCCACCACATCATATTTATTTTTCTTTCATCTTTCTATATACGCACGCACGTACACACATACACACAACAAGAAACATGCTTACGTTCATTAGTCTCCACATGCAGAAATACACAGCCACGAATATACATATATATCATTGCACACGCACACACAAATAAAGACATACACATACCATTAAAACAATAATAAAATATATTTATAGTAAGAAGCTCGCACACATTTCCAAACGCACGGGCGTTTACAACAGCAATCACAAACATATAGGACACATTAATAATCGCACCCAATAACGCAGATATATACGTATAGCTTACATTGCACGTTGGACACAAATGTCAAAGTATTAATTATAAACATAATAAACGATAAAAGACAAGGTGTACAGTATTATACAACTACATCATGTTCCTCCTGCGACAGCACCTGCGGATCTAATACTGGCAGATTCAGACATAGGCAGGTTCGAAAAAAATATACCTGACAAAACCTGATGACATTTACTAATTGTTTGTTACAGATCGTCTGTCAAGACAACAAAAGCCATAAATGAACACTACAAAAGCCATACACGAACACAACTAAAGTCATACATGAACACAACTAAAGCCACACACGAACACACCTAAAGTCATACACGAACACAACTAAAGTCATATATGAAGACAGCAAAAGCCATACACGAACACAACTAAAGCCATACACGAGCACAACTAAAGTCACACACGAACACAACTAAAGCCATACACGAACACAACTAAAGTCAAACATGAACACAACTAAAGTCATACAAGAACACAACTAAAGTCATACAAGAACAAAACTAAAGTCATACATGAATACAACAAAGGTCATACACGAACACAACTAAAGTCATACACGAACACAACTAAAGTCATACAAGAACACAACTAAAGTCATACATGAATACAACAAAGGTAATACAAGAACACAACTAAAGCCATACATGAATACAACAAAAGTCACACATGAACACAACAAAAACAACACAGTTTAAAAAACGCCGTCGTTACATTGTTACTTTCAGCGTCCATTCAATCTTAGAAACATGTCCTTAATAGCGATCTTCATTCGCGTCATCAGAAACTCGATTGTTCGCGTCGTCATCAAAATACCTCGCAGCCGTGAACCCATTCTTCGTTTGTAAAGAACCATCCTATTGTAAAAAAATGATCCGATTCAGTGTGAGATTGAGGATGTATAGATATCAGAAAATGATGATTGGGGAGCAGAGATAAAGAGGTGTTGAGAGAAGGATAGTGTGCGAGTGTCTATGCACACGCGCGCGTGATATTTCTCTACCCTTCTCTTGCCCGTGTCTCCCCCCCCCCCCCTTTTTGCGCTCCTTTAATAAAAACCTAAACAGAAAAGAAAAGAACTGAACTGAACAAGAAAAGGGCGAGGAATTCACTAAATAAAACTGAAAAATGGAGGAGGGGGGTGGAATTCTAATCTGGTGTTAAAATGCATTTGCTATTCTCTCCTAACATTGAAGCGAACAAAGGAGTGGACTTGTGAAGGAAGAAAGGAAAGTAGTGATGGGCAAGATATACAAACTGTAAACTGTCCATTCGTCCATAAGTATTGTCTTATAACTGCAATGTCGTTTCTTGTATAAATTTGACAGTAGTTTATCATTCTTGCAGAGGCCTACATAGTTTTGCCTGTAGTATTGTATCTATTGTCCAATAGGATTTCTTCACTATATTCGACAATTTGCAACTAAGCAAACTTGTCACAAACAGAAAGAAATATTACATTGAGGTCAGATTTCGAGAAAACATAGAGAGCTTCATCTCAAACTGGGTAACGGAACACGCTGCGGTCGCCCTCGACGTGTTTTAAATTTTGCTCAAAACGTTAGAGTGCGCAAAATTAAATGGTTTAGCCATGAAACTCTATCGTCTGGTCAAAGAATCTCGATCGTCTGGTCTCAGAATCTCGATCGTCTGGTCTAAGATTCTCGGTCGTCTGGTCTCAGAATCTCGATCGTCTGGTCTCAGAATCTCGATCGTCTGGTCTTAGAATCTCGATCGTCTGATCTAAGAATCTCGATCGTCTGGTCTCAGAATCTCGATCGTCCGGTCTAAGATTCGCGATCGTCTGGTCTCAGAATCTCGATCGTCTGGTCTCATAATCTCGATCGTCTGGTCTCAGAATCTCGATCGTCTGGTCTAAGAACCTCGATCATCTGACTTAAGAATCTCGATCGTCTGGTCTCAAAATCTCGATCGTTTGATCTAAGAATCTCGATCGTCTGGTCTCAGAATCTCGATCGTCTGGTCTCAGAATCTCGATCGTCTGGTCTAAGAACCTCGATCATCTGACTTAAGAATCTCGATCGTCTGGTCTCAGAATCTCGATCGCCTGGTCTAAGAATCTCGATCATCTGACTTAAGAATCTCGATCGTCTGATCTAAGAATCTCGATCGTCTGATCTAAGAATCTCGATCGTCTGATCTAAGAATATCGACCGTCTGATCTAAGAACCTCGATCGTCCGATCTAAGAATCTCGATCGTCTGATCTAAGAATCTCGATTGTCTGATCTAAGAATCTCGATCGTCTGATCTAAGAATTTCGATCGTCTGACTTAAGAATCTCGATCGTCTGACTTAAGAATCTCGATCGTCTGATCTAAGAATCTCGATCGGTTGACTTAAGAATCTCGATCGTCTGATCTAAGAATCTCGATCGTCTGACTTAAGAATCTCGATCGTCTGATCTAAGAATCTCGATCGTCTGATCAAAGAATCTCGATCGATTGACTTAAGAATCTCGATCGTCTGATCTAAGAATCTCGGTCGTCTGACTTAAGAATCTCGATCGTCTGATCTAAGAATCTCGATAGTCTGATCTAATAATCTTGATCGACTGACTTAAGAATCTCGATCGACTGACTTAAGAATCTCGTTCGTCTGATCTAAGAATCTCGATTGTCTGACTTAAGAATCTCGTTCGTCTGATCTAAGAATCTCGATTGTCTGACTTAAGAATCTCGTTCGTCTGATCTAAGAATCTCGATTGTCTGACTTAAGAATCTCGTTCTTCTGATCTAAGAATCTCGATTGTCTAACTTAAGAATCTCGATCGTCTGTTCTAAGAATCTCGATCGTCTGATCTAAGAATCTCGATTGTCTGACTTAACAATCTCGATCGTCTAGTCTAAGAATCTCGATCGTCTGACTTAAGAATCTCGATCGTCTGACTTAAGAATCTCGATCGTCTTGTATCAGAATCTCGATCGTCTTGTCTCAGAATCCCGATCGTCTGGTCTAAGAATCTCTATCGTCTGATCTAAGAGTCTCGATCGTCTGACTTAAGAATCTCGATCGTCTTGTATCAGAATCTCGATCGTCTGGTCTCAGAATCTCGATCGTCTGGTCTAAGAATCTCTATCGTCTGATCTAAGAATATCGATCGCCTGATCTAAGAATCTCGATCGTCTAACTTAATAATCTCGATCGCCTGACTTAAGAATCTCGATCGTCTGACTTAAGAATCTCGATCGTCTTGTATCCGATTCTCGATCGTCTGGTCTCAGAATCTCGATCGTCTGGTCTAAGAATCTCGATCGTCTGATCTAAGAATCTCGATCGTCTGATATAAGAATCTCGATTGTCTGATCTAATAATCTCGATCGTCTGATCTAAGAATCTCGATCGTATGATCTAAGAATCTCGATCGTCCGGCCTGGCCATTTTGCAGAGAAATGCGAAATGAGAAAGAAATAGAGAGAGAAAGAGATGAATCAACAGAAGACAGAATCAAAGAATGGATAGTTCTAAATTTCGCAGGTTTCAAAAGAAAGGCTGTAGATAGTAATCTACTGAACATGGCTGGTGAAGTTTGCCAGCACTTCCCCAATGACCCCCTACCCCAGAGTTACTGGATAATGGGAGGGAGGGTGGGAAGTAAGTAAGTGAGGGATGGAGAGAGGAAAGGAACAAAGGGTGGAAAGGATGGAGGGAGGGAATACCTAATAATCATATTTTTTTTTTATTACAAAAGACATGACACATCAGGGAGTAAAATGTCTCTACCTGTTTAATACTAGACTTGATATTTTCAGGCTAGGGTAGCGAATATCTTCCTGTCTGGTATTATCATCCCTCTTTACCTATGCGTCTCAGTTAACCATTATTCACCTTCGAGTCCTTTTGTTCGTTGACACAGCGAGTAACGTTTATGCTTTGCTTTGTACATACTTCGAGAGTAATTAATTTCTTTGGGACTAAACTATATGTGCCCCACCACTTCCAGCCCCTTTCAACGTCCGAGTCGACTAAGATCAGACTGTCACGAAAAAAAATTTCACAATCTTTTGGGTGTTGCTCAAGAGGATAATAAATGAATACATACTTGACTCTCACACGTAGTTAGAATAATAGCACGTCTTTTCTGTCATACGTCAAACGAGCAGCGATAACCTTGTATGTATGTACTACTTTCATTATAATAATAATAATAATAATTATTATTATATATATATATATATATATATATACACACACACACACACACACAAACACACACATACTCGTAGCATACGAAGAGATATTGGAGAAAAGAGAGAGTTAGAGTGAAATAGTGAGACAGAAACATAGAAAGAAAAAAATAGTACAAAAAGACAGAGACAAATAGCACACATAAAAAGAATGAGAAAAATCCAGAATAAACATGAAAGGATGAATCCAGGTTAAACATGGAGAGAGAAATCCAGACAACATGGAGAGAGAAAAATCCAGACTAAACATGAAGAGAGCTGGAGTGATGTTTGGCAACAAACCCAATGTAAATGGTGCTGGTGACACGCTAAGTATATCCCCCCTGTCTAAGAAAAATACTTCTGAGTATCATTACACGCAATGAATAAAAGAAAACAGTGTTCAAGCATCGGTAAATAAACAAAACAAATGCAAATGATCGAAAAATTCAAACCCACGCTCAGGCCCAATGAAATAACAATTAATCTATTAAAATCATACGGCCCTGAGCGCTAATTCAATGAACTATTAACTACATCACGCTCGAAAGATAAGATTTCGCTTCCATCACTAATTGTGTCTCGTTTATTTTACGCTTGGTCGTCTTGAAAAAAAAAAAGGGGGGGGGGGGTGACAGACAAATTGAGCTGGAACTTGTGCCATGGCTGGTGCTGATCATCAACTCCTTCCACAACGACACACATGTTGGGTGTATGGGTTTAACTATATGTTCCCATATCCAGGCATCGACTTGTATCAGCCGGATATATAAACCGGGGGGGGGGGGGGGGTAATATGATATGTGCATTGCGTGTGTGCTTTTGTATCATCTTTCATTTGTCATTGACCAAGCAGTCTTGTTCTCAATACAATATAAACACATATTATCTTCTGTTTTTGCCTTCAGTCCGAATGGCTTGCAATTCGACACGGCGCCTTTCTAAACACCGACCTGGTGGCCACGTTCAATATTCACCAAAACGGCAAGCAATTTATGACCATATCCAGCATAAACTTTGCTGACCTCTTTCATCGGTGAACTAAATCGGGCCAGCATTGTGGTTATGCGTCGCCACAACTAGAGCCCATTAATGGCCATGACGCAGCCATCATTGTCAAACTTGTCACCTTATTTAGCACAGCACGTGATCACATAATATAAACTAATCTTCCAGATCTAACCCACCACTGGTTCGTTCCCACTGACATCAATCATATCAACATCGCGGCTAGTTTCACCACTCCACTCTCATGTGGATGTTCATTGAATGTTATATATATATAAAGTTTGTGTCTACTTTAGTTATTTCCAAATCAGTCTCTTTCTCTCTCTCTCTCTCTCTCTCTCTCTCTCTCTCTCTCTCTCTCTCTCTCTCTCTCTCTCTCCTCTCTTTTTCACAAATTTGATAGTTACAATCTCCATTCCTAATACTTTATTTACAGATAGTAGTTCATTAAGCGTGACTTCAGTTCAGTACAACTGCTTTTAAAATGACTGAAACTTCCTTATAAATGTTTAATCCATTAAAATCCACCATAGACATATACTTAAATGTACACTTAATTGGTATTTATTTATGTAATCCTTATAAAGCAATGATTTCAACTTCTTGTGAGTCGAGACCCATTTTTATACCAGTCGGGTAATCTGAGAGCCCTTTTTTAAATGGTAGCCAACTAATTTCTTACTCCATTTTATAATAGTCAACTAATATATTACTCCATTTTATAATAGTCAACTAATATATTACTCCATTTTATAATAGTCAACTAATATATTACTCCATTTTATAATAGAGAACTAATCGCTTACTCCTTTTTATAATAGAGAACTAATCGCTTACTCCTTTTTATAATAGAGAACTAATCGCTTACTCCTTTTTATAATAGAGAACTAATCGCTTACTCCTTTTTATAATAGAGAACTAATCGCTTACTCCTTTTTATAATAGAGAACTAATCGCTTACTCCTTTTTATAATAGCCAACTAATATGTGACTCCATTTTATAATAGCCAACTAATATGTGACTCCATTTTATAATAGCCAACTAATATGTGACTCCATTTTATAATAGCCAACTAATCTGTGACTCAATTTTATAATAGCCAACTAATCTGTGACTCCATTTTATAATAGCCAACTAATCTGTGACTCAATTTTATAATAGCCAACTAATCTGTGACTCAATTTTATAATAGCCAACTAATATGTGACTCAATTTTATAATAGCCAGATAATCTGTGACTCCATTTTATAATAGCCAACTAATCTGTGACTCAATTTTATAATAGCCAACTAATCTGTGACTCAATTTTATAATAGCCAACTAATCTGTGACTCAATTTTATAATAGCCAACTAGTCTGTGACTCAATTTCATAAAAAGTCAACTAATCGATGGCTCCATTTTATAATAGGAGCAAATGACCATCTACGGCGTATCGAACGCTGACAATGTGCGGAAATAATCGAGATCTTCTCAATGTGAATACAACAAATGTAGAGATTTGGGGAAAAAGGCTCGCAGCAACAGAGCTTGTCAGTGTTAGTTCTTATAAATAAATTAGAAAGATGAAGAGGCCAACAACACGGGCACTGTTAGGAAGTTGTACTGCATACTGTCCTAGTTTTTTTGCACTTTCATCTCATTAAAACTACACGTATTTGTTGTTTCAATCAAAACGTAAATTATTAGGGGAAAGTATACTTTGATCTGTCATCATTTGTATGAACTTGGAGTGACCAAACAATAAAGAAGAAAAGTTATTCAGGTTTTTAAAGAAACACAAAGACAAATTACAGAAAACAGGTAATGGCAATGCATGAACGAAAAACAATCGAAATTAATTGAATACATTAAAACCACAAATGAAAGGACTGATTAACCGAACAGCTAATCGATCACTTTTGATAATCTGGCGAGGCTATCACTAATTTAAGCTGTACCGGGCTTTAGACGTGGAATACATACAAGACCGTCAGCACTTTCAGGGAATGTTCTCATTGGTTTGCGTCATAGTAGCCAGGGACAATACCGACTGGGCGTGCCCGGCGTATGTTAATGCCTTGTAATAATCTCTTCATTGTTGCATACATGTGCCATAGACAGAGAGAGAGAGAGAGAGAGAGAGAGAGAAAGAGAGAGGTGTCTATGTGTGTTCAGGTTATATGGATTGGGCTGCTATGGTACCGCTAAGTTAATCGTGCTAAGTTAAGCATACCAGATACGTGACATTAAGGTGTCATACAAATCCTTTCACTGAAATTAAAACATTTGGTCAGCCATTGTCGATGCTGGATTCCACTTACATGAATTCGTGGTATATTTTCTCATCAAGTTCCAAATTGTTCAGTGTCTACAACATATAGATTCCTTATTTTCTGACCCAACCCCCGTAATCACAAAAGCTGCTGTCGCTTCCAAATTAAAGAAAAGCCTATGTGCAATAAGCCAAAAGTAGCAAATATTAACGCTAAAAGAGCTGGTAAGCAGAAACACCTGCTCGATCGTCTGACTTAAGATTCTCGATCGCCTGGTCTCAAAATCTCGATCGTCTGGTCTAAGAACCTCGATCATCTGACTTAAGATTCTCGATCGTCTGGTCTAAGAACCTCGATCGTCTGACTTAAGATTCTCGATCGTCTGGTCTCAAAATCTCGATCGTCTGGTCTAAGAACCTCGATCATCTGACTTAAGATTCTCGATCGTCTGGTCTAAGAACCTCGATCATCTGACTTAAGATTCTCGATCGTCTGGTCTAAGAACCTCGATCATCTGACTTAAGATTCTCGATCGTCTGGTCTAAGAACCTCGATCATCTGACTTAAGATTCTCGATCGTCTGGTCTAAGAACCTCGATCGTCTGACTTAAGATTCTCGATCGTCTGGTCTAAGAACCTCGATCATCTGACTTAAGATTCTCGATCGTCTGGTCTCAAAATCTCGATCGTCTGGTCTAAGAACCTCGATCATCTGACTTAAGAATCTCGATCGTCTGGTCTAAGAATCTCGATCATCTGACTTAAGAATCTCGATCGTCTGGTCTCATAATCTCGATCGTCTGGTCTCAGAATCTCGATCGTCTGGTCTAAGAACCTCCATCATCTGACTTAAGAATCTCGATCGTCTGGTCTCAGAAGCTCGATCGTTTGATCTCAGAATCTCGATCGTCTGGTCTCAGAATCTCGATCGTCTGGTCTCAGAATCTCGATCGTCTGGTCTAAGAACCTCAATCATCTGACTTAAGAATCTCGATCGTCTGGTCTCAGAATCTCGATCGTCTGGTCTAAGAATCTCGATCATCTGACTTAAGAATCTCGATCGTCTGGTCTCAGAATCTCGATCGTCTGGTCTAAGAAACTCGATCGTCTGGTCTCAGAATCTCGATCGTCTGGTCTAAGAATCTCGATCGTCTGGTCTAAGAATCTCGATCGTCTGATCTAAGAATTTCGATCGTCTGATCTAAGAATTTCGATCGTCTGATCTAAGAATCTCGATCGTCTGATCTAAGAATCTCGATGGTCTGATCTAAGAATCTCGACCGTCTGATCTAAGAATCTCGATCGTCTGATCTAAGAATCTCGATCATCTGATCTAAGAATCTCGATTGTCTGATCTAAGAATCTCGATCGTCTGATCTAAGAATTTCGATCGTCTGACTTAAGAATCTCGATCGTCTGACTTAAGAATCTCGATCGTCTGATCTAAGAATCTCGATCGATTGACTTAAGAACCTCGATCGTCTGATCTAAGAATCTCGATCGTCTGACTTAAGAATCTCGATCGTCTGATCTAAGAATCTCGATCGTCTGATCTAAGAATCTCGATCGATTGACTTAAGAATCTCGATCGTCTGATCTAAGAATCTCGATCGTCTGACTTAAGAATCTCGATCGTCTGATCTAAGAATCTCGATCGATTGACTTAAGAATCTCGATCACTTGATCTAAGAATCTCGATCGATTGACTTAAGAATCTCGATCGTCTGATCTAAGAATCTCGATAGTCTGATCTAAGAATCTCGATCGACTGACTTAAGAATCTCGATCGACTGACTTAAGAATCTCGATTGTCTGATTTTATAATAGCCAACTAATCTGTGACTCCATTTTATAATAGCCAACTAATCTGTGACTCAATTGTATAGTAGCCAACTAATCTGTGACTCAATTGTATAGTAGCCAACTAATCTGTGACTCAATTTTATAGTAGCCAACTAATCTGTGACTCAATTTTATAATAGCCAACTAATCTGTGACTCAATTTTATAATAGCCAACTAATCTGTGACTCCATTTTATAATAGCCAACTAATCTGTGACTCCATTTTATAATAGCCAACTAATCTGTGACTCAATTTCATAAAAAGTCAACTAATCGCTGGCTCCATTTTATAATAGCCAACTAATCTGTGACTCCATTTTATAATAGCCAACTAATCTGTGACTCCATTTTATAATAGCCAACTAATCTGTGACTCAATTTCATAAAAAGTCAACTAATCGATGGCTCCATTTTATAATAGCCAACTAATCTGTGACTCCATTTTATAATAGCCAACTAATCTGTGACTCAATTTTATAATAGCCAACTAGTCTGTGACTCAATTTCATAAAAAGTCAACTAATCGATGGCTCCATTTTATAATAGGAGCAAATGACCATCTACGGCGTATCGAACGCTGACAATGTGCGGAAATGATCGAGATCTTCTCAATGTGAATACAACAAATGTAGAGATTTGGGGAAAAAGGCTCGTAGCAACAGAGCTGGTCAGTGTTAGTTCTTATAAATAAATTAGAAAGATGAAGAGGCCAACAACACGGGCACTGTTAGGAAGTTGTACTGCATACTGTCCTAGTTTTTTTGCACTTTCATCTCATTAAAACTACACGTATTTGTTGTTTCAATCAAAACATAAATTATTAGGGGAAAGTATACTTTGATCTGTCATCATTTGTATGAACTTGGAGTGACCAAACAATAAAGAAGAAAAGTTATTCAGGTTTTTAAAGAAACACAAAGACAAATTACAGAAAACAGGTAATGGCAATGCATGAACGAAAAACAATCGAAATTAATTGAATACATTAAAACCACAAATGAAAGGACTGATTAACCGAACAGCTAATCGATCACTTTTGATAATCTGGCGAGGCTATCACTAATTTAAGCTGTACCGGGCTTTAGACGTGGAATACATACAAGACCGTCAGCACTTTCAGGGAATGTTCTCATTGGTTTGCGTCATAGTAGCCAGGGACAATACCGACTGGGCGTGCCCGGCGTCTGTTAATGCCTTGTAATAATCTCTTCATTGTTGCATACATGTGCCATAGACAGAGAGAGAGAGAGAAAGGGAGAGGTGTCTATGTGTGTTCAGGTTATATGGATTGGGCTGCTATGATACCGCTAAGTTAATCGTGCTAAGTTAAGCATACCAGATACGTGACATTAAGGTGTCATACAAATCCTTTCACTGAAATTAAAACATTTGGTCAGCCATTGTCGATGCTGGATTCCACTTACATGAATTCGTGGTATATTTTCTCATCAAGTTCCAAATTTTTCAGTGTCTACAACATATAGATTCCTTATTTTCTGACCCAACCCCCGTAATCACAAAAGCTGCTGTCGCTTCCAAATTAAAGAAAAGCCTATGTGCAATAAGCCAAAAGTAGCAAATATTAACGCTAAAAGAGCTGGTAAGCAGAAACACCTGCTCGATCGTCTGACTTAAGATTCTCGATCGTCTGGTCTAAGAACCTCGATCATCTGACTTAAGAATCTCGATCGTCTGGTCTAAGAATCTCGATCATCTGACTTAAGATTCTCGATCGTCTGGTCTCAAAATCTCGATCGTCTGGTCTAAGAACCTCGATCATCTGACTTAAGAATCTCGATCGTCTGGTCTAAGAACCTCAATCATCTGACTTAAGAATCTCGATCGTCTGGTCTCAGAATCTCGATCGTCTGGTCTCAGAATCTCGATCGTCTGGTCTCAGAATCTCGATCGTCTGGTCTAAGAATCTCGATCGTCTGGTCTCAGAATCTCGATCGTCTGGTCTAAGAATCTCGATCGCCTGATCTAAGAATTTCGATCGTCTGATCTAAGAATTTCGATCGTCAGATCTATGAATCTCGATCGTCTGATCTAAGAATTTCGATCGTCTGGTCTAAGAACCTCGATCATCTGACTTAAGAATCTCGATCGTCTGGTCTAAGAATCTCGATCATCTGACTTAAGATTCTCGATCGTCTGGTCTCAAAATCTCGATCGTCTGGTCTAAGAACCTCGATCATCTGACTTAAGAATCTCGATCGTCTGGTCTAAGAACCTCAATCATCTGACTTAAGAATCTCGATCGTCTGGTCTCAGAATCTCGATCGTCTGGTCTCAGAATCTCGATCGTCTGGTCTCAGAATCTCGATCGTCTGGTCTAAGAATCTCGATCGTCTGGTCTAAGAATCTCGATCGTCTGGTCTCAGAATCTCGATCGTCTGGTCTAAGAATCTCGATCGCCTGATCTAAGAATTTCGATCGTCTGATCTAAGAATTTCGATCGTCTGATCTAAGAATCTCGATCGTCTGATCTAAGAATCTCGATCGTCTGATCTAAGAATCTCGACCGTCCGATCTAAGAATCTCGATCGTCTGATCTAAGAATCTCGATTGTCTGATCTAAGAATCTCGATCGTCTGATCTAAGAATCTCGATCGTCTGATCTAAGAATCTCCATCGTCTGATCTAAGAATCTCGATCGTCTGATCTAACAATCTCGATCGTCTGATCTAAGAATTTCGATCGTCTGACTTAAGAATCTCGATCGTCTGACTTAAGAATCTCGATCGTCTGATCTAAGAATCTCGATCGATTGACTTAAGAACCTCGATCGTCTGATCTAAGAATCTCGATCGTCTGACTTAAGAATCTCGATCGTCTGATCTAAGAATCTCGATCGATTGACTTAAGAATCTCGATCGTCTGATCTAAGAATCTCGATCGTCTGACTTAAGAATCTCGATCGTCTGATCTAAGAATCTCGATCGATTGATCTAAGAATCTCGATCGTCTGACTTAAGAATCTCGATCGTCTGATCTAAGAATCTCGATCGATTGACTTAAGAATCTCGATCGTCTGATCTAACAATCTCGATCGATTGACTTAAGAATATCGATCGTCTGATCTAAGAATCTCGATAGTCTGATCTAAGAATCTCGATCGACTGACTTAAGAATCTCGATCGACTGACTTAAGAATCTCGATTGTCTGATTTTATAATAGCCAACTAATCTGTGACTCAATTGTATAGTAGCCAACTAATCTGTGACTCAATTTTATAATAGCCAACTAATCTGTGACTCAATTTTATAATAGCCAACTAATCTGTGACTCGATTTTATAATAGCCAACTAATCTGTGACTCGATTTTATAATAGCCAACTAATCTGTGACTCAATTTTATAATAGCCAACTAATCTGTGACTCCATTTTATAATAGCCAACTAATCTGTGACTCAATTTTATAATAGCCAACTAATCTGTGACTCAATTTCATAAAAAGTCAACTAATCGATGGCTCCATTTTATAATAGCCAACTAATCTGTGACTCCATTTTATAATAGCCAACTAATCTGTGAATCTATTTTATAATAGCCAACTAATCTGTGACTCAATTTTATAATAGCCAACTAATCTGTGACACAATTTCATAAAAAGTCAACTAATCGATGGCTCCATTTTATAATAGGAGCAAATGACCATCTACGGCGTATCGAACGCTGACAATGTGCGGAAATGATCGAGATCTTCTCAATGTGAATACAACAAATGTAGAGATTTGGGAAAAAGGCTCGCAGCAACAGAGCTTGTCAGTGTTAGTTCTTATAAATAAATTAGAAAGATGAAGAGGCCAACAACACGGGCACTGTTAGGAAGTTGTACTGCATACTGTCCTAGTTTTTTTGCACTTTCATCTCATTAAAACTACACGTATTTGTTGTTTCAATCAAAACATAAATTATTAGGGGAAAGTATACTTTGATCTGTCATCATTTGTATGAACTTGGAGTGACCAAACAATAAAGAAGAAAAGTTATTCAGGTTTTTAAAGAAACACAAAGACAAATTACAGAAAACAGGTAATGGCAATGAATGAACGAAAAATAATCGAAATTAATTGAATACATTAAAACCACAAATGAAAGGACTGATTAACCGAACAGCTAATCGATCACTTTTGATAATCTGGCGAGGCTATCACTAATTTAAGCTGTACCGGGCTTTAGACGTGGAATACATACAAGACCGTCAGCACTTTCAGGGAATGTTCTCATTGGTTTGCGTCATAGTAGTCAGGGACAATACCGACTGGGCGTGCCCGGCGTATGTTAATGCCTTGTAATAATCTCTTCATTGTTGCATACATGTGCCATAGACAGAGAGAGAGAGAGAGAGAGAGAGAGAAAGGGAGAGGTGTCTATGTGTGTTCAGGTTATATGGATTGGGCTGCTATGGTACCGCTAAGTTAATCGTGCTAAGTTAAGCATACCAGATACGTGACATTAAGGTGTCATACAAATCCTTTCACTGAAATTAAAACATTTGGTCAGCCATTGTCGATGCTGGATTCCACTTACATGAATTCGTGGTATATTTTCTCATCAAGTTCCAAATTTTTCAGTGTCTACAACATATAGATTCCTTATTTTCTGACCCAACCCCCGTAATCACAAAAGCTGCTGTCGCTTCCAAATTAAAGAAAAGCCTATGTGCAATAAGCCAAAAGTAGCAAATATTAACGCTAAAAGAGCTGGTAAGCAGAAACACCTGCTCGATCGTCTGACTTAAGATTCTCGATCGTCTGGTCTCAAAATCTCGATCGTCTGGTCTAAGAACCTCGATCATCTGACTTAAGATTCTCGATCGTCTGGTCTAAGAACCTCGATCGTCTGACTTAAGATTCTCGATCGTCTGGTCTCAAAATCTCGATCGTCTGGTCTAAGAACCTCGATCATCTGACTTAAGATTCTCGATCGTCTGGTCTAAGAACCTCGATCATCTGACTTAAGATTCTCGATCGTCTGGTCTAAGAACCTCGATCATCTGACTTAAGATTCTCGATCGTCTGGTCTAAGAACCTCGATCATCTGACTTAAGAATCTCGATCGTCTGGTCTAAGAATCTCGATCGTCTGGTCTCAGAATCTCGATCGTCTGGTCTAAGAACCTCGATCATCTGACTTAAGATTCTCGATCGTCTGGTCTCAAAATCTCGATCGTCTGGTCTAAGAACCTCGATCATCTGACTTAAGAATCTCGATCGTCTGGTCTAAGAATCTCGATCATCTGACTTAAGAATCTCGATCGTCTGGTCTCATAATCTCGATCGTCTGGTCTCAGAATCTCGATCGTCTGGTCTAAGAACCTCCATCATCTGACTTAAGAATCTCGATCGTCTGGTCTCAGAAGCTCGATCGTTTGATCTCAGAATCTCGATCGTCTGGTCTCAGAATCTCGATCGTCTGGTCTCAGAATCTCGATCGTCTGGTCTAAGAACCTCAATCATCTGACTTAAGAATCTCGATCGTCTGGTCTCAGAATCTCGATCGTCTGGTCTAAGAATCTCGATCATCTGACTTAAGAATCTCGATCGTCTGGTCTCAGAATCTCGATCGTCTGGTCTAAGAAACTCGATCGTCTGGTCTCAGAATCTCGATCGTCTGGTCTAAGAATCTCGATCGTCTGGTCTAAGAATCTCGATCGTCTGATCTAAGAATTTCGATCGTCTGATCTAAGAATTTCGATCGTCTGATCTAAGAATCTCGATCGTCTGATCTAAGAATCTCGATGGTCTGATCTAAGAATCTCGACCGTCTGATCTAAGAATCTCGATCGTCTGATCTAAGAATCTCGATCATCTGATCTAAGAATCTCGATTGTCTGATCTAAGAATCTCGATCGTCTGATCTAAGAATTTCGATCGTCTGACTTAAGAATCTCGATCGTCTGACTTAAGAATCTCGATCGTCTGATCTAAGAATCTCGATCGATTGACTTAAGAACCTCGATCGTCTGATCTAAGAATCTCGATCGTCTGACTTAAGAATCTCGATCGTCTGATCTAAGAATCTCGATCGTCTGATCTAAGAATCTCGATCGATTGACTTAAGAATCTCGATCGTCTGATCTAAGAATCTCGATCGTCTGACTTAAGAATCTCGATCGTCTGATCTAAGAATCTCGATCGATTGACTTAAGAATCTCGATCACTTGATCTAAGAATCTCGATCGATTGACTTAAGAATCTCGATCGTCTGATCTAAGAATCTCGATAGTCTGATCTAAGAATCTCGATCGACTGACTTAAGAATCTCGATCGACTGACTTAAGAATCTCGATTGTCTGATTTTATAATAGCCAACTAATCTGTGACTCCATTTTATAATAGCCAACTAATCTGTGACTCAATTGTATAGTAGCCAACTAATCTGTGACTCAATTGTATAGTAGCCAACTAATCTGTGACTCAATTTTATAGTAGCCAACTAATCTGTGACTCAATTTTATAATAGCCAACTAATCTGTGACTCAATTTTATAATAGCCAACTAATCTGTGACTCCATTTTATAATAGCCAACTAATCTGTGACTCCATTTTATAATAGCCAACTAATCTGTGACTCAATTTCATAAAAAGTCAACTAATCGCTGGCTCCATTTTATAATAGCCAACTAATCTGTGACTCCATTTTATAATAGCCAACTAATCTGTGACTCCATTTTATAATAGCCAACTAATCTGTGACTCAATTTCATAAAAAGTCAACTAATCGATGGCTCCATTTTATAATAGCCAACTAATCTGTGACTCCATTTTATAATAGCCAACTAATCTGTGACTCAATTTTATAATAGCCAACTAGTCTGTGACTCAATTTCATAAAAAGTCAACTAATCGATGGCTCCATTTTATAATAGGAGCAAATGACCATCTACGGCGTATCGAACGCTGACAATGTGCGGAAATGATCGAGATCTTCTCAATGTGAATACAACAAATGTAGAGATTTGGGGAAAAAGGCTCGTAGCAACAGAGCTGGTCAGTGTTAGTTCTTATAAATAAATTAGAAAGATGAAGAGGCCAACAACACGGGCACTGTTAGGAAGTTGTACTGCATACTGTCCTAGTTTTTTTGCACTTTCATCTCATTAAAACTACACGTATTTGTTGTTTCAATCAAAACATAAATTATTAGGGGAAAGTATACTTTGATCTGTCATCATTTGTATGAACTTGGAGTGACCAAACAATAAAGAAGAAAAGTTATTCAGGTTTTTAAAGAAACACAAAGACAAATTACAGAAAACAGGTAATGGCAATGCATGAACGAAAAACAATCGAAATTAATTGAATACATTAAAACCACAAATGAAAGGACTGATTAACCGAACAGCTAATCGATCACTTTTGATAATCTGGCGAGGCTATCACTAATTTAAGCTGTACCGGGCTTTAGACGTGGAATACATACAAGACCGTCAGCACTTTCAGGGAATGTTCTCATTGGTTTGCGTCATAGTAGCCAGGGACAATACCGACTGGGCGTGCCCGGCGTCTGTTAATGCCTTGTAATAATCTCTTCATTGTTGCATACATGTGCCATAGACAGAGAGAGAGAGAGAGAGAGAAAGGGAGAGGTGTCTATGTGTGTTCAGGTTATATGGATTGGGCTGCTATGATACCGCTAAGTTAATCGTGCTAAGTTAAGCATACCAGATACGTGACATTAAGGTGTCATACAAATCCTTTCACTGAAATTAAAACATTTGGTCAGCCATTGTCGATGCTGGATTCCACTTACATGAATTCGTGGTATATTTTCTCATCAAGTTCCAAATTTTTCAGTGTCTACAACATATAGATTCCTTATTTTCTGACCCAACCCCCGTAATCACAAAAGCTGCTGTCGCTTCCAAATTAAAGAAAAGCCTATGTGCAATAAGCCAAAAGTAGCAAATATTAACGCTAAAAGAGCTGGTAAGCAGAAACACCTGCTCGATCGTCTGACTTAAGATTCTCGATCGTCTGGTCTAAGAACCTCGATCATCTGACTTAAGAATCTCGATCGTCTGGTCTAAGAATCTCGATCATCTGACTTAAGATTCTCGATCGTCTGGTCTCAAAATCTCGATCGTCTGGTCTAAGAACCTCGATCATCTGACTTAAGAATCTCGATCGTCTGGTCTAAGAACCTCAATCATCTGACTTAAGAATCTCGATCGTCTGGTCTCAGAATCTCGATCGTCTGGTCTCAGAATCTCGATCGTCTGGTCTAAGAATCTCGATCGTCTGGTCTCAGAATCTCGATCGTCTGGTCTAAGAATCTCGATCGCCTGATCTAAGAATTTCGATCGTCTGATCTAAGAATTTCGATCGTCTGATCTATGAATCTCGATCGTCTGATCTAAGAATTTCGATCGTCTGGTCTAAGAACCTCGATCATCTGACTTAAGAATCTCGATCGTCTGGTCTAAGAATCTCGATCATCTGACATAAGATTCTCGATCGTCTGGTCTCAAAATCTCGATCGTCTGGTCTAAGAACCTCGATCATCTGACTTAAGAATCTCGATCGTCTGGTCTAAGAACCTCAATCATCTGACTTAAGAATCTCGATCGTCTGGTCTCAGAATCTCGATCGTCTGGTCTCAGAATCTCGATCGTCTGGTCTCAGAATCTCGATCGTCTGGTCTCAGAATCTCGATCGTCTGGTCTAAGAATCTCGATCGTCTGGTCTAAGAATCTCGATCGTCTGGTCTCAGAATCTCGATCGTCTGGTCTAAGAATCTCGATCGTCTGATCTAAGAATTTCGATCGTCTGATCTAAGAATTTCGATCGTCTGATCTAAGAATCTCGATCGTCTGATCTAAGAATCTCGACCGTCCGATCTAAGAATCTCGATCGTCTGATCTAAGAATCTCGATTGTCTGATCTAAGAATCTCGATCGTCTGATCTAAGAATCTCGATCGTCTGATCTAAGAATCTCGATCGTCTGATCTAAGAATCTCGATCGTCTGATCTAACAATCTCGATCGTCTGATCTAAGAATTTCGATCGTCTGACTTAAGAATCTCGATCGTCTGACTTAAGAATCTCGATCGTCTGATCTAAGAATCTCGATCGATTGACTTAAGAACCTCGATCGTCTGATCTAAGAATCTCGATCGTCTGACTTAAGAATCTCGATCGTCTGATCTAAGAATCTCGATCGATTGACTTAAGAATCTCGATCGTCTGATCTAAGAATCTCGATCGTCTGACTTAAGAATCTCGATCGTCTGATCTAAGAATCTCGATCGATTGATCTAAGAATCTCGATCGTCTGACTTAAGAATCTCGATCGTCTGATCTAAGAATCTCGATCGATTGACTTAAGAATCTCGATCGTCTGATCTAACAATCTCGATCGATTGACTTAAGAATATCGATCGTCTGATCTAAGAATCTCGATAGTCTGATCTAAGAATCTCGATCGACTGACTTAAGAATCTCGATCGACTGACTTAAGAATCTCGATTGTCTGATTTTATAATAGCCAACTAATCTGTGACTCAATTGTATAGTAGCCAACTAATCTGTGACTCAATTTTATAATAGCCAACTAATCTGTGACTCAATTTTATAATAGCCAACTAATCTGTGACTCGATTTTATAATAGCCAACTAATCTGTGACTCGATTTTATAATAGCCAACTAATCTGTGACTCAATTTTATAATAGCCAACTAATCTGTGACTCCATTTTATAATAGCCAACTAATCTGTGACTCAATTTTATAATAGCCAACTAATCTGTGACTCAATTTCATAAAAAGTCAACTAATCGATGGCTCCATTTTATAATAGCCAACTAATCTGTGACTCCATTTTATAATAGCCAACTAATCTGTGAATCTATTTTATAATAGCCAACTAATCTGTGACTCAATTTTATAATAGCCAACTAATCTGTGACACAATTTCATAAAAAGTCAACTAATCGATGGCTCCATTTTATAATAGGAGCAAATGACCATCTACGGCGTATCGAACGCTGACAATGTGCGGAAATGATCGAGATCTTCTCAATGTGAATACAACAAATGTAGAGATTTGGGGAAAAAGGCTCGCAGCAACAGAGCTTGTCAGTGTTAGTTCTTATAAATAAATTAGAAAGATGAAGAGGCCAACAACACGGGCACTGTTAGGAAGTTGTACTGCATACTGTCCTAGTTTTTTTGCACTTTCATCTCATTAAAACTACACGTATTTGTTGTTTCAATCAAAACATAAATTATTAGGGGAAAGTATACTTTGATCTGTCATCATTTGTATGAACTTGGAGTGACCAAACAATAAAGAAGAAAAGTTATTCAGGTTTTTAAAGAAACACAAAGACAAATTACAGAAAACAGGTAATGGCAATGCATGAACGAAAAACAATCGAAATTAATTGAATACATTAAAACCACAAATGAAAGGACTGATTAACCGAACAGCTAATCGATCACTTTTGATAATCTGGCGAGGCTATCACTAATTTAAGCTGTACCGGGCTTTAGACGTGGAATACATACAAGACCGTCAGCACTTTCAGGGAATGTTCTCATTGGTTTGCGTCATAGTAGCCAGGGACAATACCGACTGGGCGTGCCCGGCGTATGTTAATGCCTTGTAATAATCTCTTCATTGTTGCATACATGTGCCATAGACAGAGAGAGAGAGAGAGAGAGAGAGAGAGAGAAAGAGAGAGGTGTCTATGTGTGTTCAGGTTATATGGATTGGGCTGCTATGGTACCGCTAAGTTAATCGTGCTAAGTTAAGCATACCAGATACGTGACATTAAGGTGTCATACAAATCCTTTCACTGAAATTAAAACATTTGGTCAGCCATTGTCGATGCTGGATTCCACTTACATGAATTCGTGGTATATTTTCTCATCAAGTTCCAAATTGTTCAGTGTCTACAACATATAGATTCCTTATTTTCTGACCCAACCCCCGTAATCACAAAAGCTGCTGTCGCTTCCAAATTAAAGAAAAGCCTATGTGCAATAAGCCAAAAGTAGCAAATATTAACGCTAAAAGAGCTGGTAAGCAGAAACACCTGCTCGATCGTCTGACTTAAGATTCTCGATCGCCTGGTCTCAAAATCTCGATCGTCTGGTCTAAGAACCTCGATCATCTGACTTAAGATTCTCGATCGTCTGGTCTAAGAACCTCGATCGTCTGACTTAAGATTCTCGATCGTCTGGTCTCAAAATCTCGATCGTCTGGTCTAAGAACCTCGATCATCTGACTTAAGATTCTCGATCGTCTGGTCTAAGAACCTCGATCATCTGACTTAAGATTCTCGATCGTCTGGTCTAAGAACCTCGATCATCTGACTTAAGATTCTCGATCGTCTGGTCTAAGAACCTCGATCATCTGACTTAAGATTCTCGATCGTCTGGTCTAAGAACCTCGATCGTCTGACTTAAGATTATCGATCGTCTGGTCTAAGAACCTCGATCATCTGACTTAAGATTCTCGATCGTCTGGTCTCAAAATCTCGATCGTCTGGTCTAAGAACCTCGATCATCTGACTTAAGAATCTCGATCGTCTGGTCTAAGAATCTCGATCATCTGACTTAAGAATCTCGATCGTCTGGTCTCATAATCTCGATCGTCGGTCTCAGAATCTCGATCGTCTGGTCTAAGAACCTCCATCATCTGACTTAAGAATCTCGATCGTCTGGTCTCAGAAGCTCGATCGTTTGATCTCAGAATCTCGATCGTCTGGTCTCAGAATCTCGATCGTCTGGTCTCAGAATCTCGATCGTCTGGTCTAAGAACCTCAATCATCTGACTTAAGAATCTCGATCGTCTGGTCTCAGAATCTCGATCGTCTGGTCTAAGAATCTCGATCATCTGACTTAAGAATCTCGATCGTCTGGTCTCAGAATCTCGATCGTCTGGTCTAAGAAACTCGATCGTCTGGTCTCAGAATCTCGATCGTCTGGTCTAAGAATCTCGATCGTCTGGTCTAAGAATCTCGATCGTCTGATCTAAGAATTTCGATCGTCTGATCTAAGAATTTCGATCGTCTGATCTAAGAATCTCGATCGTCTGATCTAAGAATCTCGATGGTCTGATCTAAGAATCTCGACCGTCTGATCTAAGAATCTCGATCGTCTGATCTAAGAATCTCGATCATCTGATCTAAGAATCTCGATTGTCTGATCTAAGAATCTCGATCGTCTGATCTAAGAATTTCGATCGTCTGACTTAAGAATCTCGATCGTCTGACTTAAGAATCTCGATCGTCTGATCTAAGAATCTCGATCGATTGACTTAAGAACCTCGATCGTCTGATCTAAGAATCTCGATCGTCTGACTTAAGAATCTCGATCGTCTGATCTAAGAATCTCGATCGTCTGATCTAAGAATCTCGATCGATTGACTTAAGAATCTCGATCGTCTGATCTAAGAATCTCGATCGTCTGACTTAAGAATCTCGATCGTCTGATCTAAGAATCTCGATCGATTGACTTAAGAATCTCGATCACTTGATCTAAGAATCTCGATCGATTGACTTAAGAATCTCGATCGTCTGATCTAAGAATCTCGATAGTCTGATCTAAGAATCTCGATCGACTGACTTAAGAATCTCGATCGACTGACTTAAGAATCTCGATTGTCTGATTTTATAATAGCCAACTAATCTGTGACTCCATTTTATAATAGCCAACTAATCTGTGACTCAATTGTATAGTAGCCAACTAATCTGTGACTCAATTGTATAGTAGCCAACTAATCTGTGACTCAATTTTATAGTAGCCAACTAATCTGTGACTCAATTTTATAATAGCCAACTAATCTGTGACTCAATTTTATAATAGCCAACTAATCTGTGACTCCATTTTATAATAGCCAACTAATCTGTGACTCCATTTTATAATAGCCAACTAATCTGTGACTCAATTTCATAAAAAGTCAACTAATCGCTGGCTCCATTTTATAATAGCCAACTAATCTGTGACTCCATTTTATAATAGCCAACTAATCTGTGACTCCATTTTATAATAGCCAACTAATCTGTGACTCAATTTCATAAAAAGTCAACTAATCGATGGCTCCATTTTATAATAGCCAACTAATCTGTGACTCCATTTTATAATAGCCAACTAATCTGTGACTCAATTTTATAATAGCCAACTAGTCTGTGACTCAATTTCATAAAAAGTCAACTAATCGATGGCTCCATTTTATAATAGGAGCAAATGACCATCTACGGCGTATCGAACGCTGACAATGTGCGGAAATGATCGAGATCTTCTCAATGTGAATACAACAAATGTAGAGATTTGGGGAAAAAGGCTCGTAGCAACAGAGCTGGTCAGTGTTAGTTCTTATAAATAAATTAGAAAGATGAAGAGGCCAACAACACGGGCACTGTTAGGAAGTTGTACTGCATACTGTCCTAGTTTTTTTGCACTTTCATCTCATTAAAACTACACGTATTTGTTGTTTCAATCAAAACATAAATTATTAGGGGAAAGTATACTTTGATCTGTCATCATTTGTATGAACTTGGAGTGACCAAACAATAAAGAAGAAAAGTTATTCAGGTTTTTAAAGAAACACAAAGACAAATTACAGAAAACAGGTAATGGCAATGCATGAACGAAAAACAATCGAAATTAATTGAATACATTAAAACCACAAATGAAAGGACTGATTAACCGAACAGCTAATCGATCACTTTTGATAATCTGGCGAGGCTATCACTAATTTAAGCTGTACCGGGCTTTAGACGTGGAATACATACAAGACCGTCAGCACTTTCAGGGAATGTTCTCATTGGTTTGCGTCATAGTAGCCAGGGACAATACCGACTGGGCGTGCCCGGCGTCTGTTAATGCCTTGTAATAATCTCTTCATTGTTGCATACATGTGCCATAGACAGAGAGAGAGAGAGAAAGGGAGAGGTGTCTATGTGTGTTCAGGTTATATGGATTGGGCTGCTATGATACCGCTAAGTTAATCGTGCTAAGTTAAGCATACCAGATACGTGACATTAAGGTGTCATACAAATCCTTTCACTGAAATTAAAACATTTGGTCAGCCATTGTCGATGCTGGATTCCACTTACATGAATTCGTGGTATATTTTCTCATCAAGTTCCAAATTTTTCAGTGTCTACAACATATAGATTCCTTATTTTCTGACCCAACCCCCGTAATCACAAAAGCTGCTGTCGCTTCCAAATTAAAGAAAAGCCTATGTGCAATAAGCCAAAAGTAGCAAATATTAACGCTAAAAGAGCTGGTAAGCAGAAACACCTGCTCGATCGTCTGACTTAAGATTCTCGATCGTCTGGTCTAAGAACCTCGATCATCTGACTTAAGAATCTCGATCGTCTGGTCTAAGAATCTCGATCATCTGACTTAAGATTCTCGATCGTCTGGTCTCAAAATCTCGATCGTCTGGTCTAAGAACCTCGATCATCTGACTTAAGAATCTCGATCGTCTGGTCTAAGAACCTCAATCATCTGACTTAAGAATCTCGATCGTCTGGTCTCAGAATCTCGATCGTCTGGTCTCAGAATCTCGATCGTCTGGTCTCAGAATCTCGATCGTCTGGTCTAAGAATCTCGATCGTCTGGTCTCAGAATCTCGATCGTCTGGTCTAAGAATCTCGATCGCCTGATCTAAGAATTTCGATCGTCTGATCTAAGAATTTCGATCGTCAGATCTATGAATCTCGATCGTCTGATCTAAGAATTTCGATCGTCTGGTCTAAGAACCTCGATCATCTGACTTAAGAATCTCGATCGTCTGGTCTAAGAATCTCGATCATCTGACTTAAGATTCTCGATCGTCTGGTCTCAAAATCTCGATCGTCTGGTCTAAGAACCTCGATCATCTGACTTAAGAATCTCGATCGTCTGGTCTAAGAACCTCAATCATCTGACTTAAGAATCTCGATCGTCTGGTCTCAGAATCTCGATCGTCTGGTCTCAGAATCTCGATCGTCTGGTCTCAGAATCTCGATCGTCTGGTCTAAGAATCTCGATCGTCTGGTCTAAGAATCTCGATCGTCTGGTCTCAGAATCTCGATCGTCTGGTCTAAGAATCTCGATCGCCTGATCTAAGAATTTCGATCGTCTGATCTAAGAATTTCGATCGTCTGATCTAAGAATCTCGATCGTCTGATCTAAGAATCTCGATCGTCTGATCTAAGAATCTCGACCGTCCGATCTAAGAATCTCGATCGTCTGATCTAAGAATCTCGATTGTCTGATCTAAGAATCTCGATCGTCTGATCTAAGAATCTCGATCGTCTGATCTAAGAATCTCGATCGTCTGATCTAAGAATCTCGATCGTCTGATCTAACAATCTCGATCGTCTGATCTAAGAATTTCGATCGTCTGACTTAAGAATCTCGATCGTCTGACTTAAGAATCTCGATCGTCTGATCTAAGAATCTCGATCGATTGACTTAAGAACCTCGATCGTCTGATCTAAGAATCTCGATCGTCTGACTTAAGAATCTCGATCGTCTGATCTAAGAATCTCGATCGATTGACTTAAGAATCTCGATCGTCTGATCTAAGAATCTCGATCGTCTGACTTAAGAATCTCGATCGTCTGATCTAAGAATCTCGATCGATTGATCTAAGAATCTCGATCGTCTGACTTAAGAATCTCGATCGTCTGATCTAAGAATCTCGATCGATTGACTTAAGAATCTCGATCGTCTGATCTAACAATCTCGATCGATTGACTTAAGAATATCGATCGTCTGATCTAAGAATCTCGATAGTCTGATCTAAGAATCTCGATCGACTGACTTAAGAATCTCGATCGACTGACTTAAGAATCTCGATTGTCTGATTTTATAATAGCCAACTAATCTGTGACTCAATTGTATAGTAGCCAACTAATCTGTGACTCAATTTTATAATAGCCAACTAATCTGTGACTCAATTTTATAATAGCCAACTAATCTGTGACTCGATTTTATAATAGCCAACTAATCTGTGACTCGATTTTATAATAGCCAACTAATCTGTGACTCAATTTTATAATAGCCAACTAATCTGTGACTCCATTTTATAATAGCCAACTAATCTGTGACTCAATTTTATAATAGCCAACTAATCTGTGACTCAATTTCATAAAAAGTCAACTAATCGATGGCTCCATTTTATAATAGCCAACTAATCTGTGACTCCATTTTATAATAGCCAACTAATCTGTGAATCTATTTTATAATAGCCAACTAATCTGTGACTCAATTTTATAATAGCCAACTAATCTGTGACACAATTTCATAAAAAGTCAACTAATCGATGGCTCCATTTTATAATAGGAGCAAATGACCATCTACGGCGTATCGAACGCTGACAATGTGCGGAAATGATCGAGATCTTCTCAATGTGAATACAACAAATGTAGAGATTTTGGGAAAAAGGCTCGCAGCAACAGAGCTTGTCAGTGTTAGTTCTTATAAATAAATTAGAAAGATGAAGAGGCCAACAACACGGGCACTGTTAGGAAGTTGTACTGCATACTGTCCTAGTTTTTTTGCACTTTCATCTCATTAAAACTACACGTATTTGTTGTTTCAATCAAAACATAAATTATTAGGGGAAAGTATACTTTGATCTGTCATCATTTGTATGAACTTGGAGTGACCAAACAATAAAGAAGAAAAGTTATTCAGGTTTTTAAAGAAACACAAAGACAAATTACAGAAAACAGGTAATGGCAATGAATGAACGAAAAATAATCGAAATTAATTGAATACATTAAAACCACAAATGAAAGGACTGATTAACCGAACAGCTAATCGATCACTTTTGATAATCTGGCGAGGCTATCACTAATTTAAGCTGTACCGGGCTTTAGACGTGGAATACATACAAGACCGTCAGCACTTTCAGGGAATGTTCTCATTGGTTTGCGTCATAGTAGTCAGGGACAATACCGACTGGGCGTGCCCGGCGTCTGTTAATGCCTTGTAATAATCTCTTCATTGTTGCATACATGTGCCATAGACAGAGAGAGAGAGAGAGAGAGAAAGAGAGAGGTGTCTATGTGTGTTCAGGTTATATGGATTGGGCTGCTATGGTACCGCTAAGTTAATCGTGCTAAGTTAAGCATACCAGATACGTGACATTAAGGTGTCATACAAATCCTTTCACTGAAATTAAAACATTTGGTCAGCCATTGTCGATGCTGGATTCCACTTACATGAATTCGTGGTATATTTTCTCATCAAGTTCCAAATTTTTCAGTGTCTACAACATATAGATTCCTTATTTTCTGACCCAACCCCCGTAATCACAAAAGCTGCTGTCGCTTCCAAATTAAAGAAAAGCCTATGTGCAATAAGCCAAAAGTAGCAAATATTAACGCTAAAAGAGCTGGTAAGCAGAAACACCTGCTCGATCGTCTGACTTAAGATTCTCGATCGTCTGGTCTCAAAATCTCGATCGTCTGGTCTAAGAACCTCGATCATCTGACTTAAGATTCTCGATCGTCTGGTCTAAGAACCTCGATCGTCTGACTTAAGATTCTCGATCGTCTGGTCTCAAAATCTCGATCGTCTGGTCTAAGAACCTCGATCATCTGACTTAAGATTCTCGATCGTCTGGTCTAAGAACCTCGATCATCTGACTTAAGATTCTCGATCGTCTGGTCTAAGAACCTCGATCATCTGACTTAAGATTCTCGATCGTCTGGTCTAAGAACCTCGATCATCTGACTTAAGATTCTCGATCGTCTGGTCTAAGAACCTCGATCGTCTGACTTAAGATTCTCGATCGTCTGGTCTAAGAACCTCGATCATCTGACTTAAGATTCTCGATCGTCTGGTCTCAAAATCTCGATCGTCTGGTCTAAGAACCTCGATCATCTGACTTAAGAATCTCGATCGTCTGGTCTAAGAATCTCGATCATCTGACTTAAGAATCTCGATCGTCTGGTCTCATAATCTCGATCGTCTGGTCTCAGAATCTCGATCGTCTGGTCTAAGAACCTCCATCATCTGACTTAAGAATCTCGATCGTCTGGTCTCAGAAGCTCGATCGTTTGATCTCAGAATCTCGATCGTCTGGTCTCAGAATCTCGATCGTCTGGTCTAAGAACCTCAATCATCTGACTTAAGAATCTCGATCGTCTGGTCTCAGAATCTCGATCGTCTGGTCTAAGAATCTCGATCATCTGACTTAAGAATCTCGATCGTCTGGTCTCAGAATCTCGATCGTCTGGTCTAAGAAACTCGATCGTCTGGTCTCAGAATCTCGATCGTCTGGTCTAAGAATCTCGATCGTCTGGTCTAAGAATCTCGATCGTCTGATCTAAGAATTTCGATCGTCTGATCTAAGAATTTCGATCGTCTGATCTAAGAATCTCGATGGTCTGATCTAAGAATCTCGACCGTCTGATCTAAGAATCTCGATCCTCTGATCTAAGAATCTCGATCATCTGATCTAAGAATCTCGATTGTCTGATCTAAGAATCTCGATCGTCTGATCTAAGAATTTCGATCGTCTGACTTAAGAATCTCGATCGTCTGACTTAAGAATCTCGATCGTCTGATCTAAGAATCTCGATCGATTGACTTAAGAACCTCGATCGTCTGATCTAAGAATCTCGATCGTCTGACTTAAGAATCTCGATCGTCTGATCTAAGAATCTCGATCGTCTGATCTAAGAATCTCGATCGATTGACTTAAGAATCTCGATCGTCTGATCTAAGAATCTCGATCGTCTGACTTAAGAATCTCGATCGTCTGATCTAAGAATCTCGATCGATTGACTTAAGAATCTCGATCACTTGATCTAAGAATCTCGATCGATTGACTTAAGAATCTCGATCGTCTGATCTAAGAATCTCGATAGTCTGATCTAAGAATCTCGATCGACTGACTTAAGAATCTCGATCGACTGACTTAAGAATCTCGATTGTCTGATTTTATAATAGCCAACTAATCTGTGACTCCATTTTATAATAGCCAACTAATCTGTGACTCAATTGTATAGTAGCCAACTAATCTGTGACTCAATTGTATAGTAGCCAACTAATCTGTGACTCAATTTTATAGTAGCCAACTAATCTGTGACTCAATTTTATAATAGCCAACTAATCTGTGACTCAATTTTATAATAGCCAACTAATCTGTGACTCCATTTTATAATAGCCAACTAATCGGTGACTCCATTTTATAATAGCCAACTAATCTGTGACTCAATTTCATAAAAAGTCAACTAATCGATGGCTCCATTTTATAATAGCCAACTAATCTGTGACTCCATTTTATAATAGCCAACTAATCTGTGACTCCATTTTATAATAGCCAACTAATCTGTGACTCAATTTCATTAAAAAGTCAACTAATCGATGGCTCCATTTTATAATAGCCAACTAATCTGTGACTCCATTTTATAATAGCCAACTAATCTGTGACTCAATTTTATAATAGCCAACTAATCTGTGACTCAATTTCATAAAAAGTCAACTAATCGATGGCTCCATTTTATAATAGCCAACTAATCTGTGACTCCATTTTATAATAGCCAACTAATCTGTGAATCTATTTTATAATAGCCAACTAATCTGTGACTCAATTTTATAATAGCCAACTAATCTGTGACACAATTTCATAAAAAGTCAACTAATCGATGGCTCCATTTTATAATAGGAGCAAATGACCATCTACGGCGTATCGAACGCTGACAATGTGCGGAAATGATCGAGATCTTCTCAATGTGAATACAACAAATGTAGAGATTTTGGGAAAAAGGCTCGCAGCAACAGAGCTTGTCAGTGTTAGTTCTTATAAATAAATTAGAAAGATGAAGAGGCCAACAACACGGGCACTGTTAGGAAGTTGTACTGCATACTGTCCTAGTTTTTTTGCACTTTCATCTCATTAAAACTACACGTATTTGTTGTTTCAATCAAAACATAAATTATTAGGGGAAAGTATACTTTGATCTGTCATCATTTGTATGAACTTGGAGTGACCAAACAATAAAGAAGAAAAGTTATTCAGGTTTTTAAAGAAACACAAAGACAAATTACAGAAAACAGGTAATGGCAATGAATGAACGAAAAATAATCGAAATTAATTGAATACATTAAAACCACAAATGAAAGGACTGATTAACCGAACAGCTAATCGATCACTTTTGATAATCTGGCGAGGCTATCACTAATTTAAGCTGTACCGGGCTTTAGACGTGGAATACATACAAGACCGTCAGCACTTTCAGGGAATGTTCTCATTGGTTTGCGTCATAGTAGTCAGGGACAATACCGACTGGGCGTGCCCGGCGTCTGTTAATGCCTTGTAATAATCTCTTCATTGTTGCATACATGTGCCATAGACAGAGAGAGAGAGAGAGAGAGAAAGAGAGAGGTGTCTATGTGTGTTCAGGTTATATGGATTGGGCTGCTATGGTACCGCTAAGTTAATCGTGCTAAGTTAAGCATACCAGATACGTGACATTAAGGTGTCATACAAATCCTTTCACTGAAATTAAAACATTTGGTCAGCCATTGTCGATGCTGGATTCCACTTACATGAATTCGTGGTATATTTTCTCATCAAGTTCCAAATTTTTCAGTGTCTACAACATATAGATTCCTTATTTTCTGACCCAACCCCCGTAATCACAAAAGCTGCTGTCGCTTCCAAATTAAAGAAAAGCCTATGTGCAATAAGCCAAAAGTAGCAAATATTAACGCTAAAAGAGCTGGTAAGCAGAAACACCTGCTCGATCGTCTGACTTAAGATTCTCGATCGTCTGGTCTCAAAATCTCGATCGTCTGGTCTAAGAACCTCGATCATCTGACTTAAGATTCTCGATCGTCTGGTCTAAGAACCTCGATCGTCTGACTTAAGATTCTCGATCGTCTGGTCTCAAAATCTCGATCGTCTGGTCTAAGAACCTCGATCATCTGACTTAAGATTCTCGATCGTCTGGTCTAAGAACCTCGATCATCTGACTTAAGATTCTCGATCGTCTGGTCTAAGAACCTCGATCATCTGACTTAAGATTCTCGATCGTCTGGTCTAAGAACCTCGATCATCTGACTTAAGATTCTCGATCGTCTGGTCTAAGAACCTCGATCGTCTGACTTAAGATTCTCGATCGTCTGGTCTAAGAACCTCGATCATCTGACTTAAGATTCTCGATCGTCTGGTCTCAAAATCTCGATCGTCTGGTCTAAGAACCTCGATCATCTGACTTAAGAATCTCGATCGTCTGGTCTAAGAATCTCGATCATCTGACTTAAGAATCTCGATCGTCTGGTCTCATAATCTCGATCGTCTGGTCTCAGAATCTCGATCGTCTGGTCTAAGAACCTCCATCATCTGACTTAAGAATCTCGATCGTCTGGTCTCAGAAGCTCGATCGTTTGATCTCAGAATCTCGATCGTCTGGTCTCAGAATCTCGATCGTCTGGTCTAAGAACCTCAATCATCTGACTTAAGAATCTCGATCGTCTGGTCTCAGAATCTCGATCGTCTGGTCTAAGAATCTCGATCATCTGACTTAAGAATCTCGATCGTCTGGTCTCAGAATCTCGATCGTCTGGTCTAAGAAACTCGATCGTCTGGTCTCAGAATCTCGATCGTCTGGTCTAAGAATCTCGATCGTCTGGTCTAAGAATCTCGATCGTCTGATCTAAGAATTTCGATCGTCTGATCTAAGAATTTCGATCGTCTGATCTAAGAATCTCGATGGTCTGATCTAAGAATCTCGACCGTCTGATCTAAGAATCTCGATCCTCTGATCTAAGAATCTCGATCATCTGATCTAAGAATCTCGATTGTCTGATCTAAGAATCTCGATCGTCTGATCTAAGAATTTCGATCGTCTGACTTAAGAATCTCGATCGTCTGACTTAAGAATCTCGATCGTCTGATCTAAGAATCTCGATCGATTGACTTAAGAACCTCGATCGTCTGATCTAAGAATCTCGATCGTCTGACTTAAGAATCTCGATCGTCTGATCTAAGAATCTCGATCGTCTGATCTAAGAATCTCGATCGATTGACTTAAGAATCTCGATCGTCTGATCTAAGAATCTCGATCGTCTGACTTAAGAATCTCGATCGTCTGATCTAAGAATCTCGATCGATTGACTTAAGAATCTCGATCACTTGATCTAAGAATCTCGATCGATTGACTTAAGAATCTCGATCGTCTGATCTAAGAATCTCGATAGTCTGATCTAAGAATCTCGATCGACTGACTTAAGAATCTCGATCGACTGACTTAAGAATCTCGATTGTCTGATTTTATAATAGCCAACTAATCTGTGACTCCATTTTATAATAGCCAACTAATCTGTGACTCAATTGTATAGTAGCCAACTAATCTGTGACTCAATTGTATAGTAGCCAACTAATCTGTGACTCAATTTTATAGTAGCCAACTAATCTGTGACTCAATTTTATAATAGCCAACTAATCTGTGACTCAATTTTATAATAGCCAACTAATCTGTGACTCCATTTTATAATAGCCAACTAATCGGTGACTCCATTTTATAATAGCCAACTAATCTGTGACTCAATTTCATAAAAAGTCAACTAATCGATGGCTCCATTTTATAATAGCCAACTAATCTGTGACTCCATTTTATAATAGCCAACTAATCTGTGACTCCATTTTATAATAGCCAACTAATCTGTGACTCAATTTCATTAAAAAGTCAACTAATCGATGGCTCCATTTTATAATAGCCAACTAATCTGTGACTCCATTTTATAATAGCCAACTAATCTGTGACTCAATTTTATAATAGCCAACTAGTCTGTGACTCAATTTCATAAAAAGTCAACTAATCGATGGCTCCATTTTATAATAGGAGCAAATGACCATCTACGGCGTATCGAACGCTGACAATGTGCGGAAATGATCGAGATCTTCTCAATGTGAATACAACAAATGTAGAGATTTGGGGAAAAAGGCTCGTAGCAACAGAGCTGGTCAGTGTTAGTTCTTATAAATAAATTAGAAAGATGAAGAGGCCAACAACACGGGCACTGTTAGGAAGTTGTACTGCATACTGTCCTAGTTTTTTTGCACTTTCATCTCATTAAAACTACACGTATTTGTTGTTTCAATCAAAACATAAATTATTAGGGGAAAGTATACTTTGATCTGTCATCATTTGTATGAACTTGGAGTGACCAAACAATAAAGAAGAAAAGTTATTCAGGTTTTTAAAGAAACACAAAGACAAATTACAGAAAACAGGTAATGGCAATGCATGAACGAAAAACAATCGAAATTAATTGAATACATTAAAACCACAAATGAAAGGACTGATTAACCGAACAGCTAATCGATCACTTTTGATAATCTGGCGAGGCTATCACTAATTTAAGCTGTACCGGGCTTTAGACGTGGAATACATACAAGACCGTCAGCACTTTCAGGGAATGTTCTCATTGGTTTGCGTCATAGTAGCCAGGGACAATACCGACTGGGCGTGCCCGGCGTCTGTTAATGCCTTGTAATAATCTCTTCATTGTTGCATACATGTGCCATAGACAGAGAGAGAGAGAGAAAGGGAGAGGTGTCTATGTGTGTTCAGGTTATATGGATTGGGCTGCTATGATACCGCTAAGTTAATCGTGCTAAGTTAAGCATACCAGATACGTGACATTAAGGTGTCATACAAATCCTTTCACTGAAATTAAAACATTTGGTCAGCCATTGTCGATGCTGGATTCCACTTACATGAATTCGTGGTATATTTTCTCATCAAGTTCCAAATTTTTCAGTGTCTACAACATATAGATTCCTTATTTTCTGACCCAACCCCCGTAATCACAAAAGCTGCTGTCGCTTCCAAATTAAAGAAAAGCCTATGTGCAATAAGCCAAAAGTAGCAAATATTAACGCTAAAAGAGCTGGTAAGCAGAAACACCTGCTCGATCGTCTGACTTAAGATTCTCGATCGTCTGGTCTAAGAACCTCGATCATCTGACTTAAGAATCTCGATCGTCTGGTCTAAGAATCTCGATCATCTGACTTAAGATTCTCGATCGTCTGGTCTCAAAATCTCGATCGTCTGGTCTAAGAACCTCGATCATCTGACTTAAGAATCTCGATCGTCTGGTCTAAGAACCTCAATCATCTGACTTAAGAATCTCGATCGTCTGGTCTCAGAATCTCGATCGTCTGGTCTCAGAATCTCGATCGTCTGGTCTCAGAATCTCGATCGTCTGGTCTAAGAATCTCGATCGTCTGGTCTCAGAATCTCGATCGTCTGGTCTAAGAATCTCGATCGCCTGATCTAAGAATTTCGATCGTCTGATCTAAGAATTTCGATCGTCTGATCTATGAATCTCGATCGTCTGATCTAAGAATTTCGATCGTCTGGTCTAAGAACCTCGATCATCTGACTTAAGAATCTCGATCGACTGGTCTAAGAATCTCGATCATCTGACTTAAGATTCTCGATCGTCTGGTCTCAAAATCTCGATCGTCTGGTCTAAGAACCTCGATCATCTGACTTAAGAATCTCGATCGTCTGGTCTAAGAACCTCAATCATCTGACTTAAGAATCTCGATCGTCTGGTCTCAGAATCTCGATCGTCTGGTCTCAGAATCTCGATCGTCTGGTCTCAGAATCTCGATCGTCTGGTCTCAGAATCTCGATCGTCTGGTCTAAGAATCTCGATCGTCTGGTCTAAGAATCTCGATCGTCTGGTCTCAGAATCTCGATCGTCTGGTCTAAGAATCTCGATCGCCTGATCTAAGAATTTCGATCGTCTGATCTAACAATCTCGATCGTCTGATCTAAGAATTTCGATCGTCTGACTTAAGAATCTCGATCGTCTGACTTAAGAATCTCGATCGTCTGATCTAAGAATCTCGATCGATTGACTTAAGAACCTCGATCGTCTGATCTAAGAATCTCGATCGTCTGACTTAAGAATCTCGATCGTCTGATCTAAGAATCTCGATCGATTGACTTAAGAATCTCGATCGTCTGATCTAAGAATCTCGATCGTCTGACTTAAGAATCTCGATCGTCTGATCTAAGAATCTCGATCGATTGATCTAAGAATCTCGATCGTCTGACTTAAGAATCTCGATCGTCTGATCTAAGAATCTCGATCGATTGACTTAAGAATCTCGATCGTCTGATCTAACAATCTCGATCGATTGACTTAAGAATATCGATCGTCTGATCTAAGAATCTCGATAGTCTGATCTAAGAATCTCGATCGACTGACTTAAGAATCTCGATCGACTGACTTAAGAATCTCGATTGTCTGATTTTATAATAGCCAACTAATCTGTGACTCAATTGTATAGTAGCCAACTAATCTGTGACTCAATTTTATAATAGCCAACTAATCTGTGACTCAATTTTATAATAGCCAACTAATCTGTGACTCGATTTTATAATAGCCAACTAATCTGTGACTCGATTTTATAATAGCCAACTAATCTGTGACTCAATTTTATAATAGCCAACTAATCTGTGACTCCATTTTATAATAGCCAACTAATCTGTGACTCAATGTTATAATAGCCAACTAATCTGTGACTCAATTTCATAAAAAGTCAACTAATCGATGGCTCCATTTTATAATAGCCAACTAATCTGTGACTCCATTTTATAATAGCCAACTAATCTGTGAATCTATTTTATAATAGCCAACTAATCTGTGACTCAATTTTATAATAGCCAACTAATCTGTGACACAATTTCATAAAAAGTCAACTAATCGATGGCTCCATTTTATAATAGGAGCAAATGACCATCTACGGCGTATCGAACGCTGACAATGTGCGGAAATGATCGAGATCTTCTCAATGTGAATACAACAAATGTAGAGATTTGGGGAAAAAGGCTCGCAGCAACAGAGCTTGTCAGTGTTAGTTCTTATAAATAAATTAGAAAGATGAAGAGGCCAACAACACGGGCACTGTTAGGAAGTTGTACTGCATACTGTCCTAGTTTTTTTGCACTTTCATCTCATTAAAACTACACGTATTTGTTGTTTCAATCAAAACATAAATTATTAGGGGAAAGTATACTTTGATCTGTCATCATTTGTATGAACTTGGAGTGACCAAACAATAAAGAAGAAAAGTTATTCAGGTTTTTAAAGAAACACAAAGACAAATTACAGAAAACAGGTAATGGCAATGAATGAACGAAAAATAATCGAAATTAATTGAATACATTAAAACCACAAATGAAAGGACTGATTAACCGAACAGCTAATCGATCACTTTTGATAATCTGGCGAGGCTATCACTAATTTAAGCTGTACCGGGCTTTAGACGTGGAATACATACAAGACCGTCAGCACTTTCAGGGAATGTTCTCATTGGTTTGCGTCATAGTAGCCAGGGACAATACCGACTGGGCGTGCCCGGCGTCTGTTAATGCCTTGTAATAATCTCTTCATTGTTGCATACATGTGCCATAGACAGTGAGAGAGAGAGAGAGAGAGAGAGAGAAAGGGAGAGGTGTCTATGTGTGTTCAGGTTATATGGATTGGGCTGCTATGATACCGCTAAGTTAATCGTGCTAAGTTAAGCATACCAGATACGTGACATTAAGGTGTCATACAAATCCTTTCACTGAAATTAAAACATTTGGCCAGCCATTGTCGATGCTGGATTCCACTTACATGAATTCGTGGTATATTTTCTCATCAAGTTCCAAATTTTTCAGTGTCTACAACATATAGATTCCTTATTTTCTGACCCAACCCCCGTAATCACAAAAGCTGCTGTCGCTTCCAAATTAAAGAAAAGCCTATGTGCAATAAGCCAAAAGTAGCAAATATTAACGCTAAAAGAGCTGGTAAGCAGAAACACCTTTTATCCCACAATTCTTAACGTGTCTCAACAATCGTAGATTTGTGTATATTTCACACCTAATTTCAAACTCCTACATTCATTGAACTGTGATGTCTTAAGTTCTTATCTCATCATCTAAATGGAAAAAAAAGGGTAACATCAACAAGTCTTCTTCAGAGATAGAAGTCATCAACGACACGAACAGATTAACGAGAAGACTAGCCAATCATCGACAATGTAACAGTCAACGACACGAACAGATTAACGAGAAGACTAGCCAATCATCGACAATGTAACAGTCAACGACACGAACAGATTAACGAGAAGACTAGCCAATCATCGACAATGTAACAGTCAACGACACGAACAGATTAACGAGAAGACTAGCCAATCATCGACAATGTAACAGTCAACGAAACGAACAGATTAACGAGAAGACTAGCCAATCATCGACAATGTAATAGTCAACGACACGAACAGATTATCGAGAAGACTAGCCAATCATCGACAATGTAACAGTCAACGACACGAACAGATTAACGAGAAGACTAGCCAATCATCGACAATGTAACAGTCAACGACACGAACAGATTATCGAGAAGACTAGCCAATCATCGACAATGTAACAGTCAACGACACGAACAGATTATCGAGAAGACTAGCCAATCATCGACAATGTAACAGTCAACAACACGAAAAGATTAACGAGAAGACTAGCCAATCATCGACAATATAACAGTCAACGACACGAAAAGATTATCGAGAAGACTAACCAATCATCGACAATGTAACAGTCAACGACACGAAAAGATTAACGAGAAGACTAGCCAATCATCGACAATGTAATAGTCAACAACACGAAAAGATTATCGAGAAGACTAACCAATCATCGACAATGTAACAGTCAACGACACGAAAAAATTAACGAGAAGACTAACCAATCATCGACAATGTAATAGTCAACAACACGAAAAGATTATCGAGAAGACTAACCAATCATCGACAATGTAACAGTCAACGACACGAAAAGATTAACGAGAAGACTAGCCAATCATCGACAATGTAACAGTCAACGACACGAACAGATTATCGAGAAGACTAGCCAATCATCGACAATGTAACAGTCAACGACACGAACAGATTAACGAGAAGACTAGCCAATCATCGACAATGTAATAGTCAACAACACGAACAGATTAACGAGAAGACTAGCCAATCATCGACAATGTAACAGTCAACGACACGAACAGATTAACGAGAAGACTAGCCAATCATCGACAATGTAACAGTCAACGACACGAACAGATTATCGAGAAGACTAGCCAATCATCGACAATGTAACAGTCAACGACACGAACAGATTAACGAGAAGACTAGCCAATCATCGACAATGTAATAGTCAACGACACGAACAGATTAACGAGAAGACTAGCCAATCATCGACAATGTAACAGTCAACGACACGAACAGATTAACGAGAAGACTAGCCAATCATCGACAATGTAACAGTCAACGACACGAACAGATTAACGAGAAGACTAGCCAATCATCGACAATGTAATAGTCAACGACACGAATAGATTAACGAGAAGACTAGCCAATCATCGACAATGTAATAGTCAACGACACGAACAGATTAACGAGAAGACTAGCCAATCATCGACAATGTAATAGTCAACGACACGAACAGATTATCGAGAAGACTAGCCAATCATCGACAATGTAACAGTCAACGACACGAACAGATTAACGAGAAGACTAGCCAATCATCGACAATGTAACAGTCAACGACACGAACAGATTATCGAGAAGACTAGTCAATCATCGACAATGTAACAGTCAACGACACGAACAGATTATCGAGAAGACTAACCAATCATCGACAATGTAACAGTCAACGACATGAACAGATTAACGAGAAGACTAGCCAATCATCGACAATGTAATAGTCAACAACACGAAAAGATTAACGAGAAGACTAGCCAATCATCGACAATATAACAGTCAACGACACGAACAGATTAACGAGAAGACTAGCCAATCATCGACAATGTAATAGTCAACAACACGAAAAGATTAACGAGAAGACTAGCCAATCATTGACAATGTAATAGTCAACAACACGAAAAGATTAACGAGAAGACTAGCCAATCATCGACAATGTAACAGAATATGTCTAGAGGTTTACGTAATAATGATAAGCCAACAACTGAATGTATATTTACTACTTTTCAAACTCAGACCATAATGCCTGACAGCACCTACACTGAAAGTGATTAGTGACTCATAGCTGACTAAATGTTTCTCGTGATCAGTGTCAACAATCGTGACGAATTTACTTTTTTTTTTTTTTTAAATAAACTAATCTCGCGCAGGTCTTCGCCGACAGCAGCGTTACTGCTGTGCTTCACCTCACCTACAAGATAAAATAATTAAATACTGCAACGTGTACATTCACTTGGCAATTTCACGTACACGCGCACATATACAGAGAAGCAGGCACGCACGCAATCAATCACGCATACACATACTAGAGGCCTTAGATAAGAGAATGTTAAAACAAACAAAAAACTAGACACAACAGTATCCCATTAAAGAGTTCTGGGAAACAGGGTTTACTGGGGGGAAGCTCTGATAATATGATAGGTCGCCTTGTAATGTACAGGAGCTTGCTACCTAAACTTGCTTACATTTCTGGGTTGTTGGGGTAGAGTTCACCGCATCGCGCTCCCATCTTTCAGTGCCTGACAGAAATTCTTGTGCGCTAATGAAGTCAAGGCATGTCTATTAATTTATTGCTCCCCCCCCCCCTTCTATTCTGTCTTTAGTCCGTTTCTCATTCTATGGCCGATGACTGTACCTTATCTTTATTATCTTTGCTGGTACATGGCGTACAGGTTTTTAAATAGAACACCTCATGTAAATAAATCCTTGACCATGTCACGAATCTGACGTCCCCTTGGCATGAGCTGGTTTAATCCAGTTGGCTATCCGATAACTCAAAATAATTCACTTTAAAGACGTGATAAGATGAAGAGAAATGTTGATGACTGGATAGACAGTCAATGCCAAACATTAATGAGTGATACGGTAAACATTCTACTCCTTGTGAGCTGTTCAAGTTAGGCATAAAATGTTATTGCCATTTTAGTGACATCAATAAAGACAGACAATGACATAAATGAGAATAAGAGCAATAGGCGCACTGTTGTTTGCCACTGATACTTTAGCAGATTTGCTCATTTGTGTCTTGTCCAGGAAGATAAAATACACACGCTTCTTTTATTATATATTTAAAGTGATTAGAAGAAGTTGTGTCTTAGATTTCAAATCTTCTGCAGTTAAAAATTTAATATTTCACCCCCCCCCCCCTAGACTCTCAAATTTGCAAAAACTTTTATCTTTTTATTATAAACATTATTCTACTAAAAAATAATCCACATATAAACATTATATTGTGTGTGTGAGGTAATAAATTGAAACAATTGCTATAAAATATCGGTTTCATGAATGAATGTAATGTACTAAGCTCAGATCTTCACCCATAAATGCTGCAACATTTCTAAGAACAGAACTTCTATTTTGATATGAAAAAAAACTGCTGTTTAAGCGGACCCACTCGCTTGTTTGCTTCACATTAAAAAAAAAAAAAAAACCCAAAGTGGAAGAATGTCTAGATCCTTTAAGAAACTCCAATTTGCTTCAGACTTTGATGTTGTTCAGATGAAAGAAGGAACAGCACCGACCAAACATGGCATCAATCACACCCAAGAAGAGAATACAACAAGCGACAAAACATGGCTGCAGAGCATTCAGGTGAACATCCAACTTCTGATAATGTCAATATGCTCAACTGTGGAGGAACTTTCTTAGTAAAGCTACTTCTGAAAAGTACATTGTCGCTTGTAATAATAATGCAGTCTACTATTTTCTTAAAACCAATGAAAGTCTATGAAAAACAGAGTTAAGTCGAAGAATAATGCAAGAAACAAGAAGTACCAGTGATTGCGTATCTTACCTGCCACATATAAGACTGGCACTTTTGCCCATCAATTTGGCAGATCACACAGGACGTCAAGATATGTTATAACACATCAAATCCAATTCTGCTATTACAACACTGCTTAGAACATCTATATTCGTTATTATAGCACTGCATAGAACATCCATATTTTTTTATTATAATGTTAGAACATGCACATATTTTCTTATTACGCCGCAGAGAACATCCCAAATTCATGTTATCACACAAACAAAATTTAATAATAATCTTTCAGCAAAGCCACTTCACAAATTCCTCACGACTGAGCTGCCATTTCCTGACAGTAACTCCACTTTAACGTTTCACAAGACTGCTTACAAAAACTGAACTGCACAACATCTAATTGAATAACCAGCTTTAACTGCTGTCTACCATATTTGCATTTTACCAACATAAAACCTTGTCTAATTGTTTTGTACAGCAGGAAACTAAACAGCTAAACATTGCGGATAATCAACTGCAATCATTTCTGCAATGTTAAAAGCCACAATAAAAGGAATGAAAGAAAAGAAATTGTTTAACAAAACTCCAGGACTGACTAAATTATGACAACATTGCTATGTCTACCCAAGAACAATGCAGTCAAGATAACGACTGGCTTCTTAGTACGGAACTGCTTGCTGTGCTCTGGTTAAACCAGATCCAGGGAACTATAACATTATCACATACACTTGTTCACTGATTTACTCTAAGAAAGTGTTCACTATTGTAAACATCAGAGGGCGTTACCCAAATAACACTTTGTTTAATACTATGTCCACTAGACAGCATTACTTAATTAAAACTACATCATGGTCTACAGAGAGACTTACAAAAACGACTTTATACACCTGGTCCATAAGGTGGCTAAATGAAACTACTTTATACACCTAGCCTACAACACTGCGTTGTTCAACTCAAACTACTTTATACACCTGGCCTACAACTCTGCGTTGTTCAACTCAAACTACTTTATACACTGGCCTACAACACTGCGTTGATCAACTCAAACTACTTTATACACCTGGCCTACAACACTGCGTTGATCAACTCAAACTACTTTATACACTTGGCCTACAACACTGCGTTATTCAACTCAAACTACTTTATACACCTGGCCTACACACTGCGTTATTCAATTCAAACTACTTTATACACTTGGCCTACAACACTGCGTTATTCAATTCAAACTATTTTATACACCCGGCACACAACACTGCGTTGATCAACTCAAACTATTTTATACACCTGGCACACAACACTGCGCTGATCAACTACTTTATACACCTGCCCACAATAATGCGTTGATCAGCTCAAACTACTTTATACACCTGCCCACAATACTGCGTTGATCAACTCAAAAACTACTTCATATACATACTACATATACTTACAACTAAATCTACTTTCTACACCAGCTAGACAAGACGGTTCCTTACAACTAAATTTACTTTATATACCTGGTAGACAAGGCGGTTCCTTACAAATAAATCTACTTTATACACCTGGTAGACAAAGACGGTTCCTTATAACTAAATCTACTTTATACACCTGGTAGACAAGGCGGTTCCTTACAACTAAATCTACTTTATACACCTGGTAGACAAGGCGGTTCCTTACAACTAAATCTACTTTATACACCTGGTAGACAAAACGGTTCCTTACAACTAAATCTACTTTATACACCTGGTAGACAAAGACGGTTCCTTACAACTAAATCTACTTTATACACCTGGTAGACAAGACGGTTCCTTACAACTAAATCTACTTTATACACCTGGTAAACAAGACGGTTCCTTACAACTAAATCTACTTTATACACCTGGTAGACAAGGCGGTTCCTTACAACTAAATCTACTTTATACACCTGGTAGACAAGGCGGTTCCTTACAACTAAATCTACTTTATACACCTGGTAGACAAAACGGTTCCTTACAACTAAATCTACTTTATACACCTGGTAGACAAAGACGGTTCCTTACAACTAAATCTATTTTATACACCTGGTAGGCAAAGACGGTTCCTTACAACTAAATCTACTTTATACACCTGGTAGATAAGACGGTTCCTTACAACTAAATCTACTTTATACACCTGGTAGACAAAGACGGTTCCTTACAACTAAATGTACGTTATACACCTGGTAGACAAGACGTTTCCTTACAACTAAATCTACTTTATACACCTGGTAGACAAAGACAACGCCATACGGCTAAATTCTACTTGTATAGGCCTGATCTACAAACTTCGACAATTAACTTTGAACCACATCTACACTTGGTCCATACAACGGAGTCGCACCACTGAAACTTCTTTGAACATCGTATCCATTGAACAGTGTTGACCCACTCAACTCACTTTATAGACTTAGCTCACAAGACAGCTTTACCAGCTTAAACTACTCTATACACCTGGTACACACTATTCGGCTTTCAGCTCATACGGCCATCCCGCGTTCGGCGTGTATGCCCTTTCAAGATTCCAGGTCTCGCACGGTCACACGTGCTTGGCATCGCTCTCAGGACTGACCGCCCCACATTTAGTTCATTGACTGTCTCCGCCGTACCGCTGCTGCTCCCACACTACGAATGTAACTACCCAGATATCTGATTCACGTCGCTGTAGCATTCCATGTTTTCTAGTGGATTACAAACAGCAGCACCGTCACAAATTAAATATGCATTGGTAGCTTGATATTATTTTAACAATCTGTCCAACTGTTTATTTGATATCTAATTATAATATTGTCATCACAAGTAATGAGTTAACATAAGTTATGTTTACGTATATATAACGTTTAACCATTTTAGTATATATTTTAAATTATATATTGAATTCATTTTTTCCTCCACATAAAAGATGTTCCAAAGCCTTCCTCTGTCTATATTTGTTTACCCCAACATAATTGTAGATGACGACCTTACCAATTATAATCCAAGCACGCTATTAAAAGGAATAATTTCATTGACTATTTATATCGTAAATCTGTTTACTAAAACTGTTTCCTTATTTACTTCCAAAAGTGGCTTATCAATTTACTAGGTGATCACATTTCTTATTTTGAAAACTATATTTCTGTCATTTGTTGTCAATCTATTCAGGTTGCACGGTGCCACTGGCTGTAAATATAATAGTATAACTTTGCACTATTTTCATAGCTTGTCAAGAGTATATTTGGGGTTAGAAGTTTCAACATTGCACGTATATATATCGTTATATAGGGTGTTTATAAAGTCTCACTACACTTGGTATCTAGGTCAATTTGAAAAAAATGTTTATGACGTCATCACAATATGTGCTCAATGGTAAGTTCACTTGTTGCGACAGTTTTCTTAATGACTTGTCTGGACTTTTAAGGATTCTGTCTTGGATATCTAAACATATTTCATCATTCACAGCAGGCCTACCAGATCGTGGAGCATCTTCCACATTTCCAGTAGCAATAAACTTATTCAACAAATTTCATTGACAGTGGGAGCACATATTGTGATGACATCATAAACATTTTTTTTTCAAATTGACCTAGATACCAAGTGTAGTGAGACTTTATAAACACCCTGTACAACCGTGATCTAACATAAATCTCACAAATGTGTGTAGTCCACCTTCCTATCCATACAGATACTCAATACGACCGCTGCAGGAAATGCATTTGGGGACTGATTAATTTCGGCTCTCCGATGCACTTTTCTGCGTTAAAGTCAATCTGATGTTACGTGCTGAAGTCGGATGTTTTAGGCCGAAAGGCGCAAATATAACAGTTATACTGCAAACCACAACACAACGCAGACACGTCCACTATGTCCTTGTAAGGGCGGATGATGAAGAGGAATATTTTAGTCTACTACGATACTCTAGAATATTTTAGTCATCGGGCGAACGCAACCAACCTACCAATCTGATGTTATACTTAACAAATCTGCGCCGATGATACGGTGTCGTACACACGGCAATATTCCGTTTTGACAAATCAAGTGTTGTGAATGTGACCTTCCACCGTCTAGAGTTGATATGCGGTTTACGTCAACACATTGAGTGCTGTTCCAAGCCCTTTTGACGTTGAAATTGTTTGACGCAAATTATTTACATGTTACAACTAATTAATGTGGATTCTGCCAAGACAACCTAAATTTTCACTTTAGGGATTTTGTACTTTAGGGATCGATGGGGATAATCCGACGACTAACTGTGTATTATATGTTCGGAATTGGAATCAAAAAGGATGTCCCAACATCATCAAGCGCTATACATTTTTTTTTTTAAATATGACGATCATCATTTTCAGAAGGACGTGAACTTCTGATCAATATGGTGGATAGGCTGCAGGAACCATTGAAGGCTGTGTCTGAAAAGTGTTCCTTATTGCAATTTCCTCATATTCCAAGTCCAGCTTGTTGCTGGAGCTACTGAGTTAAGTGCTCTGTGCACACCCACCGTGAGATGTGTGTTTCATCCGTTTTGATCGTGTTTCGATATTCCAATTGCTTACGATGAAGAATCAATATCGTATGACAAGGAACAGTGTGTTCACTTTCTGTGCGGTTTCGCCTTATGTCTTTTGGTGTGTGCTGAGACGGCTATGATGAGGTATACAGCTACCTTTCTTTTTTTGGGAGATAGTTAGTAAATCGAATGATTCCACTGGCACGGGCAGTTAAGCAAGTATGGATTTTAATTCGTTTGCAGTGATACCAGGGCCTTCCATAACAATATATCTCAATACGGCAATGTGTTTGACACATAGTTCTCTATAAACATAACGCCGCGATCGAAGTGCCATTAAATGTCTGCAGATAATACTATATTGATTAGACAAGAGAATACTATATTGATTAGACAAGAGAATACTATATTGATTAGACAAGAGAATACTATATTGATTAGACAAGAGAATACTATATTGATTAGACAAGAGAATACTATATTGATTAGACAAGAGAATACTATATTGATTAGACAAGAGAATACTATATTGATTAGACAAGAGAATACTATATTGATTAGACAAGAGAATACTATATTGATTAGACAAGAGAATACTATATTGATTAGACAAGACCTATCTTTGGTCCCAATACGTGACACTACACCATGACTCGTATCGATATCTTAGATTAAGTATCTGCCAAATTTGTTTTTAAATCGATACTCACCATTTTCGATTAAGACAATAATCACATGACCAGTATTTATGAACTTTTTATGCGTGTCTTATCAAAATCTGTTTAAATATTTAGCTAATCTTAGAATAAAATTTTAAAACAAAAGCTAATGACATTTTATTTGTTAAATGCTTTTATTTTTTTTTTTTAACAATATGGATCACGAGCGTGATTTCATCAACTACTGATTAAGATTGTAGTTCTCTGAGAAAGACGTGATATTACGGATCATGCAAATAATCGATTTATTGGGAAAATGTCATAGGTTAGTAACAATAGGAAGTGTCTGACACCAACATAAAATCACGGCTAATCAACGTACCCACGATCTATCCAATACCTTGGTTCACCTTTCACAAGTCCACACAGGTTATGCAAGTGTTAATGTGCTGGCGATATTCAGGACACCGCCATAGAAAATCCCCGGGGATAGGCCCAGGTGAAAGCGTAAAGATTCCTCGTGCCACCACATTCAGGAGCTAATCAAATGAATGCAATAAGAGCAAGCATTCAGGATTGTTCATCCATCACTCTTAACTCAGTGGATCGCAAACTTTTAGAGTCAGTCTCCAAAGCTTTTATTTTCAAAGCCCACATCTTCTAAAAATGAGAATGTATGTATATGTGTTCGTATATATTGCCAAATGAGGTGGTTTCTCTCTCTCTCTCTCCCACCTCCAAATCCCTTTTCACCCTAATTTTTTTTCCAACAAGAGAAGGGGAAATTACTATTACAAATATGGCTGGATGTCATTAATGATGATTTACGGGACACGCTTAGTCCTAGTTTAATTATATCGTCAAGTTCTACAACCACATACAATTACTCTCCATTTTACACTCCTTCCCCACAAACACACACACTCTCTCTCTCTCTATCTCTCTCTCGCTGCGCCTAAGTGTAAAATGTTGAACACTGTACAAAGGTAAGAAATCGTTAAACAAGATCAAGTTTAAAATTTACAAGAAAATATTTGTAACCCCACGGCTGTTGTTTTGATAGTACAGGTTGTCATTGGTCTGACTTGTCCATCTTTTGATTTACTCGTCCACATTAGTTCTGATTTGTCCCTGTCACTTTTATCTTGTATTTTCCCTTCCAAGATCCTAGGTTACTTTTTGTATGGTGCTGATCCAACAATCTCATTCCAAAACCCCTATCACTATCGTCATCATAACCTACATCATTTAATTACTAAATGATATAATCTCTCTATCTCTCTCTGCGATCAAGTCTCAATCAGAGTAGGATTCCAGACTCTCTTATGAAGTCACCTGTCAGTTTAAGTGATAAGTGATATAAGATACCATTCAGGGGGTCTGGTTGGTCTGGAGGCAAGACGCCTGCCTCGAGACAGAGAGGTTGTGGGTTCAAATCCCGGCTGCACCGGCTGGGATTTTTATTTACGATTTCTCTCTGCGGCAACCACCCCTGGTCTCAGCAGCGAGGCCTGGCTTGAAACGTCAATTAGTCATCGACGGTAAAAATATGAGTACCTCCGAAGTCGGAGTTATCTATCTGCCTGTGCGGCGAGGGACCTCTGTCCAAACGGCTGCCAGGGAAAAATGGATTAACACGCAAAATTCAATTCCTAGTCTCTAGGGACTTCGTCAGAGGTAAAAGCTGACGAACGGAAAAAAAATACAATTAAAAATCGACAATATGACTTCACGGATTATGGAGGACGGAGAAAAGAACAGGGATATACAGTTAAGAGTTTCATATATGTATATACATTCTCACAGATACGGTTTTTAATATTTCCAATAGTCCAGTCGCAACACCACCCAATGTTCGGCACACACACACAGCACATTACGATTAGTAACACGGCAGAAGCTTCGAAAACTAACAACAGTCCGATTGTACAATATTGACACAATCCCGACGCTTCTCACCACCACTCGCGAATCTTGTCCTAAACGTGTCAACCACAAACAACACCAACTCGTTTACTAAACAGAGCATGCTTGTGTAATCTCATCGCCGCCCCACCCACCTACATGTACTCCTGTGTTACTCCCCCTCTTCCCTTGGCAACCCCATCAGCACCCTGAAGACATCTCCCCCCCCCCCCCCCCCAACACTTTGGGAACCCACTGGTTCAAGCATAACATATATTACTTAAGTAAGCATGCCCACAACATCATATCAGTAGTTAATATCACACAAGTACTGCACAAGAACCCTTTGGTTCAAAAAGTGAAAAAAAAAAGTAACGAGCCCGGTCACGCAAAAGGCGTATAGGGAATATGGTGTTAGTGACCATAATTTTAAGGAAATTTTTAAAGAAAAATGGTAGAAACAAAACCCTGCCAAGAATATATAGAACAACAACAACTTAAATGGTTCGGCCACCTAGTCAGAATGAATCCTCACCAATCACCATCAAGGGCGTTTTTCTCGAGAATGCATGGAAAAAGACCAAGAGGAAGACCCAGAAGAAGATGGATAGATGCAGTGACAGAGACATGTAACAACAAAGGAAAATCACTAATTCAGACAATTCGAGCAGCACAAGAACGACAAATGATATAAATCACGACACCTTTTAGGTATCAGTGAAAGAGAAAAGAAGAAGAAGAAGAAGAAGACCATAATTTTTACAGACCTTCAGCACATGATTTTTTGGGTAATGTGGTCGGTATTACGCCCGCACCGCTTTACTTTCCCATAAAAAATCAGGTACCCATCTAAGGCTGGGTGAACCCGGAGGCCGTCGATTGAGATCAAAACCTACCCATTGTCCTTTGTAGTCCAGTTCACTAACCACTCAGCTGCCGCGGCTCCCCCCTTGGTTCAAGCCTAACCTATATTACTTAAACTAACATACCTACAATATCATATCAGTAGTCAATATCACACAAGTACTGCACGAGAACCCCTTGGTTCAAGCCTAACCTATATTACTTAAACATACATGCCTACAACATCATATCAGTAGTCAATATCACACAAGTACTGCACGAGAACCCCTGAAATTAAACACAACTGCCCCTCCCTCCTCTCCTGCTTTTTCAGCGTCACTATCACTAAATTACCAGAACGACGTAACCAGATCAAGCCAGCTACCATGGTGACGATCACATCAAAGATTTCCAATATTTCCTGCTCTTGCAAATCGGAATAGTCGGGAAATGGGCATATTTCCTGGCCTAGGAAATTGGCATATCTCCACTACACTGAGAATCAGGAGACAACTTGCGTGAAGACTTAAATCTCCAGACAGTTGCAGCATCTCGATGATAAAAATAGGAAGCATCGTAAATAGAGCATAGACACGTGACACTATTCATTTTTTTTTTTTTTAAGACAAGCACGATCAGAAATGAAGAACTGAGAAAAAAAAGCCAGGAGTAATTACCGCCTCAGAATACACAGAACATATAAAATGGTTTGGTCATGTGATAAATGATAAAGACCAAAACAAAACACGAGTTTTCAATAACGTTATGTGAACACCAGACTCTTGGGCCGAATCAAAAAAAAGAATGATGAAATATTTGAAAAAAATGGGGGAACATAACAGAAGATGCTAAAAGAAGAGCATAAGACTGCAAATAATATCTCCCCTCGACGCTGAAAAGCAAATGAGGAAGGAAAGAAGAACACACACTTTACAATATAAACAATAGTAAAGATACACTTCTTCATTGAATATCATCAAGTACCATCCCTGCTGGCATGGGCGATTATGTCTCTCAGAAATATTTGTATCTCTACAACTTCGTTCTTGACATCCAATCAAACCGCTCCCCAAAATATTGTATCTTTTCTGCTCTTCCTCAACTCTTCTTATTCTCCCCTCAGCTACCCTTTCCCGGACTATTGGACAACTCACCTCCCCACTGATACTAGACATATACCACTTAAATCTCTGTATAGTTGTTGTTCTTGCCCTCAGCTTTCCTTTCCCGGACTATTGGACAACTCACCTCCCCACTGATACTAGACATATATCACTTAGATCTCTGTATAGTTGTTGTTCTTGCCCTCAGCTTTCCTTTCCAGGACTATTGGACAACTCACCTCCCCACTGATACTAGACATATATCACTTAGATCTCTGTATAGTTGTTGTTCTTGCCCTCAGCTACCCTTTCCCGGACTATTGGACAACTCACCTCCCCACTGATACTAGACATATATCACTTAGATCTCTGTATAGTTGTTGTTCTTGCCCTCAGCTTTCCTTTCCCGGACTATTGGACAACTCACCTCCCCACTGATACTAGACATATACCACTTAGATCTCTGTATAGTTGTTGTTCTTGCCCTCAGCTTTCCTTTCCCGGACAACTCACCTCCCCACTGATACTAGACATATACCACTTAGATCTCTGTATAGTTGTTGTTCTTGCCCTCAGCTTTCCTTTCCCGGACTATTGGACAACTCACCTCCCCACTGATACTAGACATATACCACTTAAATCTCTGTATAGTTGTTGTTCTTGCCCTCAGCTTTCCTTTCCCGGACTATTGGACAACTCACCTCCCCACTGATACTAGACATATATCACTTAGATCTCTGTATAGTTGTTGTTCTTGCCCTCAGCTTTCCTTTCCCGGACTATTGGACAACTCACCTCCCCACTGATACTAGACATATACCACTTAGATCTCTGTATAGTTGTTGTTCTTGCCCTCAGCTTTGTTCAAACTAATCTGACACATTCCTCTTCAAGGTTCATCTCGGGCCGAAGACGACACACTAGTCGAGGGTCAAAGATCTCCACGATTGACAATCTGCTGCTAATTCGTGTACTTTTTGGTTGTTTCTTTAGTCCCATGTTTGAGCCTTCCCTATTAATTGTTCTGCTTAGTGATTCTTTTGATCTGCTTTGTTTTCTTTTACCAGATGGTTTTCACATGAATGCCTGACGGGAACGGTTTTTCTTCATTTATTCTAAGCATATGACCGATGCATTTCCAACGCCTTCTTGTTATAAAGCTCGACATACATTCTTCTTTAGATTCGTCTCTTATCTGTTCATTTGAAATGTATTCTTTCCAGCTTATATTTGATACCCTACAAAGGCATTTAATTTCCTATCTAAAGTTTTGGTGGATTTCCAACTTAGAAGAGGACGAAACAGAAGCAATGAACGCACTAAAAATAAAGAAAAGGGGAACTCGCTGGCTTTGACAGCACACCAGCTGACGTTATACAATGGAGAGATAAATACAAGAACAACACAATAACAAATATGGCAGACACAAGTCTGACCCACATCATGGACACAGTCATTGTCATCCCACAAACAAAGGAAATCGGCATTTTGTGAAAGTTATCGTATTACAAGTCTTATCAATCATCCAAAGTTATCGTACTACAAGTCTTATCAATCACCCAAAGTTACACTGTCAATAATGCTCCAGAGATTGAAGGTGAAGTACGTGGTATCACTGACGAGCAAGCTGTGTTTCCAAAAGGGAGAAACACTACACTGCACATATTCACACGAAGAAGCACAAATAGAGCACATATTCACAGAAAGAAGCTCAAATAGTGCACATATTCACAGGAAGAAGCACAAATAGAGCACATATTCACAGCAAGAAACACAAATAGTGCACATATTCACAGCAAGAAGCACAAATAGTGCACATATTCACACGAAGAAGCACAAATAGTGCACATATTCACAGGAAGAAGCACAAAAAGTGCACATATTCACACGAAGAAGCACAAATAGTGCACATATTCACACGAAGAAGCACAAATAGTGCACATATTCACACGAAGAAGCACAAATAGTGCACATATTCACACGAAGAAGCACAAATAGCGCACATATTCACACGAAGAAGCATAAATAGTGCACATATTCACACGAAGAAGCACAAATAGTGCACATATTCACACGAAGAAGCACAAACAGTGCACATATTCACACGAAGGAGCACAAACAGTGCACATATTCACACGAAGAAGCACAAATAACGCACATATTCACACGAAGAAGCACAAATGGTGCACATATTCACACGAAGAAGCACACATGGTGCACATATTCACACGAAGAAGCACAAATAGTGCACATATTCACACGAAGAAGTACAAACTAGTGCAAATCTTCAAAACATCAATAACCAAACAACAGATGCCATCAAACGACTTACTAAACATTTCAATCGTTGCAAATGGTATGTTAAGAAAATGGCTTCAGAAAACCCCGTAGTGTTGAGACAAGAATGCTAGCTATCCCCAGTACTACACAATTATTTTCTTGCGTCTGTTGCAGAACACTTCGGAATTATCTGCAACGGTTAGAACGATCAGCAACCTTCGTCTTACAGATGGTATGGATGATATAATATGTGTTGTGAGTACCATATCAGCTCGAGGATTTACTAAAGCGCACAGAAAGCCATCTCATCAAGGGAGCGGATGGTGGAAACTATAACTTGTGATCCAAACTGAATGCGGTTCGACTCCCGATAGGGTCAAAAGTTTGTTTATTTTTTTCTTTATCGAGGGTGAATTAAAAACTCAGACCTGATCACACCGAGGCGACTGCTAATAACAAGCCTGTATTCTCCAATGTATGTGTCCTACAGGTAGACCCTATTAAAGGGGTAGCACGGTAGAGATAGTTTTTTTTTTTTTTTTTTTTTTTTTTTTTGGAGATACATTCTGATAAAACCAAATAGTCAGCAAAACCCAGAGTCTATCTATCTATCTATTGACCTTTCGAGCCGTAACCGGCCCATAGGGCGTAGACCAAGATACACCTTCTCCTATATGAATTTTTGTTCTAGCAGTTTTCTTTTAAATATATTTTATCAAATCTCGCCATCTGTCTCTGTTCTGTGCAAGCAGTTCTATCTCATTGAGGGAGCCGATTCCTGCTGCTCTTGCCTCTCTCATCAATGTTCTTCTCAGTGTCTCCCTGGGTCTTCCTCTTTTTCTTTTACCTGTTGTTTCCCATATGAGGGCTTGCTTTGCTATTCGATTATTATCTCTTCTCATCACATGTCCAACGTATGACCATCGTCTTTTCTTTATTACTGAAGATATTAGTGGTTGATTGGAGATTTCTCTAATTTCCTCGTTTGTTTTGAATTCGTTCCATTCTATACCAAGTATTTTCCTTAGACATTTATTTTCGAATGCGTTCAACTTTGTTTCTATATCTCTTGTTGTTTTCCAGCTTTCACACGCATACGTAAGGGTTGATAGTACATTTGATTTGAATAGCCTAAGTTTTGTGTTTGTGCTAATGAGTTTTGATTTCCACAACTTTTCAAGGCTTCTGAAAGACATTGCTGCTTTAGCCAGTCTGATTCTAATTTCTTTGTGTGCTGAATGAAACCCAGAGTGCTGAATGAATAATCACAATGAATAAAAAGGCACTTTTCAACAGTGAGACAATTAAAATATATAGGGCTCCATTGTCACTATCGTGGAATCAAAACAAGAATTTCACTAGCGATGACTGCCTTTAAAAAAAACTATGAAAAAGTAAAAACATTGCCCTAACAACAGAGAAATGATTAATACGAGCATTTGTTGAATTTGTATATCTAAAAGTCTGCAAGAGGCCACAGCAAAGAGAGAGAGCTAAATTTCCAATATTAGGAAGAAACAATCATTATTTGTTGGCCATGTAATGAGAAGGAAACAGCTGAAATATATTATGACAACTGGGAAAATTGAGGGACGAAGAGATAGCGGAAGCAAAGAGAAAAGATACCAGACAGCTTAAGAGATCGGCTAGGCAGAAAGAAGGTCAACAAGAGAAATGATAAATAACTGTCGAGATCGAAAGTTGTGGAGAGACATGATCACCTACGCCAGCAGGTAAGGTACTTGATTATGATGATGATAAGTCTGCATAATATAGTCACTGGCCGTGGATTTTAAAAGAATAATACGGGCTCTAGAAGTAAGATGCTATTGACAGGTTTTGCGCAAATCTCACACATGAACAAAGAGGGAACGCACAATGGTAAACAACGACCCACAGGACCAATATATTACATACAGTCAATGAACAAAAATCAATATAAGGATATCAAAAGCAAGAGGAGCATTTGTTGCACTGGGTAACATATGGAAGTCCAAAGAAATTAGGTTAAATACTAAAATAAAAATTTTCAACTCCAATGTTAAGTCAGTCTTATTATATGGTCGTGAAACATGGAGAAAAACTAAAATGACAATCATGAAGATACAGACTTTCATTAATGGATGCTTACGCAGAATAAATGGATGGAAATAGCAGGACAAAATAACTAACATAGAATTATGGAAATGTACAAGTCAAATACCAGTGGATAAAGAGAAACAGTGAAGACGATGGCGCTGGATAGGAGAAACACTGCGGAAACCAACTGAGAGTATTACACAACAGGCCCTTTTTTGGAATCCCCAGGGGAAAAGACAAAGAGGAAGACCAAGGAATTCTTGGAGAAGACAGATAGAAGCAGAGAAGATGATGGGCAAAACATGGAACGATCTTAAAAGAATGACAAGAAACAGAACGGCTTGGAAAGTGTCTGTTGAAGACCTATCCTCCATAGGGAGCTGAAAGGTAGAAGAATGAACGAAAATGAACATAATACAAACATGTCACATAGTCTAAGGTTTTCTTTCTTCACTTCCTCTTGTAAGTGAGATACAAAGTTCTGGTTCTTGGCCTTTTGGCGGCCTCACTCATTTTCCTTTCATTTTGTTGTAGCATTTATTTGATGTTGTCTGTCCATCTTTCTCTGCGTCTGGCTCTTGCACTTCTCTCTTCTCCTATTTTAAAAATATGCTGTGTATGGTAAAGAAGCACGCGGCATTCTTTCTAGATGGGCAAACCAGTTTATTTGTTGTTTTTGTATGTAGCTTAGGATTGGCTCAATGTCTACTCATTTTTGATTGTCTTTTTTGGTTACTCCAAGCGCTTTTCTCAGACATCGTATCTCTGTGGTGACAAGCTTTCGTTTATGCTTAGACGTAATTTCTGTGTTTGGCATTGGTGGCATAATGTTGGAATGAGAGAGAGAGAGAGAGAGAGAGACAGAGAGAGAGAGAGAGAGAGAGAGAGAGAGGGAAAGAAAGGTAGGGAGAAAGAGGTAGGAAGAGAGTGGGAGGGAGACAGAGAGAGTAGGAGGGAGACAGAGAGAGTAGGAGGGAGACAGAGAGAGTGGGAGGGAGACAGAGAGAGAGTGATCAAGAACTCCTGGTTCGCGACTTCAATCAAGAGATTCAGTTTTTATTATGTTATGTTCGTATCCCGACCTGGTTACAAGGAAACATGATAGGTGATGATTCTCTGCAACAACATCAAAGTTCAAAACCGAAGGAGGAACCAGCGAGGTTGTCTTCACAGCAACGGTTCCAGTTCTGACACAGATTAAACTATCCTCGAGACAACAACGATTAAAACTGCCGCCTAAATGTCACTGCCGCAGTACTTCGACCTTGTTCTTCATTACTGGGTTTTTCATAAAATTAATTATTAATGTTCCAAACGCCAGGACTGGACCCTTCAGAATCATCCCAAAATGCTCTATATAGCGCTAATGAAGCTCCACTCGCTAATAATGAAAGAACCTCGTCACGCCTTCAGGGTGGCGTTAGGGTGAATCGAACCTAACCTAACCTCTTGTCATCAATTCGCTAGCCACAAACTCTCCCGCGACTTTCCCATGTACATGCTAGAATCTTAGTTAAGTGTTTCATGGCTATAGTGATCCGTCTTAATTTAATTAGCTAAAACTTGAAAAAGCGAACACGATCACAATTTCGCTGCTGTTAACAATTTTTGTTTTTCAATGAATTATTTCCACATGCTTTACTTTGTCAAATGCTTTTGTGTAGTCTATAAAGCACATATATATATATATCTTTCTTTACCTCTATAGATCTTTCTATCAATGTTCTTAAGATGTATATTGCATTATTGGTGCCCTTTCCTTCCACAAATCCACATTGTTCCTCACTTATTTCTGGTTTTATCTTGTTCCTTACGCGTCTCATAATTATTCTTAGTAACATTTTAGTTATATGGCTCATGAGACTAATAGTGAGATGGTCTTCACAATCAGTGGCGCCTGACTTCTTCGGTATGGCTACAAAGATAGATTTTAGTAGATCTTCGGGTATATGCCCAGTGTTATATATGTCATTGAGTAATTTTGTTATTACTTGTACTCCCAGCTCTCCTAATGCATTTATCTCTTCGATTGTTATATTGTCAGGACCTGGAGCTTTGCCTCTTTTCATGTGTTGAATTGTGTCCTCCACTTCACTCTGCATTATTGGTGGTTCTGTGTCTTCATTTGAATTGTTTAATTCTGGTCTTTCATCATCATAGAGTTGACTGATATATTCTGTCCATCTTTCTATTGTCTTCTCCTGTCCCATTATTATATTTCCTTCACTTTGATTTCACACATCGTGAAACTTTGACTTCTTTTCTTCCTGTTAATTCATTTAACTGATTGTGCATAAATTTTGGGTCTTTCTTTTGTTGTTTTTCCATTTCTTCACATTTCTGTTTTAACCATCCTTCCTTTGCTTCTCTGCACTTGTTTTGGATCTCTTTGTGCAATAATTTGTATGCTCGTTCTTCTTTCTTATGTTTTCTTCTTTCGTCCATTAGTTGTAATATTTCTTCTGTCATCCATTTCTTTTTGTTGATTCTTTTAGTCACTGGTATTACTTCTTTTGATGTTTGCTGAATCGATTGCTTGAGCATTTCCCACTGCTCCTGGATGCCCTGTATTTTCTCAATAGCATTATATCTATTTTGTACTATCATGCTGTACTTATCACTCATCTGTTTATCTACTCTTAGCATATCTAGTTCTAATTTTATATTTCTTGGTGATTTCTGTGCCTTCCGCAGTTTTATTCTTATCTTTCCAACTACTGGTACATGGTCACTATTGCAATCTGCTCCTGGCCTTGTTTTAAACGAAGTTAGCCCATTCCTGAATCTTCTCTGTACCAGTATAAAATCAATTTGATTGTGTACTTTTTTGTCTGGGCTTTGCCATGTCCATGGTCGCATAGGGTGTTGTTTGAACCAGGTGTTACCTATAATCATTTCATGTGTCTTTACCCAATCTATCAATCTATCCCCTCTGTCATTCGTCTCGCCAAGGCCATGCCACCCAGTCACATTTTGCACAGCTGTTCCTACCTTTGCATTGAAATCCCCCTATATAAGAGTTATTTCATGGGGTTTACACTGTTCCATGGTTGCCTCTAGCTCCTCGTAAAAAGTGTCAATGTCTTCTTCTTCGCTATTACTTGTTGGTGCATAAACTTGAATTATGTTGATATCCATTGGTCTGCCACTCAATTTTACTAGCAGAATTCTGTCTGATAATGGCCAAAATCATTTCACTGTTTTGCTTCTTTCTCTATCTAACTTGATGCCTACTCCTCTTTCGTGTGTGGTTCCCCCAGAGTAAATTATATTTCCACTGTCGCGTTGTAATAATCATGCCCCTGTCCATCTCATTTCACATAGTCCCAAGATGTTCAATTTCATTCTCTTCATTTCTTGACTGATGTTTTCTAGTTTCCCAAACTGGAATGCTGATCTAATGTTCCAAGTTCCTATTGCTAGTGTCTCTTTATTTTTGATCTTGCATACAGTTGCTTGATGAAGTATCTTTAAGGTCTCTTTATTTTCTTGAAACCACCTTCTTAGCGGTCTGTCCTAGATGCGTCGCCCAGTCACCATGCCATCCATTATTGTTCTTTCCGCTGTATTTTTTGACGTGGCCATAATATTTTAATTTCCTTCGTTTAAATCTTTTAGTATATCTTCATCGCTTTTTTTTTTATTATCCAATGTATCTTAAGGATTTTTCTGTAGCATTTTTATTTCGAATGAATTTATTCTCTTCTTTGCTGTTTGCAATATTGTCCATAATTCACAATATTAAGGACCAGACTTGAAAATTATGAAAATGCCGAGGGCTGGACGCAGTATCCCAGTATCCTTGAGTCATTCCACTTTCATTTACGAATATCGTTCCTTTGCAAGTCGACAGTTATCATCTGCATGTCCGACGAAACCATATTAAAGTGGACATAACCGTGATTGCCAAGTATATCATCTAAATCAATGACTAAATTTAAAATATCGAGGGAACTATGACAGAAGTATAAAGGAATCTATGTGAACAAATCATAAAACATCATGGAACTATGTGAATAAATCATAAAACATCATGGAACTATGTGAACAAAATATCCAGGGAACTATGTGAACACAGCAAAAAAATATCAACGAAACAACGTGAAATCACCAAGAAAGCCATGTTAACAAATGTATCAAATAAAGAAGCAATGAAGTTCAGTTTAAGGAATCAGGAAGGTGATTTGAACAAGAGGGCGGGGTTGGAAAATGCAAAGACCGAAGAGAAAGGCGAGAAATATTTTATTGGCGATTTTTGTTAACCAATGAACCAAAATCTTTGGAACCTCTGGTCTAGTGTTTGCAAAGGCGTAGTAGATTTTAACACTGACCTGCTAAAATAAAACTGCCCGAGATGCTAAAATCAAGTCGCGGTTAGCATATCTGCCTGCTTCAATCACACAATGGAAAATTCATAAAGAAACACAGACAGAACAATGCGTTATTTGAGCTGTTTTTCCATGTCAATGCAGTAGTAATAGCACAGAATGTGGTTTCAATGTCAAAAATGTTGAGGTGCAATTGGTGATGGTGGTTTATGGGGCTGTCATCACCATCATCATCGAGTGCCGTCTCCGCAACGAAGGTTGGTTACCATGGATCGCTATTCCACTCTGTTTCTTGCTTTGATGGTGCAGGTTGTCATAGATTTACTTGTCCATCTCTTGATGTTACTCGTCCATGTTAGTCTGCCTCTGCCTCTTTTACCTTGTATTTTCCCCTCCAGGATTACTTTTAGTAGGCTTTTGTGTCTTTTAACGTGTACAAAAATTTCATTTGTCTTGTTTTAATTGTATTTAGTAGTTCTCTTTTTATTTTTAGTTGTTTTAAAACTTCATCTTTTGCTTTCTTTTGTTTCCATTCAATTCTACCTATTCTTCTGTAAATCCACATTTCAAAGACTTCAATTTTATGTTCTGTTTTCTGGTTTAATGTCCATGTTTCTGCACCATATAGGACTATTGAGATGATGTAACATTTTTTCTATTCTTAGTTTCAGCCGTGGTGTTATTTGTTTTGTTGTTAGTATATTTTTAATGGCATTAAAATTACATTTTGCCATACCTATTCTTTTGTTTATTTCAATTTTGCATTTTCCATCATTGGTTATAGTATGTACAAGGTAGTTGTAGCTCTGGACTGTCTCCAGATGTATTCCTTCAACTGTGATATTTATTTGTAGGTCTTGAGAATTTTCTTTGTTTATGATCATAGTTTTAGTCTTTTTGATACTCATAGCTAGTCCATATATTTTGCTTGTTATGTTTATCACATTAAGCAATTGATGTAGATCTTTAGGATTTTCTACTAGTAGAACAGGGGTTGTATTACCAGAAAAAAGGTTTAGGTCAGACAGTTGATTTTACCATTTTTTAATCAATAAATGAAATGGCTTGTTGCATTAACATTGGGCGAAGGAGGATGTAGGAGGGAAAGGGGGGAGGGGTGTGGCCAAATTGTTGAACTTGTCATAGACAATACATTGTCACTGTATTGAGAGCTAAATAACTATATAAATAACTATATCACCATCACAAATTATTTTTTTTTTTAATCAATGATTGACAGCAGAGTTCATCCCTAAGATAGTTATGTCCCCTTAACAAATTATTTTCCATAAAAAATTAACAAGAGAGTAAGTTCATCCATAAAGAGCTATTTCTGTACTTTTTTTCACATACAGTAATTTCTGGCTGCAGTAATGTCATCTTTTTTCACATACAGTAATTTCTGGCTGCAGTAATGTCATCTTTTTTCACATACAGTGATTTCTGGCTGCAGTAATGTCATCTTTTTTCACAGACAGTAATTTTTGGCTCAGTAATGTCATCTTTTTCACATACAGTAATTTCTGGCTGCAGTAATGTCATCTTTTTTCACAGACAGTAATTTCTGGCTGCAGTAATGTCACTTTTTTCCCCCTTACGAAATGACCTAAATACAAACTTCCCAGCTATGGCAATGAAGCTACTTCCTTTTCTCTATCTTTACACGAGACATGTACAGATAAAGGGCAGTGGTTTCTACAAAAAAGTTCGGCGTGATATATATAAATACAGACTGTCACAAATTACCATTATCTGTTGCATTTTCAAGGTACTGTCGTTATAAAAGATTCAGAAAATGCAGAGGCCACAATAAAAAGGGACATACAGTTATCTAAAAGAATAAATGCAGTTCTCTATGTAACATCATAACTAAAACGAAACGAATCAAACACTGTTATCTAGACATCCAGCAGTGCGAGGTTAACATAAAAATATGAGAAATTTTATTTGAAAATAAAGAACACAATCAAAATGCAAGTCATGGGAAAACGTGTACACCATTGTTGCGATTTCTTAAATCGGCAAAGTCGATGATGACTAGCTCAAAGGATAATTTAAATCCATACTGTTTTGTTGCACACTTGCTGCCTCCTTTACGTTCAACTTCCCTTAGCGAGTCAACATACACGTGACCGATTCTAGCATTTAGCACTCAGTGAGTGAACCAAAAAATAAATAAGGTTGACAGGTTCAGCATCTTCTCAGTGCTATAAATACCTGACATTACAGTGTTCCACATCACTAAACATAAATGCACAGAAATGGCAGCCTGTACAACCGGAAATCGATCGTGTAAGGCACATAGCAAATGCATCAACGGTTTATCCGGAATTCTTCAAAGGTAACCGCAGTACCTTGGTCTTTGATGTGAGCTATTGTTAGAGAAATAAGAGCGCGTAGACCATTAACTCGTTTTCTCTGCAAAACTAATTTTAAAAATAGTTTATGTATCCCTCAAAGTGCCCAAGGAACATTTTTTTTTCTTCAAGGTTTAAAGACTGGCATTAACGATATCTCTGTCTTCGACATTCAGGAAATACCATAAAAAAGAAATGAAGGAAACAGAGTGAGAGATAGAAGGAAGGAAGGAAGGGAGAAAGGAAGGAAGGGAGAGAGAGCCCCATCACGACGCTTGCAGACAAATAGGGAATATAGTGTTAGTGAACATATTTTTATAGACCATCCACACATTAAGCTTTAAGAAATGAGGTCAGTATTACGCATGTGCTGTATTTCTTTCCCAGAAAAACCCGGTATCCATTTAAGGTTGGGTGAACCAATAAGCCGTCGATTCAGATTGAACTCGACCTCTTGTCCTTATCAGTGCACTTCACTAACCAGCGAGCTACCGCAGTTCCTCACTTATAGGAACTTGGAATGTAAACACAAGGGGACAAAACTCTTAGTCGGTTAAACTGCAAAAAGTACACACCGAAACACAGATTTGAGCCTCGATGGCTGAGTGGTTAGTGTGCTCGCTTCCTCATCAGGGAGGGGTCCGAGTTTGATCCCCAAGAGTGGCGGATTTTTTTTTGGACCACAAGGCTCCGGGGTTCATCCGGCCTCTAAAAAGGGGCACAGGATACTTTTATGGGAAGTAAAAGCGACCTGGCGTGATACCGACCACATTATCCAAAAATGTGTCATGGTCATAGAAAAATAGGGTTACAAACACCATGTTCCCCATGCGTCTAGCAAGGCAGGGAGGGAATTTTTACTTTTGTTTACTTTTATACACAGAGTGTATAAGTGAGAAAATAGTCAACAAAAATAATAACACACAATGAATATTACAGAAACGATCAACTTGACACGTCGTTGAACTATTTTCAACAAATACAGTACATCACCATATTAAACCATGACTAAACCTCAAAGAGATAAAAAGAGAGCTACAAAAATACATAAGTAACCACTGGACATACAGTGATAGGATTATACTACTCAAGTTGATAGCAAAACCATTCGACATAGCAATAATACAGACATATGCACTACTCAAGACTACACTGATGAACAAATAGAGGCATACTATGAAGACCTAAATAAAGTTATGAAGCAAGTGAAATCTCCGGACATCTTGATTGTAATGGGTGACATGAACGCTAAAGTAGGAAAAGGTAGATATAAGAAAATTATAGGAAATCATGGTTTAGGAAAAAGAAATGACAGTGGAGGAAGATTAATACAATTCTGTGAAGAAAATAGGCTGATAATATGTAACACCTAATGTGAGCAAGGGAAAAGGACACATGGAAAAGCCCTGGCGATAAGAAGAGGAATTAAATAGATTGCATAATGATAAAAGAAAGGTTCTGTAACAGCGTAAAGAAAGCCAAAACCTACCCAGGAGCAGATATTAATTCAGATCACAATCATGTACTGATTAAAATGCAAATCAAACTAAAGAGAAACAAGCAAAAGTCTAATTCATCAACAAATCCACTAGATATAACAGCTTTAAATCAAAAAGATATTAAAGATACCTATACAATACAAGTAAAGAACACATACCAGAAGCTGCTAGAGGAAGGAATTGAACAATACAGAAGAGAAAATCCTGATGAAAAAGTAACAACCAAATGGCAACGCATAAAGAAAAGCATACAAGAAACATGCGACACCTTACCCAAAAGAGAAAAGAACAAAAAACAAAAATGGATAACTAACACCATCTTAGAAAAAATGGGAGAAAGGAGACAAGCGAAGAACACTGCCCAATACAAATAAATAGATAATGAGATACGCAAAATGTGCAAAAAGGCAAAAGAAGACTGGCTCAGCCAAAAATGTATAGAAATAGAAACTATGGAAAGCATACAAGACTTAAGAGGAATGCACACAGAACTAAAGAGAATGACTAATAAAAATTAAAAAAGCCACAGAAGGTGGATGCATTGCAGACAAAAAAGGAAAAATGCTAACAGACAATGAGGATATTATAGATAGATGGCAGGAATATATAACAGAAATATTTCAGGATCAAAGGGACAAGAAAACAATTATAAAATGTACATCAGGCAATAAAATCTTAAAATCCGAGGTGGAAAAAGCTATCAAAACAATGAAAAAGGGAAAAGCAGCAGGACCAGACAGCATACAAATAGAGATGATACAGGCACTAGAAGATTTTGGTATTGAAGTGATTACAGACATATGCAATGACATATACCACACAGGATACATACCAAATGAACTAAAAACATCAACTTTCATTGCACTGCCTTAAAAGAATGGTGCAGTTGAATAAAGTGACTTTAGAACAATAAGCCTAATGAGCCATGTTACAAAAATCTTGCTAAAAGTTATACAAGGAAGGATTCACAATAAAATCAATACTGAATTAGATGAGCAGCAATTTGGATTGAGGAAAAATAGCGGGACAAAAGAAGCCATATTCTGCATGAGAACATTAATCGAAAAATACACAGAAGTAAACAAACCAATATATGCCTGCTTCATAGACTACACCAAAGCTTTTGATAGAGTACACCACAAACAACTTATAGATGCCTAAAAGAGATACATCTAGATGACATGGACATACGACTAATGTGTAATCTATACTGGGAGCAAACAGCAATAATAAAATATAACAGAGAGAACTCTACCACCATTGATATAAAAAGAGGAGTAAGACAGGGATGCATCCTATCATCAAGCTTGTTCAATCTATACACTGAACAAATCTTTAAAAACATCACAGAGATGCCAGCCCTACAAATTAATGGAAAGATAATCAATAACCTAAGATGTGCTGACGATACTGTACTACTAGCAGAAATCCTAAAGATCTACAACAATTACTTAATAAAATAGACATGACAAGCAAAAATATGGACGATATGAATATCAAAAAGACTAAAACTATGATCATAAACAAAGAAAATGCTCAAAACCCACAAGTGGATATCAAAATTGAAGGAATAGACCTGGAGACAGTTCAGAACTACAACTACCTTGGACATACTATAACCAGTGATGGAAAATTTACAACTGAAATAAACAAAAGAATAGGAATGGCAAAAAGTAATTTTAATGCCATGAAGAACATACTAACATCAAAACAAATAACACCACGGCTAAAACTAAGAATAGCAAAATGTTACATCTTCTCAATATTCCTATATGATGCAGAAACATGGACATTAGACAAGAAAACAGAACAGAGAATTGAAGCCTTTGAAATGTGGATATATAGAAGAATAGGTAGAATTGGATGGAAGGGAAAAAAAACAAATGATGAAGTCTTAAAACAACTAAAAATGAAAAGAGAACTACTAAGCACAATTCAAACAAGATAAATGCGATTTTTGGGCCATGTTAAAAGGCACAACAGCCTACTAAAAGTAATCCTGGAGAGGAAAATAGAAAGTAAATGAGGCAGAGGCAGACCAAGACTAACATGGACGAGTAACATCAAAAGATGGACAAATCAGCCTATGACAACCTGCACCATCAAAGCAAGAGACAGAGCAGAATGGCGCTAGCGCTGCTCCTTGGTAGCCAACCTTCGTTGCGGAGAAGGCACTCGATGATGATGATGATGAAACCTCAAAAGACAAACGGAGGTGTAGGACTAAGAAATGTGCAATGCATGTTGGTTTGTTAACATCTTCATTGACGGCTGTAAATAGGCAGATGATTTTCAACTGAACCTGCTCAGAGCTGATCGTGGAATGACAGGTCTGGCTGGAGAATGAATAAGGCAGTTTTGTGTCGACAAGTCGTGTCTCTTTTCCCTTGCATCTCTTATCTTTTAACTTTGACTTCATTTCGTTTTTAAATGGCATCATACTGGTTGTTTTATATATATATATATACGCGCGCACGCACACACACACACATGGTGTTCATAAAGCCTCATTACACTTTGTATATAGAACACATTTGAAAAAAATAAGTAAATGACGTCATCAAAAAAATGTGCCGCACAGTCCGTCGTGAAGCAAAATGAAGTGAATGGCTGTCTTCTGCTGGAGTGATTCTTTGCACTCAAGACAGAACGATGTTATCACCGGAAGAAAGAATTTTATTTGGTTGAACAAGTGTTTCGAAATGGCGGTCGATACATACGGATGGTTGTTGAAAGATTTAAAGCAAGATTTCCTAATAAACAACCTCGTCGCATTAGAAATTTGTTAAATAAGTCTTGTGCTACGAGAAATGTAGAACATGCTCCTCTATCAGGTAGGCCTGCTGTGCCTGAAGAAAAATGTCTAGATATCTAAGATATAATCTTGAAAAGTCCAAGCAATTCCTTAAGGAAAATGTCGCAACAAGTGAACGTATCAGTGGGCATTGCCACAAAATTCTTAAACACCGGTTACATTTTTATCCATACAAGATTTCTGTTGTGTCTGAGCTAAAAGAGTGTGACAACCAATCCAGGGTCAACTACTGCACGTGGTTTCAAGCATTTTTAGCTGAAGTAGACGAATCGATTCTTGATGTAACATTCTTCTCTGATGAGGAATGGTTTAATCTATTTGGATGCGTTAGTAGCCAAACTAATAGTATTTGGAGCAGTTTTAATCAATGCATTTCATGACGTGCCTCTACACTTTGCAAAAATTGGGGGTGAAGTGCCGTCAGTAGAAAACGTTTTAACTGGACTAATTTTCTTCAATAACACTATTAATGCGGATAGTTACCGTATTGACATGGTGGAACCTTTTATAGAACAGCTGAATGAACAAGCGTGGTTCCAGCAAGATGGTGCAACTGTACACACAACTAGAGTATCACTGCATTTTTTGGGAAGAAATGTTTGCAAATCGCATAATATCACATGGAATTTGGCATGCTCGTTCTCCTGATATAACTTCATTCAGGTTATTATCTATGGGGTTTCTTGAAAGGAAATGTTTTCAAAAACAATATACGCACAATTGAGGACCTGAAAGAATCGATCAAAATTACAATTCAAGAAATAACAACAGACACGTTACAGAAGGTATTTGACAATATGAAGAGACGTGTACAGTCATGTCTTGAAGCCCGTGGTGGACATTTCCAACACCTTTTGCAATGAATATTCTATTGGCACTTTCCAGATTGTTCAAAACAGCATTAGACCATAGAAGTAACTATTTTAACGACTTTTTAAGCATATTTTTTGATGACGTAATTTAATTTTTTTTTTTAAATGTATTCTATATACAAAGTATAGTGAGACTTTACGAAGACCATGTATATTTCTTCCCTGTACTACGGTTATCTCTGAGCTTCTCCCACTATTTGTCATTAATGGAGAAATTACTCAAAGGATTCCTCGCCGACATCTAGGTTTACCCACAGGCCACTTCTATCTAAAGCTCCACAGACAATATTTGATTGGAGGATGCAATTGGTGTCCATTCTTCTTACCAGTCGCAGTCAACTATATCTTCAACACTTGACTATTGTCATAACTGATAGAAGCCTAGAAGGTTCCAGGTCATCAGAGCTAGACAGTGCATAAAACAACAAATGTTATCAACAAAAAGTCAAACTGCAAACTAAATGGCAAAACTGAATACTCATCATCTTTGAAACTGCACAGGAAAAAGATGAACATAAAACTGCTTAAAAAGAAATGTTACAGATACTACCAAATGTTACAGATACTACCAAATGTTACAGATACTACCAAATGTTACATATACTACCAAATGTTACAGATACTACCAAATGTTACAGATACTACCAAATGTTACAGATACTACCAAATGTTACAGATACTACCAAATGTTACAGATACTACCAAATGTTACAGATACTACCAAATGTTACAGATACTACCAAATGTTACAGATACTACCAAATGTTACAGATACTACCAAATGTTACAGATACTACCAAATGTTTTTAAACCTTCAATAAATTCTGATATAGATAGAAACATTCCTCAGAAAGTGTAAATCATTATACAGCAATTAAATATCATTGTTAAACTTCAAAACAAAATGGGAATAGACTGTGCTGTCTTGTTCATCTTATTCACTGCAAATTTTTGCTCACTTTTTTCACTGGTGTATTATTCACTCTTACAATTGTTAAAAGAGGCAGATCAAGACTAACATGGATAAATAATATCAAAAGATGGACAAGGTTAGCCTATGACAATCTGCAGCATCAAAGCAAGAGACAGAGTGAAATAACGCTCCATGGTAGCCAACCTTTGATGATGGAGAATGAATGTAGTCTTATTCACTTGCCCTTAATAATGTCTTATTGTATGTCCACTACAGCTCTTTTAGAGTAGTTATTTTGGTTTGTTTAGCCTTGACTTAAAAGAAAATCCAATTGTTTCATTTATAGTGTGTATTCAATGCAGACACAGCAAGGGTGTTTGATATTTTGTAAGCACTTTTCCATCAAATTAATTAGAAAATGAATGGACTAAAACAAAATTAAGATACAGCTGTGAAGTTTTGAAAAAGTAAATCTCAATGGAGACCTAACAGGTAAGGAACTACTTTACTCTCAGTGGTTAGCACAGTACTGGAATGAACAGATTCTCCTGAACAGTAGGTTCATGGCAGCGTCAACTTGTGGACCTGCAGTTACAGTGTCTTCATGCAGAAAGACTGGGGAGAGAGACTTTAATTATACACAAGCACAGTGATTATGGTCTGTTAGGGAAACAAACTAGCCAATTCAGCATTCAGCTCAATACTTGTGATATTTCCAGAAGCTAGGAATATATTAGGAAAGTCTAGACAATTACACAACATGCTAGGGCCAGTGCTTTCACTGCTGTAAAGTGCTGGACTTGCTCAGGTCATAGCTTAATGAAACTTTGAGTGGCCTCATCTTCCACCTCCTTAAGTGTTTAACACTTAAAAACGTATGAAAAAAGTGTAGTCTCAAATTATGAAAATTTGTTGAGGCCCCCTTAGATTCTGTGGCCCTAAGCTATAGCTTATTTAGCTATTAAGTAAATGTGGCCCGGCCGCTATATACTGTACAAGCCACTTCATTTTGAAACTATCTTTACTGCATTTTTCCATTACTGATGTCTGCCTGGTGTACTTGTACGACTGGAGAATAAAGTCCGCTTGTCTTGTGCAGTCACCACAAGATGTTCAGGTCTGATGTTTTATAAAGGTAAAGTACAAGACTTGAACCGGCGTCTTAGCACGCGATTTTCCACCCATATGTGCTCGGCCGCCTATCCAGAAATGTTTGAAGATTTCTGGATAGTGCCACTTCAAGCATCGAAACTCAAGATGCGAGGCGACATTCCTCACCTTCCCAGGGTAATACCCTGGTACCCATTTCTGCCAATGGCTGAGTCAACCGTGGGGGTATTTTTTTTCCAACCACTAGTACAATTCACACTGCTCCCAGCAGGAATCGAAATAGGGTTGTCCGAACGTTGGTAGTCCAGTCGGGTGGTTTTCCCAACTAGGCTACCGAGGCCCCCTGAGTTTTTATTTCACCCTGAAAAAAAAAAGTTTTGACCCTACTGGGATTTGAACCTAGGTTCTCCTGTTTTGCAGCTCGACAAGTTATCGATTCGGCCACCCATTCATAAAACTGTGACAATAAAAGTAGCAAATAAACAGCAAGAATATACTTACTCTTCTGATTTCTCTGATTGGGTTCCATCATTCCAGGAAGAGCGTGCAGACTTGTAATCATGAGGTAAGGTAGCACGCATCTGATTGGCTACAACGTCATGCCTGCTAAATGGATGGTTCCCTGCACCACTGTGGCTGCTACTGCTAATGGTGCTGGTGGTAGAAGCAGCAGTACTTGAACCAGTAATTGGGTTATTAGTCTTTCCTGAGAATGTCTGTGATTTTGACATTTGACGGTATCCATCTATGTAGCGGTTCTCTTCCAAAATGGCTTCCCTGGAAACGGCTCCTACTGTTCTTCTATATCGTTTACTGGGCGACCTAAGAGTGTTCAATGGAAAAATAACTCTTAAATATTGTAAGGAGCTATTTAAGTTAAGGAGTTATTTTTTTCAGTTATTTTTTTTCAATATTAGTCCTGCAATACAAGATACTTTTAAGCATTCAGAAAGTTGTGAAAAATAAATATGTATCTCACATAGCAAGAGTTAAATGTGGTTTCATAAAGAAACAAACCAATCTAAATGTAAAGTTCTGATCAGGTATGAAATGAGCAATTTTACTGTCAGTGTTTTTGTGTGTTCATGGGCCATTTTCAATATTTTCTTTGAAATTGTTAAACTTGAGATGCTCTATCTGAACATCTTTCATGGTAAAACATACAGCAGTGGCATCTGTAACAGTTTGACATTGGTTAATGAGTTCAGGTGGCAGGTTTAAGAATTTCTTAAAAGCTATTTCAAAGTCACTGCATTAGAATCTTTATGTACAAGTTAGCTCTATAGATCTGAAGAAATGTAATTTCAGTTTCTACAAGCTGAACAGGTAGGTAGAGTGAAGAGAGTTTAAACGATATATACAATGATAGTGGTCTGTGGTTTGGAAACTGAAAAAACTTTAAATCTACCCTTTAGAGTGATCGAGGGGGGGTTGTCTTGAATACTAATTAATGACATGAAGGGGGAAAGACTACTCTTTTCTGACTAATCAAGAAATTAAAAGTAAAAAAAGTAGGAAAGATAATTCTTTAATGAATTCTACAGAAAGAAGCATCTTGTGTGTGACAGTTATGGAATTGTATGTCAGGTTTAGTACAGCTGTTTGTGGTGTTTAGCACAGCTGTTTGTGGTGTTTAGCACAGCTATTTTTGGTGTTTAGCACAGCTGTCTGTGGTGTTTAGCGCAGCTATTTGTGGTGTTTAGCACAGCTGTCTGTGGTGTTTAGCGCAGCTATTTGTGGGGTTTGGCATAGCTATTTATGGGGTTTAGCACAGCTGTTTTGTGGGGTTAGTACATCAGTTTGTAAAGAAAGATATAATGACGTCTGTACAGATTCCAAACTAACATAAAAATTGATCAATGTGCCACATAATGTATTACAGTACATATAAACGACATCACACAATACACCACTTACTACGTACAGCACAATTAATTTTTATTATATAATGGCAAGACATAAAACATTACACAAAGTAGGACACCATCTACTGCATACAGCAGGACACCTCCTACAAAATACTGTAAAATTTCCTTTGCACACTTAATAACATAACACCACAACAAGCTCAGAGATACCAACTGAAAATAAAAGGATAAAGCTAGGGATGAACCAGCAGTATGGACTACTTTACAAAACAACAAATTAATTGTTTAAGATAAGATATAACAATCTTCATCACAAAGTATCTCTCACAAAGAAATCACTGAAGCAATAGGTAAAGAGATAAAAGCAGACCTAAAAGGTTAATGAATAATAGATAACAAGACAAGTACCATGCATATGACAAATCCCACATTGACTTAATGTTTAATTTTTTCTCTTGATGCCTAAAATCAATTCAGGTTTAAAAAATTAAGTCAGTAAGTATGATATTAATACTCGTATACATATATACATATAGCTAAAGCAGCAATGTCTTTCAGAAAGAAGCCTTGAAAAGTTGTGGAAATCAAAATTCATCAGCACAGACTATTCAAATCAAATGTACTATCAACCCTTACATATGCGTGCGAAAGCTGGAAAACAAGAAATATAGAAACAAAGTTGAACGCATTTGAAAATAAATGTCTAAGGTATATACTTGGTATAGCGTGGAACGAATTCAAAATAAACGAGGAAATTAGAGAAATCGCCAATCAACCACTAATATCTTCTGTAATAAAGAAAAGACAATGGTCATATGTTGGACATGTGATGAGAAGAGATAATAACTGAATAGCAAAGCAAGCCCTCATGTGGGAAACAAGAGGTAAGAGAAAAAGAGGAAGACCCAGAGAGACACTGAGAAGAACATTGCTGAGAGAGGCAAAAGCAGCAGGAATCGGCTCCCTCAGTGAGATAGAACTTCTTGCACAGAACAGAGACAAATGGCGAGATTTGATAAAATATCTTTAAAAGAAGTGAAAACTGCTAGAACAAAAATTCAGATAAGAGAAGGAGTATCTTGGTCTACGCCCTATGGGCTGGCTACGGCTCAAAAGGTCAATAGATAGATAGATATATACTACACAAAGTAAAACAATGAAGTTAAAAAAATTTTTTATAATTATGTGATCTTCAGCAATTTAAATATTTAACCATTCAATGACAATACATTAGTGTCATCAGTACACCATACCTTCATATAGACATATTGTTTTTATTGTAAATAAGTGGCACTAATTATTTTATGTCCAATGTTTGTCATATAATGATGGCTCTGAGAGGATGCCCCAAGCTTTTGAGTAAAGTCAACAATAGGAAGATTGAAATGTTGTAATTCTTGAGGCCAGAGGAACCTTTACTTTGGACTGGCACCACTCCAGTCTGGGCATTCCCATATCTGCTCTGTTACATGTCTCAACAACCATCTAAGTGTTCACTTCAGCCTCATTAGTGCAAATTGAGAGGATATTTTGGAACAGAAACTGATAGAGAATAACAGTTGTAGCTCTATACACTGATGCATGCTTGTTTTCTCCCAAAATGATCTTCTTACCGCTAACTCCTCTTGCAATATTTCAGTATTTGTTTTTAATTCCATTTTAGCAGAATGTATTGTCCTTCAGACTAATTTCTGTATTCCTTCTTTCAGCTCCTGGTAAAGGGCATGAATGTTGACTGTTCCAGTAGCTAACTAGTTGCTCACTTGTTAACTGCCCTCAAAGACCATCATCATCACAATCTGTCTCCTTGTATTAATCATAATTTCAAACTCCCTATATCTAAAACAACAATCATCATTTTTTGGCCATGTAATGAGAAGAGAACAACTGGAATATATTGTAACAACTGGAAAAATTGAGGGACGAAGAGATAGAGGGAAGCAGAGAGAAAAAATAACAGACAGCTTAAGAGAATGGCTTGGCAGAAGGTCAACAACAGAAAGGATAAATAGCTGCTGAGATCGAAAGTTGGGTAGAGACATGATCACCTACGCCAGCAGGCCCGGTACTTGATGATGATGATATCTAAAACTCTCTGCATCAATGATTACCATGATACCATCTACTTAATAGACTGTTCTGACTTCAATAACCTCCAATGGGTGAAGCAAAAAACCTCTTACATACAAGCACCTCATGGTGACTGCTCAGGTCAAGTGACCTTTATTCTCCAGTCATACATGCCACCCAGCAGACCCTAGTAATTGGATAATGCTGTAAAGATTTTTTTTTTTTTTTTTTTTTTTTTTTTTTTTTTTTTTTTTTTTGGTGATAACGTCCGATTGTCCAAACCTAAATGTAAACAATAAAATTACTTTATCGTCTGTGACCAAAAGCTGATCAGCATGTCAACTAAGAATTTTACAAAATGTCTGGTGATCATAGGTTATAGTAGAAATGTTTCTTCCTACAATGTGAAACAAAGAGGAACAGACTGTATAAAAGAAAATTAAAACTTACAAACACATGCACAAACCATAAGTGGCATTAAGCCACAGGAGCTAAGGCACACATTATGACTGATCCATAACCAACAAACTTGAAGTCATGTGACTGTGTTTATATTCCTCTTTGTTCTTATCATTGTTTTCCCCAATTATATTCTATCTGATGCTAACAGGATTATATGTTTTTGTAAAAAGCTGCTAGAGAAAACCTAACTTCAGAGAAATAAAAATACCAACTAAACTTATCACAAAAAAAATACAGAAACAGCTCATTCATCCATTAAGTTTAATTTATAACAACCTCAAATGCTGTGTAACTAGTTCAGGCTGTTTGATGTATAGATTCTACATTCACATACCAAAACAATGCAACCACATGTATGATCACAAAACATGAAAATTATTGAAAAGGAAGCTATGACATGCAAGCAAAACTCTGGCCAGCAGAGGCCAAGATACAATAGATGGTTGGTATGAAGCAAGGCTGATGCAGCATTCAATAACAATATATGGTCTGTGTTTTCTAATAAGGATCTACTAAAGTACCTCTAATCAAAATATCAATATACATAATCCAGGTGGTTATTTTTTTACATAAAATATTACGTACATAAGGCCATAAATACTTATTTAAATAATAATGCAATTAGTTATGTACACATTAACTAAGAAGCATATTTACATAACAAAATTCAGTTATTAATTTACATATTAGCCTGTTCTTCTTTTCACAAAAATAACCAGATGGTGTTCATTTTAATAACTTGAAATGTTTGTTTACACAACAACCCACATACTTACTTAAGGAAAAAAAATCAAGAGCTTACTTAAACAACAACCCAAATGTTTGTTTACATTATAAATATTATTCTTTCAACTTTATATGAAATCCATATTATTTTTGATAATACCTAAAAAGTTTATTTACATAACTTCATATAATGTATGCAATGTTTAGACTGATAGGTATCTGTGGGTCAGATATTTTTTCTAGAAAGATAGAAGAATGAGTAGCAGAGGCACAGAACAAAAAATCAACTACAATACAATAAACACATGGGCATAAGCCATAGATTTTAGAGCAGTGATCTCTGCAGTATGTGCCATTTTGGCACGCAAGGTATCTGTTTTTGAGATTGTGGTTCTGCCCTATGTGCCGTCTTCGGCTCGAAAGGACAATAGATAGATAGATAAGCAGAAAATACTGTTTTAAAACAAAGCTATTCAACTTCAGATTTAAAAATCCATTACCAAAATAAAAAAAATCTGCCTAAAGAATGAGAAAAATGGAAAATCTTCTCAATCTCAAGTGAATGTAGGTTTACAAGATAAAGTCAAAATGATCTCAAACTTGTTATTTTCTTACAACTGTGCCCTCACAACAGACTCTGGAATAGACATACTAGCCAGCATGGAGAGGTTTTTACAACTCATGAAACCTTTAGTAACATGAACTCTAAGGAATAATACGAGAGGCAAAACAGGCACTTTACAATACAATTTTCATCCCAATGTTGTTCTGTCAATGCCAGACTAGGATCATCATCATCGAGTGCCGTCTCTGCAACGAAGGTTGGCTACCATGGAACGCCATTCTGCTCTGTCTCTTGCCTTGATGGTGCAGGTTGTCATAGGCTGATTTGTCCATCTTTTGATGTTACTCGTCCAAGTTAGTCTTGGTCTGCCTCTGCCTCTTTTACCTTGTATTTTCCCCTCCAGGATTACTTTTAGTAGGTTGTTGTGTCTCTTAACATGGCCAAAATATCGCATTTGTCTTGTTTGAATTGTGTTTAGTAGTTCTCTTTTCATTTTTAGTTGTTTTAAGACTTCATCATTTGTTTTCTTTTCCTTCCATCCAATTCTACCTATTCTTCTATATATCCACATTTCAAAGGCTTCAATTCTCTGTTCTGTTTTCTTGTCTAATGTCCATGTTTCTGCATCATATAGGAATATTGAGAAGATGTAACATTTTGCTATTCTTAGTTTTAGCCGTGGTGTTATTTGTTTTGATGTTAGTATGTTCTTCATGGCATTAAAATTACTTTTTGCCATTCCTATTCTTTTGTTTATTTCAGTTGTAAATTTTCCATCACTGGTTATAGTATGTCCAAGGTAGTTGTAGTTCTGAACTGTCTCCAGGTCTATTCCTTCTATTTTGATATACATTTGTGGGTTTTGAGTATTTCCTTTGTTTATGATCATAGTTTTAGTCTTTTTGATATTCATATCTAGTCCATATTTTTTGCTTATCGTGTTTTTTTCATTAAGTAATTGTTGTATATCTTTAGGATTTTCTGCTAGTAGTACAGTATCATCAGCATATCTTAGGTTATTGATTATCTTTCCATTAATTTGTAGGCCTGGCATCTCTATGATGGGATACCAAAAGAAAGAACAAGAAAAGTAAGCACTACTAAAATTAAATGTACTAGATGCATGACAGGAAACAAACTGAGAGATAAGATCTGAAATGAGGAACTGAGAAAAAAGCTAAGAATAATTCCCATCACTGAATACATAAAGAAACAACAGATAAAATGGTTTGGCCATGATATGAAAGAAAGATTAAAAACACAGCAGCGTGAGACTTTAATAAACACTATGAAAACACCAAACTCAAAGGTCTAACCACAAAAAAGATGAATTTATGAAATATTAGAAATAATAGGAAACATAACAGAATCAGGGGCCAACAGAAGAGCAAAAGACCCCAAATTAAATCTCCCCTTGGTACTGAAAGGAAAATGAGGAAGAAAAGAAGAAGTAGGAGAACAATAAGGAAACTGAGATCATATTTCAGCTCAATCTCAAATTACAATATCAGGATCTTCACATGAAAGTCTAGAAAAAAATGTTTTTTTGTTAATTAGATATTCAGCTATCTTGACAGTACCACTTCCAATTCAGAAATTATTGACTGGATCTTTAATGATAGAGGGAGCCGCGATAGTTCAGTGGCTAGTGAACTGGACTATAAAGGATAAGAGGTAGGGTTCGATCCCAACCGACAGCTTCCAGGTTCACCCAGCCTTTAATGGGTACCTGATTTTTTTTCTGGGAAAGTAAGCGGCACGGGCGTAATATCGACCACATTACCCCAAAAATCTTGTGCCAAAGGTCTGTAAAATTTATGCTCACTAACACCATATTCCCTATATGCCACTTGGCGTGACGGGGGTACTTTACTTTTACTTAATGATAGTGCAGCATTTGGGAGACTGAAACAGTTGTGGGATCAGAACTGAACCAGAATTTGACAAAACTGATGTCCTAGTGTGACATCACTACTTTGTTGTACACCAGTGAGACATGGAAACACAACAGACAGGCGTAAAAAAATGAACCAGTTTCACATGAGTTATTGGCCACAGATTGCTTTTATCAATGTGTCAGATACATTTTTTAAACTCTGGGCCAACATTCATAATAATTAGAAAGCATTATTGCCCAAAATATTATAATACTCCATTGTTGGTGAATGCCTTTGTGACACAGGGCTGTATCTTATTTTAAAAAAAAAAAAAAGAGTAGCAGCTGCACAACAGAGACAGGCTAGAAAGGCTCTGCAATATGGATCCTCCACAAACAGTCAAAATTATACGTCCACTATGTCCAAGATTATAGCAATACTAAAAAAAAGAAGAAAAAAAGTGGTATGGTGACAGCTTTACGTGGTAATGGACAAAACAAAAGTCGACGTTTCGGCCAAGTAGGCCTTCAGCTGGAACAAACAACAAACACAAAAAATATATATAAGGATATGTAAACAAATCTAACTACATGGCGATAATATGCTAGATGCTCAAGAAAATGGTAATGGACAAAATAATCTCTCTGTCCAAGATTATTCTGGATCTGCATTAATCTTAATAGTCCTATCCAGATACACAGACTAACCTATCAAGAGGATGAAATGAGTGGTCATCACCACCAGTGATGGATAAACAACATACCCAATTACTAGCATTTTCATGTTATGCAATACTCTCACTTTAGTTTGCTCTACACCATCACAAGTTTTAATTTGAAACAAAATTGACACACACGTTTTAACTTGGTGACGTATGAACTCTAGTTCACAAATTCAAAATAGATAATTCAAGAGGTAAAGGAACAGGCACTGAACACTTCACAAAAGCTAATATCCCAACCATTTACACACTGTTGCAAAAGGTCCAGGTGAGGACATGTGCCTGGTGTATGAAAGAGCTAATGTAATACGAGCTCTTTACTAGATATGGTACAGTAATATATCTATAATGCTTGCTTAGCCAAGAAAAACCAATTTAGCAAAGCAAAAAGAAAATAAGATCAGAACAATAAGTATTCCAAATGATTATTTCTGATTATACATGTTCCATCTGTGGCAGAGTGTTTTATGCCAGAGAAGGACTTTACGGTCAACTGCATACACACGAGAGAGGTACAGCTACACAAGACCTGCTATACAGCTACTTGATATGTACGGCTATTATTATCACAATCACAAGTGAAAGATTACTAAACTTGGTTCTTTTTTTAAATGCTATGTGTATAACGGATGAGAAATAGCCACGAAGAGAATGCCAAAAATTAAAGTACTCAATGTCCAGATAAAGATTCCTTTCCAATACCAAGTAAGTAAAAGTAAAGTACCCCCGTCACGCCAAGTGGCGTATAGGGAAATATGGTGTTAGTGACCCTATATTTTACAGACCTTCAGCACATGATTTTTGGGGTAATGTGGTCGGTATTACACCCGTGCTGCTTTACTTTCCCAGAAAAAAATCCGGTACCCATTTAAGGCTGGGTGAACCCAGAAGCCGTTGGTTGGGATCGAACCCTACCCCTTGTCCTTTGTAGTCCAGTTCACTAACCACTGAGCTATCACGGCTTCCTTCCAATACCAAGAGTAATAGAAAAAAAAATAAATAGATACTGAAGAAATTTTTTACTACAGCGAGTGGTAAAAATATTCACCATCAAGGGCAGCAGCTTATATTAACAACAACCTCAATTCACTTCCAGTGTGACATTCTTAGATGTTTTTTTTAAATAGTAAAAATATTAAACAGAGCATACCATGTTTTATTTCAATGAAGAACATTCTGTCCAACTTACTTTAAATACACAACGTTATAAATGTATTTGATGTCAAGTCATTTTGCTAAGTAATTTATTTTTGGCACAGGTTTTTTTTTTTCCTGGTTATGTACATTAATTTCGCAGTTGAGCATAACTTTGTTTAATTTCACAGTTAAGTACATTAATTTCACAGTTAAGTACATTAATTTCAAAGTTAATCACAATTTTGTTTAATTTCACAGTTAAGTACATTATTGTCACAGTTAAGCACAATTTTGTTTCATGTTTACTTTTTTCAAATGTATGGATGGAATCAGAGTTTTCTACTTTTCAATCACTGGTTGTTTGTCCACTGGCCTTTATGAAAAGCTTTCTTTAGAAAAACATGCTGACGTTTTTTTTAATATCTCAACCTACAAAGGTTTTCTATCATGCAGATCTGATGATGGTTAATATCTATGTCTGAGAAATGTATTGCTTACTTTCTTTTCTCCAAGTCTTAAGTTACATTTACTTATGATAAAAAGTCTTAAGTTACATTTATTTATGATAAAAAGTCTTAAGTTACATTTACTTATGATAACAAGTCTTAAGTTACATTTACTTATGATAACAAGTCTTAAGTTATATTTACTTATGATAGCAAGTTAGAATCAACAATCAGTCAAGTAAGCTGTTATTACTGTAAATCTTATCATTTAACATTTTTTTCTGAAATTAGACCAAATTCTCATAAAACATAATATCAGAAGCAGCTACAAAAAGAAACACTATAATAAAAATCACAAGTAAATTACAGGCAAAATATAAATACAAAAGTTAGAAAAAGGTGAGGAAAAATTCAACGTTTAATTGCAGATATTCTAAAGAATGTGTATAAAAAGTTTATAACTGGTAAAATATAACTAAATTTACATTTCTGAAAGCAACAAATGATTTGCAAATCAAGATGCCATTAATAAAGCCATGAGAGATGATATACTTTCTTAATTTTGCAAGAATATCTGCACAAGTTGAGGTCAACTGATGATAAAATAGTACACAAAATATCAGTTTCCTAATCCAATGAGGGTTGTTCAGAGAGTTTGTTATTTACTGCTAATCACTTGTATTGAATCATAGTTTAATATGCAGTATTATATTGTACTGTTCTGTGTGTATAGAACTATCATCCTAGAATAAGGCACTACTGTTAGTGTTCTGACTCTTTAATGTACACAGTAGGATATCAGTACAGTGTACGAACTCCATTACGCCAACATGACTCCACAAATCAAGTTTACAAAGATAACAAAACAGTTTTTTAAATGATGAAAGATTAGGCAATATTAACATCTTTGTTAAAATAAAAAAATGTGTTCAGTCTGCTGTTTTCCAATTTTAATTCCAAAGGGTTTCAGTTATCCGTGATACATGAAATATGCACAACAGATATTTCATTTGTTGTTCATTTTCATTAGGACAAGGTTCTTATATTCTGAGATTACTTTAGCTACATACAAATCAAATGACTCTTTCCTTTGGAATCAAACCCAAAGATGTAAGCAAGAGGCAAATACTAAATATCCACACTTATGTGATTACCATTCATTTCAGCATGCAGTTATTACTCCTATTTGTAATAAGTTAGAAAACAACCATTGAAGTTTTTAAGTCATTCAGCCACAAATGTTTGTGGGTGTCTTCTAATTCTGGTGGAAAATCTTGGTTTTGTAGACTCAAACACAATTTTAGATCATTATATTATGTTGTTTCAAAGATTGTCTTGAAGTGATGGAGTTTGTTTAATCAAATATATGACTAATTATATCATTTGGTTATTTTCTGCCCTATTCAACTCAACTTTATATATATATAGGGTGTCTCTTTAATGACTGTGCATTTTTTGTTGTTGAAATAATTACGCACCTAAATTTTATCTATGTATGACGTAATACAGGTAAAAGAAAAAGAGGAAGACCCAGGGAGACACTGAGAAGAACATTGATGAGAGAGGCAAGAGCAGCAGGAATCGGCTCCCTCAATGAGATAGAACTGCTTGCACAGAACAGAGACAGATGGCGAGATTTGATAAAATATCTTTAAAAGAAAACTGCTAGAACAAAAATTCATATAGGAGAAGGTGTATCTTGGTCTACGCCCTATGGGCCGGTTACGGCTCGAAAGGTCAATAGATAGATAGATGACGTAATAGTTCAAGCACCATTTACGTGTTCATTTAAACATCACTGCTACATGATAGATCTGGCTTACAATGGTGTTAGCGATTGAAGAAGAGTATTTATAGTGGAGCATGTGTTCCGTAACGGCGGCAAGTATTCGAATGGGGTTGTTGAACAATTTGTGAATAGATTTCCTGATACACCAGTGCCTCATCGAAATACTGTGAGTAATTTATTAATCAAATTTCAAAACACCGGTAGTGTACATGATGTTAGCCGTCCTGGTAGACCATCTGTTCTTGAAGTAACATCTCTCAACATCCAGGACAGCATTCTAATGAGTCCTGGCAAATCAATAAGAAAGCTGGTTCAACAAGTACACAAATCAAGCAGTACTGTTCATAGAGTTCTGAAAAAAAATTAAAGTTACATCCGTACAAATTTTCCGTCATTCCTCAATTAAAAGAATTAGATCACCAATCCAGAATTAATTATTGTATGTGGTTTGAGAATTTTCTAGCCCAAGAAGGTGAGGAAATCCTTGATTTCACTTTCTTCACAGATGAAGCATGGTTCCATTTGTCTGGGTACGTGAATAGGCAGAATGATCGTCTTTGGAGTGATGAAAATCCACATGCATTGCACCCAGTGCCTCTCCACGATCAGAAAGTAGGAGTGTGGTGTGAAATGAGTCGTCAGCGGATAATCGGCCCAATTTTCTTCTATGACACAATAAATTCAGAAAGATACAGGATTAACATACTGGAGCGATTCGTAACCCAACTTTCTGAGCCAGAAATTGAAAAAGCTTGGTTTCAACAAGATGGCGCAACTGCTCACACTGCTGTAAAATCACTGGAATTTTTATATGAAATTTTTGCTAATCGTATAATCTCTCGCGGAATTTGACCTGCACGGTCTCCTGATCTTACTCCCATGGACTATCTCTGGGGTGAACTGAAAGGAAAAGTGTACGAAAACAATCCCCACACACTCGATGAGCTGCAGGTTTCAATCGCCAACAACATTAATAATGTTACACAGCCCATACTGCGTAAGGTTTTTGACAATATGAAAAAACGTATCAATATTTGCCAACTAAAACGTGGTGGATATTTCGAATACCTTTTGTGAATAGTGATGTTATATGTTTAACTTTACCGAAAAAGGAACAAGCTACAGCAGTACATGATGCGTGATTTACATAAATAAATTGGAACAACTAGATTTTCAAATAATGCACAGTCATTAAAGAAACACCCACCGATCTGGAAGACCTTCAATTTCACAAGACCAAATTATGGAACTCCAAGACAGAATTACAATGAGTCCAAATGCATCTTTAAACCACTTGTCTCAACAGGTGCAAATATCTAAGAGTTCTGTTCACAAGGTTTTAAGAAGTGAACTACACTATCGTCCATACAAATTAACTGAAGTGTCTCAACTCCAAGAAAGAGATTATGAATCCCGTTTAAACTAATGCATGTGGTTTCAGAATTTTATTTATGAACATGGCGCTGCCATCCTTGACGTCACTTTTTTCGCTGATGAGGCCTGGTTTCATTTATCCGGTTATGTGAACAGTCAGAACAATCGGCTGTGGAGCAGTGAAAACCCCCATGAATTTCATCAAGTGCCGCTTTACGATCAAAAAGTCGGAGTGTGGTGCGCTATAAGTCGTATGCGGATAATAGGACCTATATTTTTTAATGAAACAATAAATGCAGAACGTTACCGTACTTTAATTCTGGAACCGTTCATAGCACACCTTACAGAACGGGAAATTATGGAATCCTGGTTTCAGCAGGATGGGGCAACAGCACACACAGCCACAACAACACTCAATTATTTAGAAAGCATATTTGCAAATCGCATTATTTCACATGGAATCTGGCCTGCTCGTTCACCAGATCTAACACCCCCAGATTATTATCTGTGGGGGGCATTGAAGGGGAAAGTTTATGAAAATAATCCGCAGACAATTAATGACCTAAAGACTGAAATAGTAGACAAGATTAAACAAATATCACCAGACATTATTCTGAAGGTTTTCGCAAATATGGAAAGACGAATCACGACATGTCTTGAGGCCCGTGGTGGACATTTTCAACATATGCTTTAGGCACTTTATTGTGTTAATACCAACATTACCCATTATAAACTCGCCGATAGCAGTCAAGTATATTTGAATATTTTACAATTTGTGTGACGCATTAGTTAACCGCATTTCTGGTGACGTTTTTCTTCCGAGAGTAGAAATTCACTGCACTGCGACTTTAAAAACACCCTGATTTATAGTTGTCTATGTAGTGATAAAATAACAAACTTAACTGTCCTGCAACGTGCTAAGACCCTAACAATCATGTCGATGCTCAGAAGTCGAAGGCTAAGATGGCTGGGGCATGTCCAACGGATGGAAGAAAAACGCATTCCTAGGCAAATACTATATGGCGAGCTAAAACACGGAAAACGACAAATCGGCAGACCTAAACTACGATATAGAGATATCTGCAAATCATCTCTGAAAGACTTCTCCATCTGTGAAAACGACTGGCAACATCTGGCAAGTGATCGCACATCATGGAGAGCACGTATAAGGAACGGTATAACAACATTTGAGACTGTTCTAAGACAGGACTTAGAAGAGAAGAGACTCATGAAAAAGGATGGTAAACCCTGTGGACCAGCGAGCCTGACCTGTTCATTATGTGACCGCGTGTGTTTGTCAAACATTGGTAGAATTAGCCATGAGAGAAGCTGTTCGGCAAAAACAATACCTCAAAAAAATACGCAATAGCCTCCACTAGACCGTCTGACAAGACGAAAAGGGCCACACATGTAGTGATGTCAGCAAAAATAAAGCAATTACCATTACCTGACATTAACACAATTAATTATATGTCATAGTTGTTATATGATGTCCACATTATTAATTACATGACTTAGTTATTGTTATGAGCTGTCCACAATTTTAATTATATGTCTTTGTTACTGTTACACGATGGCCATAATATTAATTATATGTTTTAGTTATTGTTACTTGATGTCCGCATAATTAATTATGTGTCGATTAATTGTTATGAGCTGTCCACAATTTCATTTATGTCTCAGTCTTACTTATTGTTATGTGATGTCTACATTATTAATTATATGTAGTAATTATTGATATGAGCTGTCCACAATTTTATTTATATATCTTAGTTTACTGTTACATGATGTCCACAATATTAATTTTGTCTTTTTCTTACAAAATGACCACAATATAAGTCAATTAATTTTAAAACTATATGCTCCACTTAAAAGACATAAAGTTACATCTATTACACTGTATTGTTCAGAAAATGGAATACTTATTTTACATTGTCTTTTAAGTGTACAAATATAGTGAGTGGCTTTCCTTTCTTATCATCTCTGTAGCTCTCAAGAAATTATTTGATTTATTTACTCCACAATGTCTTCTATCTATCGACCTTTTGAGCCATAACCGGCCCATAGGGCATAGACTTAAGATACTCTTTCCCTGTTTCAAGCATCTCGATCTCATTGGCTTCACAATGCTCAAAAAAAAAATAATAATAAGTGCCTTATTATCATTATCACCAAAGCTATAAAGAGATTATTTAAAAAAAGATTTTAACACAAATTCACAACAAAGTCAAAGCTAAAAAACATAAAAGCTAAATTTAAAAAATTTTCATTTAAAATTAATTCACTTTGATTCAAGTTTGACAAACTACACTAAAAGCTATTTTTGTCACTGAAGCATAGCATTTGTATTGTCTTCTATTTGAGCATAACCGTAACAAATAAATAAATTACTGCATCACTGCAATCGATTATAAAAACGGTTGTGAAAAGTGTTTTCCACTTCACCTGAAATTTAATTTCAAACTTTATTTTTTTTTTTTTTCATATTTTTGCAGTGTGCAAATTAAAGTTATGGACAACAATGTTTGCTCAGAAATATGGGAATATTAAAAGTACTTGGTGCGGCGGGTGGACAGGAAGCATAATTAATTTAAAGGAAATCAAAATAGAAGTTGTTAAAAAAATGAAGATTGATTAAACACATGAATGAGTTTCTAGAGCACTAAATTTAGCCCAGTGTTTGAACATTATGACCAACAGTGAGGCAATCGGAAGAATGTGCTGAGGAAGAGAACACCAGAACATGTGCACCAGATAAGTGGCAGTTATATGACAGTGATGAAACAATCTATCTATTTATCTATTGACCTTTCGAGCCGTAGCCAGCCCATAGGGCGTAGACCAAGATACTCCTTCTCTTATCTGAATTTTTGTGCTAGCAGTTTTAAATTCTTTTAAAGATATTTTATCAAATCTCGCCATTTGTCTCTGTTCTGTGCAAGCAGCTCTATCTCATTGAGGGAGCCGATTCCTGCTGCTTTTGCCTCTCTCAGCAATGTTCTTCTCAGTGTCTCTCTGGGTCTTGATGAAACAATGAACTGCTTGAATTGTGGCTAAAACATATCCACATGTTGTGTTATTTTCTATCTTTTATTCATATAAATATTGCATCACTCTTTTAATAATCATAAAACATACCTACTTGTTTGTAAATACATTTTTTTAGAATTACTACATTATTCAGATTTATATATAAACAACAGGACTGGAATGCTGTAATTACACAGTTGTTTGTCAATGCTATTTTAATCATTTTGATTATTTATTCAATACAAAAATATAACCTGTACACTATTCTTCAATTAAATTAACTACATGAAAGTTTAAAGCTTAAACTTTAACATGTGTTGACAAAGTGAGTATTTTTCACCAGAAAGTGTCAACTTTATTTATCTTTGGAGTATTTCTTCTGTTGAATTTTCATGTCCTAAAATATCACTAAAACAAGGGAAACAAAAACACTGAATTTGAGAATGCATATTTTTGTGGATGATACGAATTAGAGCCACCTCTAAAAAATACAAATTTAAACAATCACAGAATATTGTGACAATATTGTGATATAATGACTCAGGTCTTCCTCACCCATACATCATGCCAAACTTCTGGGATTTAAAACAATACTATGTGATTAAACCAATCAGCTGTGATATATAAAAATGTAAAGTCTTTAATGGCGATATTTTTACATATTCTGTTACTTATCTGTAGTTTAATTTAGAATGTAATTTATTCCGTTATGCTAATTTAAGAAAGATACTATTACCAAAATATGTAGCCAAATAGATACAGTAAGGGATTCCCAATCAAAAATCTCAGCAGATTTCCACCAGTTTAATTCTGAACAACCCCCATGTCTATTATATTTGCTGAAACAAAACAAGCTCCAGTAAACATTCAGCACTGGCAAAATAAAAAGGAGAACAAAGGCAACTAGCATGAAATTGTCATCAAAAGAGACTGAAGAGCAAATCAGCATGTTTAAAATAAGGAATTAAAAACCCGCAAATACAGTAAATTACTTTTTTAAATTAAATATTTTAATAATAATGCTTATTTTAAATAATTAAAGAAGCAAAGAACAAACATAAAAAAAAATGATAATACAAAACTGCATAAAGCCTACCTTGAAAAAGACCTCTCTATTTTGGCCCTTCTTTTACTTTCTTCTAAAGTTTGAAATTCCGTTCTACCACTGCAACAAATACATGTTGTGTATGTGAGTTGCTAGTCTAGCAAGAGAGAGCAGGACACACAAAACATGATGCACTGCATATCCCAAACAAACACTGCAAATAAAAATACTGGAGGCTGCAGTAACATCAGGATCCACTATTTGATGATGACATAACAATATGAGAAACAGAAATATTCATGTACTGCAGGAATTTGAAATCAAGCATGGCACGAGTAGGAAAGGATACCTGAAAGGATGGTTTGAATGTCTACAACTGGAAAGTAACAGAAATCAATGAGCATGCATATATATATATGTCATCAGCTGGATTTCAGCACATATGGGCTGGTTCAATGTGCACTTAAGATAAATCTGCTAATCAATATATCTAAATACAACTTCAACATTGATGCAGATCTTAAGACACAAACACCATTAGACAAACTGCAGGAATAAAGTTTAACTGATTAGATCATCTTACTCTGAACAACACCACAGAATTGACACAAAAAATCATCCATTTTGGACAAGTTTACACCTACTATCATCACCATTATCATCATTGTTGTCATCATTAAGTACTATGCCTGCTGGCATTGGTGATTATATTTGTTCACAACTATTTCTTAATTTTATTGTTAACTTCCTAACACACCATACTTGTAAACTGTCTTGAATTTTTGTCCTCTCCCTTCTACTCTACTTCATTTTCCCTCAAATTTTCCAGTTGTCACAATATATTCTAGCTGTCTTTTTCACATTACAGAGCCAAAAAATGATGATGGTTTCCTACTAATTTAGGAAAATAAGCCTTATTTTTTCTTTGACTTCTTTTAGAACATCCTCATTACTTTTTTAACTTTCCATTGTATTCTAAACATCCTTCTGTAAAATTAAATTTCATTATTCGTGTCGTGACACATACACACAAACATACTGCCTGTTGTTTAAAGTGGACTACTTGATTCTTATTATTATCATTTATGCTCTATAATTTAAGCGTTTCCAGTATCAGATTTTCATTTTCATATTATATCATGGTTTCTGAAAGTCATTGCTTCCTTTGCTAAGCATAGGCTAAATGAGTTAAGCTGTCTTTTTTGTTCCAGTTATCTTAGTTCTCTTGATGCAGTTTTTATGGCAAATTTTGTCCTTTGATTCATATTTTGTCCAAGGTAAGGAGGGTGTTCTCTAATATTAGCTGAATTTTTGTATTTAACTATAAACATGGTACATATTTTTTAATAGGTCAAAATGTAATTCCTTTCATTTCTTCGCTCCGCAACGTACATTACAATTTTTTTTTTTCCAACCAACATTTCATGTATCATTTTTTTAAATATCAGCCAACATTTCTTCCTTTGATTTCTTTGTTGTTCATGGCATCCCCTTCTATTGAAATAACTCTGATGACCACATGATCCTTCAGATTGTTTAGTCGATTATTCACAATCCATAGTGCAATGCTCATTGTGTATAACACTATTAGTTTCTCTTTCTCACTTCCAAACAGCACTGATTTTAGTTCCATTCTATCCATAAAGTCAGTTTGATTAAGTCAACCAGTCCCATATCCACTTCACTCCCTTACCAGCATTTTTCAAAATTGATTGCTCCTGTCAGATGTTGACTGTAGACATTTTTTCTTTTCTTCCACCAAACAAGCTGGAACAATCAGATCTATTTTTCATCCCAAAACTCAATACATCCTTGTCCCAACCATCTTTTTATTCCCCTTTCCTTAAATAATTAAGAACAAACCTGGTGATGTTCTCTTTATTCTGCATACTGTCAACGAGTCTAACCACAATTTCATTGGTGTGAACCAAGGCATGTCATGGACAGAACATCCAGGCCAACCCTCTCACTTAAGAGTTATCCAGGAGCTGCCTCCGCTTCCACTGCAGGGTGTGCTTTATTGATCTTCCACAACATACTGTGTGAGCCTATCAACAAGACTGAGTAATTCACATTCTGAGTAACTTGCCATGATGCCTCTGTCTTCATGCTGAACACCATAATTCTCCCACCATATTTTTATCTTCACGTTGAACACCATAATTCTCCCGCCATATTTTTATCCGCATGCTGGACATCATAATTCTCCTGCCATGATAATTTCATCTTCATGCTGAACACCATAATTCTCCTGCCATGATAATTCCATCCTCATGCTGGACACCATAACTCTCCGACCATATTTTTATCCTCATGCTGGACATCATAATTCTCCTGCCATGATAATTCCATCCTCATGCTGGACACCATAATTCTCCTGCAATATCTCCATCCTCATGCTGGACATCATAATTCTCCTGCCATGATATCTCCATCCTCATACTGGACATCATAACTCTCCTGCCATGATATCTCCATCCTCATACTGGACATCATAATTCTCCTGCCATGATAATTCCATCCTCATGCTGGACACCATAATTCTCCGACCATATTTTTATCCTCATGCTGGACATCATAATTCTCCTGCCATGATAATTCCATCCTCATGCTGGACACCATAATTCTCCGACCATATTTTTATCCTCATGCTGGACATCATAATTCTCCTGCCATGATATCTCCATCCTCATACTGGACATCATAATTCTCCTGCCATGATAATTCCATCCTTATGCTGGACACCATAATTCTCCGACCATATTTTTATCCTCATGCTGGACATCATAATTCTCCTGCCATGATATCTCCATCCTCATACTGGACATCATAATTCTCCTGCCATGATAATTCCATCCTCATGCTGGACACCATAATTCTCCGACCATATTTTTATCCTCATGCTGGACATCATAATTTTCCTGCCATGATAATTCCATCCTCATACTGGACACCATAATTCTCCTGCCTTGATATCTCCATCCTCATACTGGACACCATAATTCTCCCACCATATCTCTATCCTCATGCTGGACACCATAATTCTCCCACCATATCTCCATCCTCATGCTGGACACCATAATTCTCCCACCATATCTCTATCCTCATGCTGGACACCATAATTCTCCCACCATATCTCTATCCTCATGTTGGGCACCATAATTCTCCCACCATATCTTCATCCTCATGCTGGACACCATAATTCTCCCACCATATCCCCATCCTCATGCTGGACACCATAATTCTCCCACCATATCTCCATCCTCAAGCTGGACACCATAATTCTTCCACCATACCTCTATCCTCATGCTGGGCACCATAATTCTCCCACCATACCTCTATCCTCATGTTGGGCACCATAATTCTCCCACCATATCCCCATCATCATGCTGGACACCATAATTCTCCCACCATATCTCTATCCTCATGTTGGACACCATAATTCTCCCACCATATCTCTATCCTCATGTTGGACACCATAATTCTCCCACCATATCTCCATCCTCATGCTGGACACCATAATTCTCCTGCTATGATATCTCCATCCTCATGCTGGACACCATAATTCTACAATTGTCAATGTTCTCTAGCCACTTTGCTACTATGCTGGTGCACCACAAATCTCCAACTGCTGTATTGGTCACAAGACACAGAATTGTCAATATAGAAGATGGAGTTTTAAGGTGAGGGAAATTTTTTTCTATTATTACAACGTCAGTGACTGTGGTACTCCCTGTCAAGTAGAATCATTATTTTAGTTAACCTCTTTTTCTTCCAGCTGTTATCTCTACCCAACTGTTGCCAGCCTTAACGACATCCAAATCATATACTCTCCATATGGATTCCTTTGCCTCAGTCATCCATGGTTTTCCACACAAGAGACATCTGCCAATATTGAATACAAGGGATAATTTATAGTTCTTATAACACTCAAATCAGCTGTGAACTGAGCATACTTGTGACACACTCTAATGGTGGGTAAGTCCAGCTAGTACTCAATTGATTGGATTGGTATTCCCTGGTGCACCCCAGCACGGACTGCTGACCCTTGTTTTCAATCTTTCCCAACCTTGCAATCAGCATTAATGAGGGAGTGAGATTGCCAAACCATGGTACAGCCCTGGCAGCACCAAAGATCACGGCCAAGATGAGCCTCATTGTTAAATCTTTCTTATGCAATCTTCGATGTTGTCATTGGCTGAATGTATTGTTGTTTATCTAAAAATATTTGGAAGTTTTATTCAGAGTATAAAAAATGGTCTTAGAAATTATAGTTAGCTTTTTTGCATACCTAAGACAAAATTACTCTATTTCTACATTTTCAAATGTGAATATTTTATTTATTTATTTTTTAGCAAAGGTACTTTTATTTACAGGCACCTCCCTTCTGAAATACACAAAGTAAACATATTTTAGAGAAGTAGTCTTCTCCCATATAGATATATGCTAAGTGGGATATGTCTTTTCCATATAGATATATGCTAAGTGGGATATGCAATACATGATGCTTAAAACAAAAAAGACACAAAAGAATGCCTCACAAACAGCACATAGCAGCAATTATTCCAAACAGCATCAACTCAAAACAAAAAAATGACAAACTATAGAGCAAAATAATTTTGTGTTCCAATTCCAATATTGGTTACTAAGTAATACCCTCAGCAGAGCCACCCAAAAAATGTAGTGTTCAGATGAATAAAACATAAAGACACATTTCTTTTTTTATTACTACCTTATAGTTTTATTATATGTGTAGAATGCTCCTGATATATTAATTATTACCAGTTCATTTGTATTCACTTGATTCATCTGTCTGTTCTTGATAAAGGCAAATTGAACAAAAGATTTCTTTCTTTTTCTTCAGATTGTTGTTGTTCTTTCTTTCTTCTTTCTTCACTTCCTCTTGTACCCATTATGGTGTCAAGGGTGATACATAGTTCTGGTGCTTGCTCTTCTGGTAGCTTCAACCATTGTCAGTTGATGTTGTTGTAGCACTTCCTTGATGTTGTCTGTCCATCTTACTCTGGGCTTGTCTCTTGCTCTTCTTGCTTTCTCTCTTTTAGTATATGCTTTGTGTGGTAAGAAATCAAACAGCATTCCTTCTAGATGCATATCATTGGATAGCTAACACCATTATTGTCCAACAAGGAAATAACTTTAGAGGAAAAACGGGCACTCTACAATACAATCTTCATCCCAACACTGTGTTACCAATGCCAGTCCTGGATGCTAGATTGAAGAACAAGAAGAAAAATAACCTCTAGTGAGATGAAATGTGTCAGACGAATGACAGGAAACGGCCTGAGAGATAAGATCAGAAATGAAGAACTGAGAAAAAAAGCTAGGAATAATCTCCGCCATAGGACATATAAAGGAACAACAGATAAAATGGAATGGCCACGTGACAAGGCAGAAAGTACAAAACACAACACCAAGAGCCTTCAATAAATGTTGCGAGAACACCAGACCCATGGTCCTACCACAAAAAAGATGGATTGATGGAATATTAGAAACACTAGGAAACATAACAGCAGCAGATGCAAACAGGAGAGCAAAAGACCGCAAATTATATCTCTCTTCAACGCTGAACGGCAAATCAGGAAGGAAAGAAGAAGAAGGAGAATTATAAATGTAGAGAATGCCTTTCAGTTAACAAAACATATTTTTAGGAGTACATTTATGTAAATCTACTCTTAGAATAATATTATCAAGGCAATCAATTGTGAGTGAGATCTAGTGTTTTTTTTCAGCTCTGAATTCATTTAGCCTTTCATTATGTAAAGAACAAAAATGTGTCAGACATTCTAATTATGACAGATTTTGCTACATGTCTTTACATTAATTTATCAGCATTGAAAATACTTGTGAATTTATTTACAGTTGAAAGTATTTGTATAATGAGTGTATACAAGAGTGTGCATGAACACACAAGCACTCATTTACAAAAGAAGTATGTTTATTATTTCAATGTACTTTCTTTATATGGAAATAAAAAAATAAGAAATAACAGAAAATTGAAGTAAACAAAAGGAGAAAGAATAAAAAAGAGAGCATCACAAAGAAACAAAAATCTTCATGGGATAAAAATAAATATTTTACTTCTTCACATTTCTGCTTTTGCTAACTGAAAGGAAGGTGAGGTAGAAAATGTTATAATGACAATGTAAGAGATTGAGGTAGGATGAGATGAAGAAAAATAATGAATTTAATGAAAAAGGAAACTATTTTTACTACACATAGTACCATTGCTGGTGTATGTTGGGGGGGGGGGGGCAACGATACAAACAGAGGGATAAAGGCCGCTTGGTCAAGCAGTCGCTATGACGTGAGAGACTCAGGATTTTTATTTTACCCCAATAGAAAAAATCCTTTCTGTGGGCTTCGAACACCGTACGCCGGCTTTTCAGCCAGCGGAACAGTGGTTTTAGCCACACGGCCACGCGCACCTCATAAAGAAGAAAACAAACTTAGTAAATTATATCCTCCTGTACCCAAAGCATCAACAGAAATGCTAGTAGTTAATACTATTTTAAATCTAAAATATATTATTTATTTTTCTTCCACTGGCATGTTTCCACTAGACAGTCCTTACTTAAAACATGTCTGCAACTGCATCCCACCTCTATTTTTATTAATTACTAATGGAAAATTATCAATTAACGTCTTTACAGTTATGGATACCATAGACATTCTCCAAATTAATTGGAAAAAGAACACAAAAATTCACATAATACAGAGCACACAACCAAGTGTCAGCCTAGGTAAAAAAAAAACAAAATATATCCAAAAACAAAATTACAGAGAAAATGCCATTTACGCCAGCTTGATCAACAAAATGATATTGAGTGCTCAAAGCAATTTTAATGTGTTATTTCCACTATTCAAAAGAATAATTTCAGCAGTAATGAAAACAGCCATAACAATCTAAGCAGCTCACAATACACAATAAATAATAATAAAGATAACACAAAAATATGATTCTGGTTGTGAATATTGGAGACACTGTGTCAGAATGGGTCTAAAACATGTGATTATCAATTTGTGACAATATAAACAGAAACAGTATGTTACAAGAACCAGTGGTTCATACACTACACGTGGAGGGTAAAGATTAAAAAGGGTTTAATTCTGTATGCAACCAATACACCATCAAGTGCTTTCTCTATTTTTATTTTTACATGAGCTGTATATGAGAGTTGACATAATTCTGAAAATATTCAAGACAGTAAAATGTTAAACAAAAACATTAGATACTGTTTATGGGTTATCTAACAGGTGCAGACTCTCAGACTCTCAGTCTGGGATATGAGAACCACTGGCTTTCATGGATATAAATAAATATAGAGGAGTGATATAGAGGAGATATAATAACATTAAAGCATGTGTTCAAGATATGAGAACATTAAAACACATGTAACTGGACACAAAAACATAAATGTTCATTTACAAGCTATGAGACACAATAGTATATATTACTATCTATGATAACATGAAACATGTTACTGAATATGCGAAGAGGAAAGTATAAAAATGTGTTGCTGGATATGAGAACACGAAAGTATATGTTTCTGGATAATAAAATATGAAAGTGGATGCAATATTTTGCTGGATATAAAAACACTAACGTATATGTTGCTGGTTAAGAGAATATGAAAGTGGATGCAATATGTTGCTGGATAAGAGAACACAAAAGTGTACAATACGATTATTGGATGTAAGGACATCTATGCATCTAATGTTACTGTTGACAATGAAGTCCCTCCCAGTGCACAACTAAAACCATGAGCTAAACATTCTCACTAATGTTGTATAGATCTGTACAATGGAGAACAATATTAGAGAAACATTCAAACTGTTGTCATTTACACAACCTGCATGGGGATCTCACCCATTTTTTTACCTAATAAAACCTGATTTCAAGAATTGGTTAACAGTTGCTGTCAAGAAGAAATGCACATAGTGAGATTCTGCAGAGAGATTCAAAAACAATTATGAATCTGTTAACTCTAGATTACGATACATATCAGTGACTCACGTGTTTACCATGGTAATAATTACTACCACTTAATTATAAAATTAGGAGCTCTTAAAATAGGGGTTTTTTTTAACTTTTGATACACAACTGTGTGTTTACAAGATTGTTTCTCACACAATTTTAAAAAAAAATCCAATCTCAAAGGAAACAAAACAAATCCAACACTCAGGGGTAAATGAAAGTAGTAAATAGGAAAGAATGGAGGGTTGAATGTTTGCTCACAGCAAACTGTAAAACTGTGAAGAAATTTATATTTTGATGCTGTAATTCATATGCTGATATTGTAATCTAGGGTTATATGGTGAGCAAACTTCATTTGACTGCAGAAGGGGGAGAAAATCTAAGACACTCTGGGAAATAAACCACTAAGATCAAAATATGCAATGTGGGCTAGACTTGGGTCACCCTTGCAAAGGATTGTCACAGATCAAGTAAGATTGAAAGATTTTGTTTGCTCTACAAAACAACACAAGGTGTGTCAGTCACTGAGCAGTTTGTTGGATTATAGCCATGGGCCAATGAAGGGAAGGAGTGGGTAGTAAACTAATGAAAGTACGCATCTGCTGATACTGAATAAACAAAAAAATAACATTTTAAAGCTGTACATAACATATATATAATGTACAGCTTTAAAATGTTATTTTAATTTAATAATAATCAATTATTCAATGTTATGCGCCTACTAACGAAGCTGATGATGAAGTTAAGGATGCTTTTTATAACCAACTGCAACAACTTATAAACAAAATACCAAAACACGATCTTTTAATTGTAATGGGAGACTTCAACGCCAAAGTAGGACAAGATAACGCAGGAGTGGAACATGTGATGGGGAGAGAAGGCTGTAATACAACAAGTCAGAATGGAGAAAGATTAATAGAATTATGTTTAATAGAAAATTTAGTTATAGGTGGGACATTATTTCCACATAAAAATATCCACAAAACAACATGGATATCTCCTGATGATAGAACATCAAATCAAATTGACCACCTATGTATTAAACAACAATTCAGATCATCATTAATAGATGTAAGAGCATACAGAGGTGCTGATGTTAATAGTGACCACAACCTGTGCATTGGAAAATAAGATTAAAATTTAGAAACCAACAGAAGAGGTCAATTACACATAAAATTGATAGTCATAAACTGAAAGATGAAGCAATAAAGGAAAAGTTTAACATAGAGCTAAGTAATTGTTATTCAGCACTTGGTGAAATAGACTTAGATATCAATGAAATGTGGGACTCACAGAGCAAAATACTAATGACAGCAGCAGAAGCAAGTGCTGGACTGAAGAAAATGGAAAAACGAGCTTGGATCTCAGACACCACATGGAAATACATCAAAGAAAGAAGAGAAGCGAAGAGAGCCATGACTAATGTAAAGACAGATCTTGGAAAGGTTCTGGCAAAAGCAACATACAAAGAATTAGACAACAAAGTGAAAAGTTCGGCAAGAAGAGATACAAGAGCTTATATAGACAACTTGGCAGAGAAAGCAGAGACAGCTGCAATTACAGGAGACAGCAGAACTCTTTATACTGTACAAAAGATGCTGACAAACACCTATACATCCAGTGGAACACCAATTCTAGACAAATCTGGATTAATGCTAACAACAAGCGCAGACATAAAAGCCCGTTGGGCGGAACACTTCAAAGAAATTCTTAACCGTCCACTACCTCACAGTTTAATAGATTTTGAAGCTGAAACACCAGCAGCAGAATTAGATGTAAATTTAGATGACTTCACCTTGAGTGAAATAGAAACCACCTTAAAGCTAATGACCAATAACAAGGCTGCTGGAGAGGATAAGTTAACAGCTGAGATCCTCAAGGCAATTGATAGCCATAATTTAATACATCTCCAAAAAATGTTCAACATCATTTGGAAAACAGAGAAGACGCCTCATAAATGGAAAAAAGGAATCATTGTTAAGATCCCAAAAAAGGGCAATCTTAGAGATTGTAACAATTGGAGAGGCGTGACACTTTTGTCAGTTGCCACAAAATTATTCTGTAAAATCATCCTAAATAGAATAAAGGATTCAATAGATACAGTAATGCGTGAAGAACAGGCTGGGTTTAGAAAAGGGAGAAGCTGTCTTGACCACATTTTCACTCTACGACTTATATTGGAGGAACACATTGAAAAGCAAAAACCTTTTGTACTTAACTTCATCGACTTCAAAAAAGCATTTGATAGTATTCATAGAGATTCTTTGTGGAAAATTCTGAAGCAATATGGCTTACCATCAAAAATCATAAATATTATCAAAGACATGTATGATGGTTACACATGTGCAGTTCGAACAGAGGAAGGACTGAGCGAATGTTTCCCAATAGAAACTGGGGTTAAACAAGGATGTATTTTATCGCCCTTGTTATTTGGAATTGTTATGGACTTCATAATGAAGAAATGCTGCACTGGTAATAAAGGCATCGAATGGATACAAGGAGACCATTTGGAGGACCTGGACTTTGCTGATGACATAGTTCTCATCAGCAATCAGATAAAAACGATGCAGGAAAACACAAATGAACTATCATCAATAGCCAGCAAAATTGGGCTTGAGGTCAATCATGAAAAGACTAAAGTCATGAAAAGTTTAATTCCAACAAGTGACAAAATATACATGGAAAACAAACCAGTAGAAGAGATCGATCACTTCATCTATCTTGGAAGTCACATTGATCGAGAAGGGGATACGAGCAAAGAAATTAGAATCAGACTGGCTAAAGCAGCAATGTCTTTCAGAAGCCTTGAAAAGTTGTGGAAATCAAAACTCATTAGCACAAACACAAAACTTAGGCTATTCAAATCAAATGTACTATCAACCCTTACGTATGCGTGTGAAAGCTGGAAAACAACAAGAGATATAGAAACAAAGTTGAACACATTCGAAAATAAATGTCTAAGGAAAATACTTGGTATAGAATGGAACGAATTCAAAACAAACGAGGAAATTAGAGAAATCGCCAATCAACCACTAATATCTTCAGTAATAAAGAAAAGACGATGGTCATACGTTGGACATGTGATGAGAAGAGATAATAATCGAATAGCAAAGCAAGCCCTCATATGGGAAACAACAGGTAAAAGAAAAAGAGGAAGACCCAGGGAGACACTGAGAAGAACATTGATGAGAGAGGCAAGAGCAGCAGGAATCGGCTCCCTCAATGAGATAGAACTGCTTGCACAGAACAGAGACAGATGGCGAGATTTGATAAAATATCTTTAAAAGAAAACTGCTAGAACAAAAATTCATATAGGAGAAGGTGTATCTTGGTCTACGCCCTATGGGCCGGTTACGGCTCGAAAGGTCAATAGATAGATAGATATATATATATATATATATATATATATATATATATATATATATATATATATATATGAAAGAAAGTATATAGGTGTTTCTATCTGTGCTAAACAAAAAAAAAAGCATGTTTCTGCTGCACATCACATAACAAATGTAATGCCTCTGCTGTGAATAAATGAAAGTATACGATATCACTTTTATCTAATAAACCATATGTGTACAATGTAATACGCTAATAATACACTGCATATTATTTTTGTGTGTATGCATTTGTATGATACAATACAAGACTTGTGCAAAGTCAGACACTAAGTAGGAAAGATCATTGGACATGTAGAGCCTAGAATTTCTGCCCTCTGTTCTGTCTTCGGCTCAAAAGGACAATAGACAGACAGATAGATAGATATATATATATGTATGTATGTATGCATTAGAAGACATCAATGTGTTAGACTGACAGACACACAAAACAAATAAAAATATGCATACAATAATTGTAAAAACAAAAATGATAGAAACACACATTAAAATTCCTGCCCAAGGCCCACGTGTTCCCAAAATTAATACTATTTGACGGGTGATATATCAGTTTGCACCATCACCAATTAAAGTTACAAAGATTCACATTAATGTCTCCCATGCAGACAAGTGCCAGGCATTATCAAGACTTACCTGTACCTAAACTTAGATCCCATGGTGAAGAGTTTTTTGCTTGGAGGATTTGGATGGTGAACACGGAAAAATGTATGGTGCTCAACACAAGATTTCCAGAGATTCTTACAAGATCTGTAGCTGACCATGTTGAAACCTATCAAATTCTCTATAGGTTCATTCTGAAACAAAGGACGTCATAACAATTTCATCATTTTAAAAATAATTTTAATATAGCATGTGATAAACAACAATGAGTGAAGAGTCAAGTAGATAAGTCTACACTCGATGTCAATAACATGAGGTATTATGCAAAGATCAAGTTGAGAGAATATTTAAACCAGATGTAGATCTGGCCTTTAAAACAATTAACATTTAGCTCATAAAGAAGAATGCTAAACTGATATGATGTACTCATGGTAAATTGTCATAATGCACTTGACTGGTATACTTTATCTCTAGTGTTAGAAAATAGTGTTTTTCTAAGAAACTAATGATACCACTTATATTTGTGCATTTCTGCAACAAAATTTATTGAATTGTCACGTGTATCACCGACATGTTATTCCAAGTTGCAGGTTGCACGCACACATGTACACACACACACACACATAAAATTCTTTCCTTTTCACAATATTAAAACAAACTTGAAAGAGAAACACACAACACATACACAGTCATTCATGAACATGCACACACTTATGCATACACATAGAAACAGAAAGAGAGAGTGAGAGATACAACATATGACCAAAATCTGATGAAATCTGAAAATACACATTGTTATTACTAACATAATGCTACAAATAAACTGCTGCTTGTCCAATTTTAATATAATAATTTTGTCTAATATTCATTGGAACAGTAAAAAAAATCACCTACAACTGTAAATATATCAACATGTAATATATGTATATTCCTAGCATATATTTATTACAAGAAGTAATGAAATCACCTTTCTAAACTACTTAAACTTTCTAAACTTTAGTTTTATAGTTAGCTCCTTTTCAGCTGAAGACATCACATAGAGCAGAAATAGAAAATAAACTCTCCATATCTACTACGCATTGAACGTTGAACGTATTTGAAAATAAATGTCTAAGGAAAATACTTGTTATAGCGTGGAATGAGTTCAAAACAAACGAGGAAATTAGAGAAATCGCCAATCAACCACTAATATCTTCAATAATCAAGAAAAGATGATGAACGTATGTAGGACAAGTGATGAGGAGAGATAATAACCGAATAACAAAGCAAGCCCTCATGTGGGGAAACAACAGGTAAGAGGAAAAGAGGCCGACCCAGAGAGACAAGAGCAGCAGGAATCAGCTCCCTCAATGGGATAGAGTTGCTTGCACAGAACAGAGACAAATGGTGAGATTTGATAAATGATCTTTACAAAGTATGAAAACTGCTAGTAAAAATAAACATTTAGATAAAAGAAAGAGCATCTGGGTCTATGCCTTATGGGCCGGCTACTGCTTGAAAGGTCAATAGATAGATAGATATCTAGGACTAAAAACACTGTGTACACACTGTTATTGATAATAACTATGTTGTCAGCAAAATCAAGATTCTCATTTTTGAGACTATGTATCAACATGTTTAATAAACACACACACAAAAACTATTGAACATGATTCAAATAAATATCGTTATGTTGGAAATAGTCAGGTAAACATCCCCATCAGGCATTCATCTGGAAACCATCTGGTAAAAGAAAACAAGGTTGACCAAGAAAATCACTATGCAGAATAATTATTACAGAAAGATCAAACATGGGACTAAGAAACAACCAAAAACTACAAGAACTAGCAGCAGATCATCAATCGTAGAGAACTATGACTTCCACTCTATGTGCTGTCTTCAGCCCGAGAGGAAAATGAAAGAATATAGTTTAGAAGACCCCAAAGTTTGTAAACTGTACAAGATGTGAAAGGATTAATAGAGAAAAGTAGATCAGTATTTAAGAATTATTACTTTCAAAGACCTTCAACACATCTGGTAGCATACAAATGGACAACACAAAACTAAATCCTAGTCTGTCAGAGACATCAACAACACTGCAACAGTGTAAAGATGTTCAGAAAACAAAATGAACTAACAAGTCTCTCTCATCAGCAAGTCAAAGTTGTCTCCTTAGGAGTTAATATCAAACCTAAGCGTGACCCACTATTCCTTTTACTCTCATATTTTCATAGTCTGTGCTGTATGTGTTTAATAAAACACCTTGCGTCAAATTTGCCCTGGCTATAGTATTGTTCTTCTGTTTTAAAAAAGCACATTATAATTAACTAATCATTGTATCACATTAATATTTTGTTCATGAATAACTTATTGTTTGCGTATCTAATCTTCACACTGCATGAGTAAGGACATGTTCATGTGACCCTTTTTATTAGTCTTGTCCTTTATGTATGGTAAATGTACAGCTGTATCTACTGATACTGTTTATTAAAAGAAACAACAAATAACTAATAGTTTCTTATTAGCTGCCAATATATTAACTGCACATTAATAAAGTAAGACTAAGCAATGTAATGAAATGAACGATACAATAGCAAGACTATGCTTTTATGATATGTACAATATACTACACTCTAACAGCAATTAAATTCACAAGCACAAAATGTGTCAAACTAATAGAAACAATATCAAATTAATGAAATAAGGGTGAGACTTATTAACATATTTTTGCTTTTTGAAGTTACAAGAATGTTCATCAATTGTTTAGAAAGGGTAGGTTTCCTAAAACCCCTGATAGCTGTTTTGGGGTATGGTGTTAGTAATTATATCCTCCCATGACCAATGTATATTTTTGGGCTATGTTGTTGGCATCATGTCAGGTCACCCTTACTTCTGAAGAAAATTTCTGGTACCTATTTTTTTAGGTTGGATTATCTCAAAACCCTATTGGTCCAAACAAACAAACAACAAATTGCCACATCTGGGACTTGAAGCTAGACCCTTCATATCAGAGGTCTGCACACTAACCACACAGCCATTGTGGCTTCAGTTACCACACAAATGAACAGTTAAAGTTTTAGACCATTAACTATTTCAAATAATTAATGAAATCAAGCACCTTAGAATGAAATGATTATAATATCAGGTGGTAGATGAGCAGCAGAGTTAGGTGTAGTATAGCTCAGAGATAGGGACAATTCCAAAGAGTGGAGCGAAATTTTACACAACCCACCTATGTTAATGGAAGTAAAGATAAGAGTACTTCAATATAATGTACAGTCAGTCTTGACTTGGCAATGATTGGATGAAAGTAACAGGGGAGAAAAAGAGGCTAACTGAAAGTAATCATTCAGCTCGACAAGGTGTGTCAGAATTGGGCCTGGAGCTATCAAGGTCGTAATAAGGAAATTCATTGAAAAAATGTCCCCACCTCAGGAGCTGATCATCTATGGTATCCTGCGGACAGCACAGTGGTTAGGGTTTTGTGGCATACCAACTTGGCAGATAAGTAGCAAAGAATCTGACAAGTGTAGTATTACGGTGTCCAGTATGATAATGGAGATAGAAGCAGCAATGGTGGCGATAACATGATTGGTTACACAGAACATGGATCACGTAGTCTTGGTATATGACTCTCAAAGTATGCTATAGAAGATTGACAAACAGTGTCTATGGCAGGAATATATGCAGCTCTTAGATGACTTCAAAGTTAATGCATTAACATGGGTGTACTGTCCAGGGCACGCTAGTGTATATGGCAATAGAATAGTCATTAAGCTCGCTGGCAGCTCTGAGTGTGGCCTCATTCTCAAAAAAGAGGATATTGCCAAAGTTTGTTCATTCCTTAAGAGAAGAGGAGGAAAATGGGTGGGATAATGATGTGTATATTGAGAAACTGAGGAGTCTAAAAGTGGAAAAGGATCTGATCGATCCGGAGTGCTCTGCAAACTTTAAAACTTATTACCAACATCAGGAGGAAGCAATCATCACTTCATAGCTATGCAAGAGAAGGGAGCTGCTGAAACAGATATTAACAACTAGCAACATTAGGGAAAGATGAGATAGATTGCCTGAGGAAAAAATATATCAGACAGTGTGGTTGGAAGTCAACAAGAGAAATAATAAACAAATGTAGAGAAATCACCTTTACCGGCAAGCATAGAGCTTGATGAAATGATTATTTCCTGTACATCTGTCAAATAGACACTATTACCATTTTGTTTTTATAACTGTTTGCTTACATAATCTTCAATAATGTGGTACATATAACAGAAACCATTTGATAAGACTAACAGCAGAAACTATATGAAATTTGACATATTTGTTAAATCCATTTCTTTATGATTTTATAAGCTTTGAAATAAGATTAAACTATTATCAAAACATGTATGATTAGTATAAACAATGTTATTTCACAAACAGCAGCTTTGCTAATACAATTAAAATTATGAACTGTATTTGTTAACCTATACTAATTCGCAGGTACCAAAACCAGTACATTATACTAATATTATAAGCTAATCTCATTTCTATAATTTTGTTATTTGTAAACATGTTATAATATTACAAATGAAAACAGAATTTCTACTGAAAACAACAGAAAACACAGACAATTTAAAAAAACAAACTGCAAGTTCAAGAGATAACACTCACTTTCAACTATTATACAAGGTCCTTGCTCAGACAATTTTACTTTTACAAATTTGTTAACTATTGCTTATGGCTTGGGAGCCAAGATAGCTCAGTGGTTGGTGAACCATGACCAACTGGAACTGGACTACTTAGACAAGAGGTTGGGTTCGATTCTGATCTATGGCTTTTAGGTTCACTCAGTCTTAAATAGTGACACTGTGACCTTCCAGGCATGTCGTAAGAGGCAACTAAGGAGGTTGATCGATGGCTTGACAAGCTGTCATTGTAAAAAGTATTGTTATGGAAACAGCGCAATATATTTTAGAGCAGTGATCTCTGCAATATGTGCCACTTTGGTACGCAAGGTTTCTGTTTTTGAGATTCTGGTTCTGCCCTATGTGCCGTCTTCGGCTCGAAAGGACGATAGATAGATAGATAGATAGATAGATAGTCTTAAATGGGTACCGGATTTTTTTTTTCAGGGAAAAAAGTGGCATGCGTGTAATACTAACATTACTCCAAAAATAAGATGTCAATGATCTATTTTAAAAAAATTAGGCACTAACACCATATTCCCTATATGTAACATGGCATGACTGGACTCTTTTCTTCTCTTATTGCTTATGGCTTGACTACATGTGGCTACACAACTTTGATTTAGACAATGATTCTAAAAGTTTTCTTCACCTTCTGATCCACTTTCCTGGTCAATGCTAAAGTAAGATATAATGTTATTTTACTATACCCAAAGTGTTTCCTCATAGAAGATATACACTGCATATTCTATTTCCTGCCAGCACTCATTTATTAAACTACATAACACTTCAGCTCTGGAAACTTCAATAATAATTCTGATGAAGAGTTCTTCTGAATAAAAAAAGCATTACACCTTGAAAGCCCTCACAAACAAAGTCATAAAGTTTCTTTTTTGGCTCTGCCAATGACTGTTATATCTAGTCATAGTCAACACTATGGTTATTAAAATATAAAACAGAAGACAGCTACATTGGTTTCAGTCCTGCTAGCTAATTTTACATCTTGAACAATCAGCAACAAAATAAAGTAAAAACTACTGAAACATAAATTATAAAACAGAACAAATAATATTATAAGCTCTTAGAAGCATACACAAACAAAACAAAGAAATGAAATAAATGTAATTGCAGTAACAGATGCCCTGAATTTAGTCTTGATCCACTAAGGAGGCTGTGAAGCCACCTTATGGAATAGATGCATTTGTTGACAACTACTCTAAAAGAGGCTGCACATTAAAGGGAAAACACATCTCATTTACTTTGATAATGATGCATTCTGTGTTGTCCCATCAACATTAGAAATGAGGTAGCCATATTTCTTTCACTTTGTTTCAAGATTATAATACTGTTAGAACTTTCTTGCTAATGAATCATTAGCTTATTATGTCTATTAGCTTAGTAATGTCATTTAATATCTTCTACAATCTCATTTAGTTTTTACTGTTCAGGAAGAAAAAATACATCAGGAGATGGTGTGTTTACTTGACTTGCACATGCTGAAACCAGACTCCAGGTATCCTTTTTTTAAATTATTCCATGTAGGTATTATATGTTATTGGTTATCATTAGGTTGTTATTGTTCTCTATCTTTTAGGTTTTTAACATTTATCACTTTTTAACGTCACTGAATATTTTTTAATGGTCAGTTTACCACAAATATATTATATATGGAAAACTATCATTACAGCATTATCCCAGTTTTGAGGCCTGACAGGAAAGGGTGGGTGGGTGGGGATTTATATAAGACTGGAGAATAAAGGCCACTTGTCCAGTGCAGTCACCATGAGGTACATGGGTCTGAGTTTTTATTTAACACCCGCTTGAAACAAATTTTTGACCCTAACAAATTTTGACGGATGACCCAGCCATGCCCACCTGGAGTGGAGCACAAATTATCATTTCAACCACCCACTCTCCTATCTGGAGTATATGTGTTTACTAATTTGTGTTTTTTTTTTAATTTGCATTCTTAACATCATTCCTGAAGCTGCCATTATAAGTAAACTAGTCAGTTTACGAGGTAGTTAAAAAGAAGAAAAGACCTCAGTTTAATGTTTATATTGTTATCATGTAATAGTCAAGTCAATAAAAGAAAAACATGCACAGTTACTTAACATAATACAATATTTAAAACATTTAAAAACAAACATAAAATGAAGATTTCAATTCTTACAGCCAAAAACAAAGCATTACAAAGGCATCAATAAAGCAATACACATTTCACACTTTATAAATTAGAGAGCCTTTACTATGTATTTTTTTCCTTTTTCATTTAAAAAAAAAACTACAAAGTACAAATAGATAGTAGTCTTACTCAGATTACATACGGATTTTTAAATATATATCTCATGTGTTAAAAATAAAAAAATAACTTTGGAATGTGTAATTAAACTGTAAAATACTAACACTTAATATTCACAGTTGACATGATTTAGAGCACTGCATTAAATCATAATTTAAAAAATATAGCTTGGTTAATAATAAAACTACAAATATTACAAACTTTTAAGACAACCAGATGTGAGTAAGCTACATATGTTATAAACTAGTTAATTATTTATCGCAAACAATTTTAATTAAAAGAAAAAGCAATCTAATTTATAAAATTACAGACAACAGAGAATACTTTTTAAAAAAATATGCCAATAAACAAAGGGCTAAAACAGTGATTATGCATAAAGTAATGACAGGAAAGAAAGTACAATACACATAAGTGTATCTCCCAGCATTAGTTGCAAGCTGTGCGACAAAACAGGGAACAAAAGTACAGGTTATTACTTCTGACTTCTCTCCCTTGTCATCAATATCCTCTACGTTATCTTCTGCCTGAAAGACCATGACAGTTACATCACCAGATATGGAACTTCTCTACAATTTACATCAATTTATTTTGGGGTAATAATTCATGTACACATCAATAATAATTGCAAAGCATGCAGGTGTGTTGGAATGTTAAAAATAAAAAAAAAAATGTTTTTAAGTTATTAATATTATTATGTGCACTGAGAATTATAAAACAGCAATGAGATTAAAAGATATTTAATTCATTTATTTAACTAGAAAAGAATGTGAAATGATAAACTTAACTTTCATTAACAGTTTTTTTTCTCTTTTATTTCATTTATTTAACTATTAACAAAGATTACAAAATTAAGAATATCATTTATCTATGACAGGACAAAATATCATACAGATACAATTAATAAAACAGCATTCCAAAAGAGGCATTGATCAGAAACACATAATATCCCTGTATATGTATGAAATGTTTCACAAGATAACTGTCATAACAAATATATTGACTACAATAAATGTCAAAGTCAACTCAGCATGTGCAACCAAACAAGCTGAGTTACTAGCATTCATGCAAGGATTTGTTTATTAAAGAAAAAAAAAACATAAGCCTTCAATGGGAAAATTGTGTAAGTTATTAGAAAAAAGAAATAAGCAAAATAAATTACGTTTAGACTGAGATGTTTCTACTCACCTCTCTTCTTAGTTGAATGAAAAACTGTTTCCGTTTGAAGGAGATTTTAACAATTTTAGCCCTGCAGGTTAAATAAATGGAAGAATTTGCATGTGATGAGCTTCTTAAATGTGCAATTAAAGAAAAATATTTCATACAAAATGTACAAGATACTGAAAATTATTATCACTCATAGTGTTACTCTTCTTACTTCTTCAGCTAACATCAAAATTGGTAATATCAAAAGCAGATTAATAACAAAGTGAATGGGGTTAAAAGTTTACAGACTGATCACTCGAGTGTGCACAGGGAAAATACAAACAACTCTAGATGAAGTCATTATCACAAACATTAGATTCATTGTTTCTCAAAGGTTGATAGAATGTCATCAATCTTATTCGTCTTCTTCTTCTATTCTTCCTCTATTGCCGTTGGCATTGATGGGAGATACAATCTGCGATTCTTTGCTCTTCTGTTGGCCTCTTCTGGTGTAATCCCTCCTAGTGACCCTAGTATTTCCTTTATTCATCTCTTTCTCCGTCTTCCTCTTAATCTGGCATTTTCGAAGCGTTTGTTTTTGGCTTTTTGAGTCATTGTTAGTTCTTTTTGTTTTGTTATGTGACCGAACCAATTTATCTGTTGTTTCTTTATGTATTCAATGGCTGGTTCAATTTCAAGTTTCTTCCTCAAGTCGGAGTTTCTTACTCTGTCCCTTAAGCTGTTTCCTGTCATTCTTCTGACACATTTCATTTCATTTAATGTCATAAATAGCTTGCAAAATATCAGCAATTTACAACATCACATCATCACTATGTACAATGTCTGTGTGGGAGGCAGTTTTGCTTCTCAATTGTTCTGTAGGGTCCATGATGCAATGGTATACTATCCAGTGCCATGTTTCCTTGTCATCACTGCTTTTTATAATTGTTACCAGTCCATGTAATAAATTCAAACTCTCAAAACACATAAAACACTTTCTTTCTAAGAATAAAAAAATAATTGCTCCTGATTCACAATTTCTTTGCACAGATACTTCTTTAACACATCATCATGAGGTCATCTATTTGTAAAATCAGATCTGCCATTCAGTTTAAAAACCAATCATAGTCTGCCCCAGACTGTGTGACTTAATAGTTACACTAAAACTTGAGAGCTCACCACGAGAACGTGTTTATTTTGACATTATTCTGGAATACAACAAGCCCTGCAGACGTCACACCAAGCTGAATGTCTATGTTGCTTTGATCCTGAAACCACATAGAAAACAAGGTTAATAAACATAACATTCTCTACAACACAGAAAACAAGTTTGAAAAACAACACTCATCATGACACAGAAAACAAGGTTGATAAACATAACACTCACCACAACACAGAAAACAAGGCTGATAAACATAACACTCACCACAACACAGAAAACAAGGTTGATAAACAAAACACCCATCACAACACAGAAAAAAAGGTTGATAAACATAACACTCACCATGACACAGAAAACAAGGTTGATAAACATAACACTCACCACAACACAGAAAACAAGGTTGATAAACATAACACTCACCATGACACAGAAAACAAGGTTGATAAACATAACACTCACCACAACACAGAAAACAAGGTTGATAAACAAAACACCCATCACAACACAGAAAAAAAGGTTGATAAACATAACACTCACCATGACACAGAAAACAAGGTTGATAAACATAACACTCACCATGACACAGAAAACAAGGTTGATAAACATAATACTCACCACACACAGAAAACAAGGTTGATAAACAAAACGCTCATCATGACACAGAAAATAAGATTGATAAACATAACACTCATCATGACACAGAAGACAGAGTTGATAAACATAACACTCACCACGACACAGAACACAACGTTGGTAAACATAACCCTCATCACACACAGAAAATGAGGCTGATAAACATAACACTCATCATGACACACAAACAAATGTCTTCTAGCAAGTAATATTTTTAGAGTATGGGTGAGATATTTTTTAAAGTTACATAACTAAACTACAACATTTGGAAATGAGAGAGGCAAAATGCTCTTTGTTACCATAGTCTCGAATTATTCATCACAGGGAGTTCAATTTTTAAAGCTGGAATATGTTCCTCAGGTAAGAGACTCACAATAATTAGGCGAGAACTCACAAAATGCACCACATTTTAAACATAAGTTCAGTGGAAACACATTGTTATTGGTTATTGGTTATGGAAGGCCTCGGTATCACAGCAAACGAATTAAAATCCATAATTGCTCAACCGCCCGTGCCAGTGGAATCATCCGAATTACCAACTCATCTCCCAAACAAAGAAAGGTAACTGTAGTCCCCATCGTAGCAGTCTCAGCACACGCCAAAAGACATAAGGCGAAACCGCGCAGAAAGTGAACACAGCAACTGTTCCCTGTCATACGATATCATCATTCATCGTAAACAAGCGGGATATCGAAGCAGGATCAAAACGGATGAGACACACAGCTCACGGTGTGCACAGAGCACTTAACTCAGTAGCTCCTGCAACAAGCCGGACTTGGAATATGAGGAAACTGCAAGAAGGAACACTTTTCAGACATAGCCTTCAATGGTTCCTGCCGCCTATCCACCATATACCATGGGAGTTCACGTCCTCCCGAAAATGATGATCGTCATAGCACTTGATGATGTTAGGCCATCATTGATGACTCCAATTCCAAACATATAGACACACAGTGGTGGTAAGTTATCATTTCCAATCCAACAGAAGCAACATGACCTGTAGTTAGTAAAGCCACAGAGAGAATATGATTTTGTGACCTTCACTGATTCACTCTTAGATGTGAATGTGTAGTTTACACAAGAGGAGAAGTTTTCAACTACAGTGATCCCATTTAAGGCAATTCTGGGATAGCAAGGCAAGTCTCATCAGCATAGTTCTCATCAGCAGTCAGATAAAAACGATGCAGGAAAACACAAATGAACTATCATCAATAGCCAGCAAAATTGGGCTTGAGGTCAATCATGAAAAGACTAAAGTCATGAAAAGTTTAATTCCAACAAGTGACAAAATATACATGGAAAACAAACCAGTAGAAGAGATCGATCACTTTATCTATCTTGGAAGTCACATTGATCGAGAAGGGGATACGAGCAAAGAAATTAGAATCAGACTGGCTAAAGCAGCAATGTCTTTCAGAAGCCTTGAAAAGTTGTGGAAATCAAAACTCATTAGCACAAACACAAAACTTAGGCTATTCAAATCAAATGTACTATCAACCCTTACGTATGCGTGTGAAAGCTGGAAAACAACAAGAGATATAGAAACAAAGTTGAACGCATTCGAAAATAAATGTCTAAGGAAAATACTTGGTATAGAATGGAACGAATTCAAAACAAACGAGGAAATTAGAGAAATCGCCAATCAACCACTAATATCTTCAGTAATAAAGAAAAGACGATGGTCATACGTTGGACATGTGATGAGAAGAGATAATAATCGAATAGCAAAGCAAGCCCTCATATGGGAAACAACAGGTAAAAGAAAAAGAGGAAGACCCAGGGAGACACTGAGAAGAACATTGATGAGAGAGGCAAGAGCAGCAGGAATCGGCTCCATCAATGAGATAGAACTGCTTGCACAGAACAGAGACAGATGGCGAGATTTGATAAAATATCTTTAAAAGAAAACTGCTAGAACAAAAATTCATATAGGAGAAGGTGTATCTTGGTCTACGCCCTATGGGCCGGTTACGGCTCGAAAGGTCAATAGATAGATAGAAGGCAAGTCTCCTTTATAGCAGCAGAACTTGATGTTCTCCGCTTCCTTCTTGTAGCTGCTGCCACACGATTCTGATGTCTCATTAACTTGGACATCATTCAAGAACAATGTCAGATTAACATTCCATAAATCTGGCTCTGCTGATGAAGTGCTTGGTGCAACAGTTATATCAATTATACAGGAGGCTCCTGGTCTGTGGTCATTAATATCACAGACGGCACATGATGTTGTTATATTCAGTATTTCTTTCTGGGGTGTAAATATGTGGCACACACATGGAGAGTGGTTTGTACAACACATATTTAAGAGACAAAAATTTAGATTAGTTTAGTCAAAAGATCATCTTCACTGTACAACAAACAAATTCATAGTGCCCAGATCCCTACTCAGCACAGTACCCAGTATGGAGTATATCTGGAAAACACCAGCGAAAGCATTCAAGTTGGCTTCAGCTCAGATGTACAAACTTTACAACACCAGTGAAGACCTGGCATCCAAAACCTCCTCTCACAACATGTGTGGTAGGTGAAAGTGGCTATATTTTTTTCACCCCTCACCATAGTCTGTGCCACAGTAGCCACATGGATGTTAAGAGACAAAATTAATCTTTTGAATAATTAGACTGATATAATTATATTCTATCACATCTCAAAATGGTGTTGGGAGGAAGGAGGGGAGAGATGAGTCCCGTACATGAAGCACTAACTAACAAACAAGTTATATCTAAAAATTTGAATAATTCATATAAGCTATTTCTTCTTCTTGTGCTTACATCAATATTTGAAACCCCTCTTTTTATCCATACAGATTTTACTGTAATATTGAGTCCTTAGACAAGTGAGCCCTTCTCAACTGATCATATATGAAACTATCATATATAGTGCATGTTCTATAGTTTGATAGTTTAACCACCTTGAGATTAGCAGTTGTCTGCTAACCAAAAATTATGCATTTTGTGCTAATTCAATTCAGTGATTTTTCAGGATTAGTATTTAAAATTAGTGTTTATTTCTATAATGTGCATCAAATAAAATAACAAAATATTCATATCTATCTATCTATCTATTGACCTTTCGAGCCGTAACCGGCCCATAGGGCGTAGACCAAGATACACCTTCTCCTATATGAATTTTTGTTCTAGCAGTTTTCTTTTAAAGATATTTTATTAAATCTCGCCATCTGTCTCTGTTCTGTGCAAGCAGTTCTATCTCATTGAGGGAGCCGATTCCTGCTGCTCTTGCCTCTCTCATCAATGTTCTTCTCAGTGTCTCCCTGGGTCTTCCTCTTTTTCTTTTACCTGTTGTTTCCCATATGAGGGCTTGCTTTGCTATTCGATTATTATCTCTTCTCATCACATGTCCAACATATGACCATCGTCTTTTCTTTATTACTGAAGATATTAGTGGTTGATTGGCGATTTCTCTAATTTCCTCGTTTGTTTTGAATTCGTTCCATTCTATACCAAGTATTTTCCTTAGACATTTATTTTCGAATGCGTTCAACTTTGTTTCTATATCTCTTGTTGTTTTCCAGCTTTCACACGCATACGTAAGGGTTGATAGTACATTTGATTTGAATAGCCTAAGTTTTGTGTTTGTGCTAATGAGTTTTGATTTCCACAACTTTTCAAGGCTTCTGAAAGACATTGCTGCTTTAGCCAGTCTGATTCTAATTTCTTTGCTCGTATCCCCTTATCGATCAATGTGACTTCCAAGATAGATAAAGTGATCGATCTCTTCTACTGGTTTGTTTTCCATGTATATTTTGTCACTTGTTGGAATTAAACTTTTCATGACTTTAGTCTTTTCATGATTGACCTCAAGCCCAATTTTGCTGGCTATTGATGATAGTTCATTTGTGTTTTCCTGCATCGTTTTTATCTGACTGCTGATGAGAACTATGTCATCAGCAAAGTCGAGGTCCTCCAAATGGTCTCCTTGTATCCATTCGATGCCTTTATTACCAGTGCAAATATTCATATAGACTGGCAATTTATATGTTTCTCTCTCTCTGTCTGCGATCATGACTCAATGAGAGTAGGATTCCAGACTCTCTAATTAGAGTCTGTTAGATCCAGTCTGATTGATTACTTGTTAAAACATTGCACTGTGTTCTGCGCCAGTGACCCAGTGTATCCGATTTCAGCCAGCATTTTATTCAGGTTTGCTTTCCTTAGCCTTTGATTGTCCTCAATCTTCCTGCAAGGCAGCAGATTGTCTTTTCTGTAGGGGGCTTCTGCCCTTAGATGGCCGGCCCTCCCAGGTGTACGAGCACCATCTGCCCAAGCTTGATGTAGATTTTTGTATTTAAGTTGTAATAATTTTCTTCCAATACAGATAGTGGTAATAATCATACACATGTACATATGTATTAGTGTTAATTAATACATTTTCAAAAGCACATTTTGTTAATGAGTGGTGCTAAAGGTAAAGTACGAGACTTGAACCAGCATCTTAGCACGCGAGTTTACACCCATATGTGCTTGGCCGCCTATCCAGAAATGTTCGGAGATTTCTGTATAGTGTTACCTCAAGCATCGAAACTCAGATGCGAAGTAACATTTCTCACCTTCCCAGGGTAATACCCTGGTACCCATTTCTGCCAACGGCTGTGTCGACCGTGGGGGTATTTTTTTTTCCAACCACGAGTACAATTCACACTGCTCCCAGCGGGAATCGAACACGGGTTGTCCGAATGTCGGTAGTCCAGTCGGGTGGTTTTCCCAACTCAGCTACCGAGGCCCCCTAAATATATATAATATATCATATAGACACCAGATAAACAGCACCCTTTGAGTGGTGCTGTTTATCTGGTGTCTATATGATGTTACAAGAGATGTTGTTGGCTGTACTTAGATAAATCTGTGGTCCCCATTTTCAAAGGTTGGGTGAATGTCACCATGGGTGGTGGCATTGGTTGCAAGCTCACTAACCAATCAGCTCCTGTTACTTGTTCTTCTAAAAAAAAGATTCAAGGAAACTATAATACAGTACCTCAATAAGAAACTAAATAATCTAAAAAAGGACACTGAAATAAATACTGAGTGTTTCATTGTGACTACAATTTCTAAGCTGAAACAGAAAAGAAAGGATTGATAATATGATCTATTCAACATCAGTTAAAATGATATAGACAAGTATACATTGACAATATGTCATCATACCCTCGCATTGTGTAAATCTACTCCATACATTTCTAAACGTTTGGCTCTTTCTAGAAAATTGTACTCTGCATCTGCTGGTGTTTGACCTCTGAAATGAACAATGAAAGTCAATGAAAACAACATTTCTAATACAAATGGTTATAATGAAAGTCGATGAAAACAACATTTCTAATACAAATGGTTATAAAGAAAGTCGATGAAAACAACATTTCTAATACAAATGGTTATAATGAAAGTCAATGAAAACAACATTTCTAATACAAATGGTTATAATGAAAGTCAATGAAAACAACATTTCTAACACAAATGGTTATAATGAAAGTCAATGAAAACAACATTTCTAATACAAATGGTTATAATGAAAGTCGATGAAAACAACATTTCTAATACAAATGGTTATAATGAAAGTCGATGAAAACAACATTTCTAATACAAATGGTTATAATGAAAGTCAATGAAAACAACATTTCTAATACAAATGGTTATAATGAAAGTCAATGAAAACAACATTTCTAACACAAATGGTTATAATGAAAGTCAATGAAAACAACATTTCTAACACAAATGGTTATAATGAAAGTCAATGAAAACAACATTTCTAATACAAATGGTTATAATGAAAGTCAATGAAAACAACATTTCTAACACAAATGGTTATAATGAAAGTCAATGAAAACAACATTTCTAACACAAATGTGTGTGCACTCATGCAAGCTAAAGTACCCTCAGCAGTTTAAAATCTAAAAGAGTAAGACCAAAAGTGGCTGCTAGCTAGAAAAACGTTAAGAAAATCTACCCATGACAAATACAGATGTGTTGAGCTTAAAAGCGCAGATCTACCCATGACAAAGACAGATGTGTTGAGCCTAAATGCACAGATCTACCAATGACAAAGACAGATGTGTTGAGCCTAAATGCACAGATCTACTCATGACAAAGACAGATGTGTTGAGCCTAAATGCACAGATCTACCCATGACAAAGACAGATGTGTTGAGCCTAAATGCACAGATCTACTCATGACAAAGACAGATGTGTTGAGCCTAAATGCACAGATCTACCAATGACAAAGACAGATGTGTTGAGCCTAAATGCACAGATCTACTCATGACAAAGACAGATGTGTTGAGCCTAAATGCACAGATCTACCCATGACAAATACAGATGTGTTGAGCCTAAATGCACAGATCTACTCATGACAAAGACAGATGTGTTGAGCCTAAATGCACAGATCTACTCATGACAAAGACAGATGTGTTGAGCCTAAATGCACAGATCTACTCATGACAAAGACAGATGTGTTGAGCCTAAATGCACAGATCTACTCATGACAAAGACAGATGTGTTGAGCCTAAATGCACAGATCTACTCATGACAAAGACAGATGTGTTGAGCCTAAATGCACAGATCTACCCATGACAAAGACAGATGTGTTGAGCCTAAATGCACAGATCTACTCATGACAAAGACAGATGTGTTGAGCCTAAATGCACAGATCTACCAATGACAAAGACAGATGTGTTGAGCCTAAATGCACAGATCTACTCATGACAAAGACAGATGTGTTGAGCCTAAATGCACAGATCTACCCATGACAAAGACAGATGTGTTGAGCCTAAATGCACAGATCTACTCATGACAAAGACAGATGTGTTGAGCCTAAATGCACAGATCTACCAATGACAAAGACAGATGTGTTGAGCCTAAATGCACAGATCTACTCATGACAAAGACAGATGTGTTGAGCCTAAATGCACAGATCTACTCATGACAAAGACAGATGTGTTGAGCCTAAATGCACAGATCTACTCATGACAAAGACAGATGTGTTGAGCCTAAATGCACAGATCTACTCATGACAAAGACAGATGTGTTGAGCCTAAATGCACAGATCTACCAATGACAAAGACAGATGTGTTGAGCCTAAATGCACAGATCTACTCATGACAAAGACAGATGTGTTGAGCCTAAATGCACAGATCTACCAATGACAAAGACAGATGTGTTGAGCCTAAATGCACAGATCTACCAATGACAAAGACAGATGTGTTGAGCCTAAATGCACAGATCTACCAATGACAAAGACAGATGTGTTGAGCCTAAATGCACAGATCTACTCATGACAAAGACAGATGTGTTGAGCCTAAATGCACAGATCTACCAATGACAAAGACAGATGTGTTGAGCCTAAATGCACAGATCTACTCATGACAAAGACAGATGTGTTGAGCCTAAATGCACAGATCTACCAATGACAAAGACAGATGTGTTGAGCCTAAATGCACAGATCTACCAATGACAAAGACAGATGTGTTGAGCCTAAATGCACAGATCTACTCATGACAAAGACAGATGTGTTGAGCCTAAATGCACAGATCTACCAATGACAAAGACAGATGTGTTGAGCCTAAATGCACAGATCTACTCATGACAAAGACAGATGTGTTGAGCCTAAAGGCGCAGATATCGTGGTGCTGGCATAAACCAGTGACACAACCAGCATCATGACCACTATAAGGGTGAATGCTAAAAGGAAGGAGAGGATTTATTATATAAATTACTACAGTTAAAGTCAATGAAAACATCACTTCTTACATGCACAGCTACAAATTAAAGTATTCGGTAACAACAAATAACTTTAAAATAATTTTGATAACTTTCCCGAAAGACACATTAAATCAGATCCAATCTTCAGACTAAATGCTGGTTCTATGAAAACACCAACATTTTGCTATTCTCTGCAGATAGTTTACTATTTTTGAAGACATTAATATGAAAATCTTGTGAAAATACAGTGCTTCACAGCAGGAGATAATATGATCACTAGAAGTAGACCCCATTGAGCAAGTGTTTTGGCCCTTTAATTTCTTGACATTCTAGGGGAGGTGGGCACATGACTCCCAGGCATGGGCCTTCTGCTGCTTTGAACCGTGAAGGCTCACACTATAACTGGCATATAATAAACTTATTCTTTGCAATTTCTATATAATTAAACTTATACTTTGCAACTCTTTTATAATAATTAAACTTATTCTTTGCAACTCGTCTGTTCTAATCTATCGTCCATACCCGATCTTGTTGTCCTTAGTTTGTTCAAAAATGGGTTGTTTTTTTTTTGTGGCAACTTTGAATTGATTGAAAGTGAATTTTTACTAGAGACCAATACAGGAATTTTACTTTAAATTAGTTTTTAATACAAAGTTGGCATACTCTTTAAAGTGTGAAAGAATTAAGATGTATCTAGTACTCTTTCGCAAATAAAAAAAAACAGATAATAAATATGTATTTAAGACTTACAAACTGAAGTGAGATAACAATTAATATATTTCACAAACAATAAATGAGATAACAATTAATATATTTCACAAACAATAAGTGAGATAACAATTAATATGTACTTAATAATGTTTCACAAACAGAAGGCAAATGAATCAAAATGTGCCTAAAATTCTTCCACAAACATAAACATATCATTTAGTAGCAATCAAGCACACATTACCTGTGCTGTTTATGTTTATCTGCAACTTGCTTTTCAAAGTCTGAGCTCTGGTTTGGAATAAACAGAAAGCCATTTAGGTAGCCATCCTTATGGTCATCTGAGTTAAAATCTCCCAACTCCGCTGTGAAATACATCATTTTAAATGTACATCATGTCACAGCACTGATATTTTACATTCTATATCATAAAATATCACTTATTTCATGTACAAGTATAGTATGAGAAATACGATATAGTTTTGGGACTGAATTTATTTATTTTCCAGGAAACTATGGTGCACAATGAACTGGTACCAAGACATGAGTTTAAGTAACCATTTCTGAGTGTACAATACAAATATGGACTCATATTTTTCAGTCATGCTCAATGCACAAGCCTCCAAGTGAACGCATGCCTGCAGGTTTCAGCAGATTTTAACATGAAAAAAAAAATTCATCAACATGTGTGCATGGATTTCTGCATTCACCATGGGAAAACTAGTGCTGAAACTTATGAAATGTTACAATCAATCTTTGGTGTGTTCTGTATAAGTTGAACAAAGATTTTGAGTAGTTTTCCTGCTTCAAAAGTGGATGCTGATTGTTTAAAGATGACCACTGACCTGGCAGACTATCCACCTCCCACACCAATGAGATCTTCGGACATATGCAAAAAACCATTTGAACTGACAGCCAGAGAGGTAGCAGAGGATGCAAGGAATAACAACTGATACAACAAAATTCTAAGCCAAGATATGGGTATGAAGCAAGTGTTAGCAAAATTAGCGCTCTGTCTACTGACTGGAGAGCAAAGGGAAAATCATGTGTCAATTTGCACTGATCTCTTTGAGCGATCTTATAATAATCCCAACTTATGTCAGTGATAGTCACTGGTAAGAAACTTGGATATACGGGTATGACCAGGAAATAAAGCCATTGTCTCATCCCAATGGAGAACAAGATTATCTCCTCAACCAAGGAAGGTGTGGCAGATAGTCTCATGTCAAGGCCATGTTTATTATGTTTTACGACATTGATGGACTAATTCAGCAAGAATAAGTCTCGTGAGGGTGCACAGTTAATGCAGAATTTTATACAGGTGTCCTACAATACTTTCACAATGTTGTGCACATACATCATCCTGAGAAGTGGCATACCATAACAATCTATCTCTATCTACCTATTGTCCGTTCGAGCCGAAGATGGCACATAGGGCAGAACTACATTCTCAAATGCAGAAACCTTGCGTGCCAAAATGGCACATTTTGCAGAAATCACTGCTTCTAAAATCTATGGTTCTGTTTCCATAACAATACTTTTTACAATGACAGCTTGTCAAGCCATCAATCAATCTTCTTAGTCACCTCTTACGACATGCCTGGAAGGTCACTGTCACTATTCTTTACTTCCCACACAATGAGGCCCCGGTAACACATGGGAGACCATAACAATGCTCCTGCAAAAATGTTTCTGTCAAAATAATTCAATTTTTGGCAAAACACCACATTTTTTTGCTTCACACCCTTCATATTCATCTGACCTTGCTCCCTGTGACTGTTTTGTCAACATTTGTTTCCAAATCTGAAGAAACTAAAGAAATGTCATGGATTCAATGAAGTTGAGGTGATTCAAACAAATATGATAAGAAGATGAGAGTAATTTCACAAAGTGACTTCCAAAGGTGCTTACATAAATGTCAGGACCATTGTAATAAGTGTATTCAATCACAAGGAGACTACTTTGAAGGAAACTAGACCAAAACACTGGTATGTATACTTAGTTGATTTTTTTTTTTATTAACCCTAGATTACGCTACCTAACTGTGAGTCATTTTTTTCACATACCATCATAAAAATTGCTCCACTTAATATTGCTAAATTTGGAGTTCGGAAAATAAGATTTTCTTTGAATTTTTGCTACACAGCTGAGTGTTTACTCAAGCAGACACACAGGAATTGGGTGTTGTAATAATTTCCTGGCTTACGTTATATTTATGGCCTGAAATTCAACCCCAGCGCGCCGCAGCTACCGGAGGTGTTACATTGTCTATCCACATAGCAACTGTCAGTACGTCAATCCAGCCATATATTTGGCTCCCTCTAAGCGTTGTTCGGTGGCTATCCTTTGTTACAAAGCTTTGTTTGATGTCTCACCAATGGCTGAGATTTCCCCCATCATAAGATTAAAAACAAATGTTATTGAAAAACTAGCAAAATTTTTAATACAATAGACATTTTTGTGAAATAGAGTGGTACTTTTTATGATGTGCATGTTTATGTAGCATCCAACAACAAAGGAAATAAATCCAACACTCAGGGGTCACCAAAAGTTGTAATGAGAGAGAGAGAGAGAGAGAGAGAGAGAGAGAGAGAGAGAGAGAGAGAGAGAGAGAGAGAGAGAGAGAGAGAGAGAGAGAGAGAGAGAGAGAGAGAGAGAGAGAGGAGAGAGAGAGGAGAGAGAGAGAGAGAGAGAGAGGAGAGAGAGAGGAGAGAGAGAGAGAGAGAGAGAGAGAGAGAGAGAGAGAGAGAGAGAGAGAGAGAGAGAGAGAGAGAGAGTGTGTGTGTGTGTGTGTGTGTGTGTGTGTGTGTGTGTGCGTGCGTGCGTGCGTGCGTGCGTGCGTGCGTGCGTGCGTGCGTGCGTGCGTGCGTGCGTGCGTGCGTGCGTGCGTGCGTGTGTGTGTGTGTTCATGCAACAAACTCAAATTTCAAGAATTTGTATTGTGAGGAGGTAATTTTTACAATGGTAGAGTAGTCTAGGGTTAAGTCTCAGAACTTCATGAACAACCCTCATTATTATACTCTGAGTCACCAAAACAAAGTCAAGCTGAAAACAATCCTTAATAGGCTGAATGCACAAATATGCAATATCAAAGCTGAAGAACAATCTAGTTTTCAAAGAAGGAGCATTACAGAAGTGCAAATTTTCAACCTTCTGAAAAATATCATCAACATCAGCAAGACTTGTAACAAGCCCTAATTGACTTCAAAAAGACATTTGACAGAGTTTCGCATGAAGTCCTCTGGGCAACCACAAACAAATATAATATCAAAATGACAAATTAATTGATGTCATCAAACAACTGTTTCAACACTCTTCATACAGTGCAGTGTTTGTGAAAGGTTTGTTGAGCAAATAATATTAACGATCACAGGAATAAGATAGACATGTTAGCTATCACCAACATTATTTCAAATATATCTTGAAAAATGATGATAGATGCCCTCGATGATTAACATCTTGAGCCCATTAGTATCAAAGGCAGAACAACTACTGACCTTCATTGTGCACATGACATAGATGGGCTACCATGTGATGTATCAGAGCTCAAAGACCTAGTTGAGTGCCTAGATAAGACATCTAGAGCAAATGGGATGAAGATCAATACAAACAACCAAACTCAGGACAAACAAGACCAAAGGCATTGAAACAATAGTCAGAATAAAGAGAGAAGCACTTGAAACAAACAATCGATTCAAATATCTGGGCAGCTACATTTCAATTATGAAAGCTCAAAATCAGAAGTATTAGTTAGAATTAATTTATTATTATAAATTTATTATAAATTAGAATGTAGAGGCAGAGGCAGCCAAGACAAGATTAAACAATATATAGAAATGCAAAACCATCTAGCATAAAACAGATCAGATTATTATGAGCAGTAATAGCATCTTTATTCCTATAAAGCTTAGAAACATGGATACTCACTGCTGATCTTGAAAGAAAATTAAAGGCTCTTGAGAAGAGATTGTATGGAAAGATCTTGTGCATATCTTACATAGATCATATTACCAATGAGGAGGTGCACAATAAATTCAAATGATCCAAAGGACCAATAAAGATTTACTGTCAATGGTAAAAGATAGAAAAATGGTAGGCTCAAGTTTCAAGATCTACAGGTCTTGATAAGACCATTTTGCAGAGCACTGTGACAGTAAAAGAAGACAAAACAGATAGTGTAAACTGGTGGGAAGACAACATCAGAGCAAGGATAGGATTAACCCTCACCACATCTCAGAAAGCAGCTCTTAAGGTTGGAGGAAAGTTTTGAAGATGTCATCAAGAAAGCAACAACGACCACCATGGCTGAGTGGTTAGTGCACTCACTTCGTAATTAGAAGGGTCTGAGTTTGATTCCCAGAAGAGGCTGATTTTTTGGAGGGACTGGCAAAGCTCCAGGATTCACCCAACCTCTAAAAATGGGTACTAGAGATTTTTCTTGCAAGTAAAGGCGGCTGATATGATACAACACCCAAAAATATGCTGTGGTCATAAAAAAATAAAGTCACTAACACTATATTTCCCATATCCTTATCAACGCATGAAGGGAACCTTTACTTTTTTATATACAAATATTTATTAGAGTCTTCTCTAAATACAGTGAAGCTGATTCTTTTAATATGTAACTGTATATTACATAGTAGGTTATGATTTACGTATAAGATTTACCACAAAGAAACATACTTAAAAAGGTATCCCAACCTAACACTTTTTAAAGTACCACAATAGAGCAACCGAACATAGGCATCACAAGTAAACAGTTCTAGAAAAGTATCACAATAGAGCAAATGAACATAGGCATTGCAAATAAACAGTTCTAGGAAAGTATCACAATAGAGCAACTGAACATAGGCATTGCAAATAAACAGTTCTAGAAAAGTACCACAATAGAGCAACCGAACATAGGCATCACAAATAAACAGTTCTATAAAAGTATCACAATAGAGCAACTGAACATAGGCATCACAAATAAACAGTTCTAGAAAAGTATCACAATAGAGCAACCGAACATAGGCATTACAAATAAACAGTTCTAGAAAAGTACCACAATAGAGCAACCGAACATAGGCATCACAAATAAACAGTTCTAGAAAAGTATCACAATAGAACATTTCATACATGCTTCACACATAAAAAATCACATGAAAAATACAGATTAAAAAACACCATGATGAAACATCAATTTACAAAGTATCACAACAAAATATTCATTAAAGATGGATTACAGCAGAAGACATCTAACAGAACATCAGCAATAATAATAAAATACTACTAATAAAAAAAACTAATAATAATGATAACAATAAGAACAACTGTCTGTCATTAGTAATTATGACAACAGCCACAATCCTATATGATTGCATTTTCATTGTGCATGCAGATGTTGTTGAAATCAAATTGTGTCATAAAATCTTTTGCCACATGCAAGACATGAATGACCAATTCCATATGAGTATTGGTTACCTTATCTTAACTCGCATCACATTTTCTGTATTTATGGATGTGTCTGATGTGCAATGAGGATGGATGATCGGTCAAGTAAACTAAACTAAGCAATTTATTTATGCCTCATGTACCAGCATTTCTCTGTGATGCAACATCTTTAGTGATGTTGTTAGTGGCCAGTTCTGTACAAGGGTTTTCTAAGAAGTACCATCAATACTGAATCTTCTTAGAAATGACTTGACAGAGTCTCTGAGGAACTTCTTGGATGCAATGACCAAGAATGTGGACAACATGCTTAGCCCATCTCACCTGGGCCTTCTATAGCACTCACTGTGCTGATGCTTGAAATGTTGGCTTTCATCAATGTCTGCCATTTATTATAAGTAGTTGATAATCTACATTCCAATATTGTGCTACCAATGCCAGATCTAAACCATAGATGCAAGAACAATAAGAAAAATAACTACTACCAAGATGAAATGTGTTAGACGAATGACAGGAAACAGCCTGCGAGATAAGATTAGAAATGAAGAACTGATAAAAACACTAAGAAAAATTTATGTCATAGAATACATAAAGAAACAACAGATAAAATGGTTTGGCCATGTGATAAGGCAGAAAGATCAAAACACTAAACAACAAACCTTCAATAAATGTTGCGAGAACATCAGACCCAAGGGCTGGCCATGAAAAGATGGATTTATGGAATATTAGAAATATTAGGAATCATAACAGCAGGAGAGACTAATTGAAAAGCAAAAGACCACAAATTATATCTCCCCTCGATGCTCAAAGGCAAACGAGGAAGGAAAGAAGAAGAGTTAGTGGGGACTGTTCATGTAGAAATGATTTGTCTTCAAGCATGTCTACTATAGACTGTCCCATATCTTCCATATTTCTGAACGGCAAACCTACCTATGCACCAACCAAAAAGACTTACAAAGGAGGAAAAAGAAAACATCACGAAACAAAACCCTTTTTTAAAAAAAATAAATAAAAATGTAGCATGACTTGTTGATCTAGCAATTTTATTGAACTCTTCTTGACAAGGCAAGATACATTTAACAGTTAACCATATCTTCTGATCATACTAGACAGCAAACACCATATAATCTGATTGGCTGTCACACGTATAAGCATAGCTATTTTTGCACTTCTGCATACATTTTATTTTCATAAAATGTTATGTGTAGATTTATTTTCATAAGAAAAAGATGCAGAAAGTCACACAATTGGTCCGTCTTTCCATTAAAAATCTTCTAGTAAAGCTTACAAGTCCATTTTTTTTTTCTTCAGAAAAACCTTCACAAATTATGGGAAACCCATATAATATGAAGGTATGATTGCCCAAGACTCATTGGCATGTGGCAGAGTAATGATTGCTATAGCAATGTTATCTTCAGTTTTTGGGGAAAAAGCTGATTTTTTAGCTGGTCTCATACATAAACTTCCAAAAGCTGCACTGATTTAAAGATTCTATTGTTGATCTCAGAATCAATGTTTGCTGCCCTGGATATTGTACGACAAAGATAAGTAATGTCAACTGGTAAGTGATGCTTGTGCTTGAGTCTGGGTCTAGGTACTGCACTTTTGGAGATGTTTAATCAGTTTGATTGGTGTTGATTATAAAACTTACTCATTCGCACATTTGAGTCAGAACTTGTAGTATGGGTATACAGATGTTAGAAGATAGGAGCTTGGAGTTGCTTATTGCCTTCACTTCCATGTAGGCCTACACAATAATCCAGTACAGGGAGCTGGGTGGTCTAGAATTATGATGTTGGTCACTGGACAAGAAGGGTTTGATTTCCACCACAAAAGCAGCTGTAATCATTTTAGACTGAACAGTTTTCCATCTGTCCTGTGTGTGATCTTGACACCATCACAAATCTGAAAGCAATCTGTGAACATGGCATCAAACATTGTTGAGGCCAAAACACAGCCCTGAGACACTTTGTGGTATGAAAGCTTCTGATAAACCTCTATCATTTGGCACAAGACCATTATGACCTCAGGAAATTTGTGGATGATCTTTGTGACTTTGTTTAGACAGCCACATTTAACCATGACCTTCCAAAGCCCACTCTACTTTGACACTGCCATAAACTGTTGCCAAAACTATCAGCATTGTGTAAAGGTCACTGTATTGCTCCTGACATTTTTCCAGGAATTGCTGAGCTACAAATATCATGTCCACATTTACACAGTCTGCCCTAAAATCCCAATGGTTTTCTGAGGCTAGATTCTACTCCTAGTGGTCCACTTAGAAGTTTACTGTATCTGTATCTTGCTAGTAATTGGCAGGATAAATATCCCCCTGTAGTTACTACAAAACTGGCAATTGTCCTTTCACCTGTAGAGATGTGTAAACATTAACACATAACCAGTACAACACAAAATTCTTACATTGTATAGCATAACTAGCCAGAAGTGCAGCACTGGCCTCTGAACAAACTAACTTTCCTGATAAGATGTCACATTTCACTTGCAAGAAGAAGTGATACCTGAAAATGCCACAAAGTATGTTAGTTTTATATATTCAATAACATTCACACTTCTGCTATATAAATGTTATCAACTTACACATGCCATTAAAATGTTCTCTTTCTACAAACAGGCCTTGATATATTCAATAACATTCACACTTCTACTATATAAATGTCTTATATTCTCTTTCTACAGACAGGCCTTGATATATTCAATAACATTCACACTTCTGCTATATAAATGTTCTCTTTCTACAAACAGGCCTTGATATATACAATAACATTCACACTTCTACTATATAAATGTCTTATGTTCTCTTTCTACAGACAGGCCTTGATATATACAATAACATTCACACTTCAACTATATAAATGTCTTATGTTCTCTTTCTACAGACAGGCCTTGATATATTCAATAACATTCACACTTCTACTATATAAATGTCTTATGTTCTCTTTCTACAGACAGGCCTTGATATATACAATAACATTCACACTTCTACTATATAAATGTCTTATGTTCTCTTTCTACAGACAGGCCTTGATATATACAATAACATTCACACTTCTACTATATAAATGTCTTATGTTCTCTTTCTACAGACAGACCTTGATATATACAATAACACTCACACTTCTACTATATAAATGTCTTATGTTCTCTTTCTACAGACAGACCTTGATATATACAATAACATTCACACTTCTACTATATAAATGTCTTACGTTCTCTTTCTACAGACAGGCCTTGATATATATACAATAACACTCACACTTCTACTATATAAATGTCTTATGTTCTCTTTCTACAGACAGACCTTGATATATACAATAACATTCACACTTCTACTATATAATTGTTATCACCTCACAAATGCCACTCTTTTGTTCTTTCTACAGACAGGCCTGACATTTTCATACTTTAATTCATGTGAATTATCACAGGAATCTTTGTTCTTTCTTTGTAGGCCAGATGTTTTTTTTTTTGCTTTAGCTGCTATATGCATTCAATGTTGTTGTTGTAAGTAGTGCTAGCCAATAATAGTAGTTATCAGCAGCAAGAGAAGTAGTAAGCAGTATAAGTAGTAGTAGTTGTAAGTAGTAGTATGCAGCAGCAACAGCAGTATCAGTTAGTAGTAGTAGTAAGCAGCAGAAACAAGAGTAGTAAGTACAGTGCTTCAAAACATATGAAAGAGTTAAGCAGCAGCAACAGCAGTAGTTGTTGTAGTACTAATCATTTAGGCCGGATGTTTTTTGCTCTAGTTGCCATATGCATTCAATGTTGTTGTTGTAAGTAGCAATAGTTAACTAGTTAGTACTAGTAAGCAACAGCAGTAGTAGTTGTAGTAGTAGTAAGTAACAGCAGCAGTACTACTAGCAATAGAAAGTAGTATTAAGCAGCAGAAACATCTGTGGTAATAGCTATGTGTCAAATTTGGCTAAACCTACAGTTAACCTCTGAGTTTCAAAAATACAATGCTAACGAACTCTATGAGTAACATAAACTTAACCTGTCCTCAAGTCTGTTTAATAATCTAATTTCTAGATATGTGACAGTTGCAAGTTTACATCTATTCCCCCACCTTTCCAATAACAGCTACAATTTTCCATTCCCCAAAACTGGCTACTGCTCTTCTGTGTCTGTATTATAACTGTACTGCTATCATTCACTTAACTATGGGTAAACTAAGCTATTCGACCCAAGCCATATCTCTAACTCCTAATCTCCCATTATGTGATCTACTTTATCCCAGTCCATATACTATTACAATTAGGACTGATGCAACACCTCCCCAACCTATAAAAAAGATTCTCAAGCCAGCAACTACCATGTCCCTTCATATTTTTCAGTACAAATTACTTATTACATAAGAGGACACAAAACAATGACCCACCTTGTGTATTCCTCTGCTAACTTGCTTGGATCTGATACATAAAATTTAACCCTAAAGTAGAATTCATATACTGGTCCTGAAATTAAGAAATACATATCTCCGATTAAATGTACTTGGTGGGCTCAGTACGCAAGATGCACTCATTTATACCTGTTTTCTTTGTATTCTTCCAAAAATTATAAGCAAAAGTTTTAGTTATTACTGACAATTTCTATATCCTCTCTCATGTTTATTTGGATTTTTTATCATTTTTATTAAAGTCACCCACATACAAAAGTTTTTTGTAATGAATTAAATACTCATTTGACTTATGACTTTATGACAAATAGATCAATACTGAGGCGGTATAAAAATCACACCATATAACTCTATAATAAAGAAATCAGAAGGTGAAGTTAGGATCAAGCAGGAAAAGAATAATGTTTAAAGTAATTCATTGTCAATTCCTGCAAGGACATTAGAATTGATAAGAGAGCAGTATAAAGACATGACAGTCAACAATAGAACTCATACGATGCACTGTAGATAGAAGATTGTGGAAGGACATGATCGCCTACGCCAACCTGTTTGGCAAATGATGATAGAGACATGAACAGACAACAAACTCTTGAGACAGGCTGGTCAGTGTTGCTGAAGTATGACACAAGTCTCTCTCAGGGAGCTCGGTAGCCTAGTTGGGAAAACCACTCGACTGGGCTACCAACGTGCAGACAACCATGTTCGATTCCCATTGGAATCATGTGAATTGTAGTTTTGGTTGGGAAAAAAAATACGCCCGCAGTCGACACAGCTGCTGGCAGAAATGGGTACCAAGGTAGTACTCCAGGAAGGTGAGGAATGCCGCCTCACATCATGAGTTTCGATGTTGAAGCGACATTATCCAGAAGTCTTCAAACACTTCTGGATAGGCGGCTGAGCACAAATGGGTAAATACTCGAGTGCTAAGACACAGATTTAAGTCTTGTATTTTACCTTTACCTTACAAGCCTCTCAGAAATAAAGACACATGTGTGAAGAGCCTCATACATAATAAGTTGTTCCTGGTATGCCAGATAAGAACACATGATAGGAGGAGCAAGAGCAATCACAAATATTGTGCACTAGTATTAAATTGAGAGTGGGAAAGAGTGTATGTGCTATGCATAACAGGAAACTGATTCAGTCATCTTTTATTAACTTCTAGCCAGGCTGGGTAAATAATCCAAGTTTTACCGAGTTCTGTTACTATTATTATTATTATTATCATGTGCCATGCTGGTTGGTGTAGGCAATCATATCCTTCCAAAATTTTCTATCCACAGTGCATTGTATCAATTCTGTTGTTGACTGTTTTCTGTGCCATTACACCAAGCTATCTAGTGTCTTCTCTCTTTGTTGTCCTCGATCTCTCTTTCCCTGTATTTTTTGCCAGTGTTTTTACTCTTCTTATGATGTGCATGAAAAATATTGATTGTTTCTTTCTGATGTTTTTAGGAGTTTCCTTTTTGTGTAGGAAAATTTGTTGCCCTCTCTAGTTCTATCATCATCATCATCATCATCATCATCATGATGTGCCATACCGGTTGGCGTAGGCGATCATCTCCCTCCACAATCTTCTATCTACAGTGCATCGTATCAGTTCTGTTGTTGACTGTTTTCCATGCCATGACACCAAGCTATCCAGTATTTTCTCTCTTTGTCATCCACGATCTCTCTTTCCTTTTACTTTGCCAGTTGTAACCAAGTATTCCAACTTTCCTCTTCTCATGATGTGCCCAAAAAATGTTGATTGCTTCTTTCTGATGTTTTTTAAGAGCTCCCTTTTTGTGTTGGCCTCTTTGAGAACTTCCTCATTGGTCTTTTTAGCTGTCCAGGGAACTTTCATCATTCTTCTGAGAAACCCCATCTCTAATCCTCTTATTGTCTTTTCATTTGTTTGTCTATTGTCCATGATTCACTTCCATAGGTCACAATTGGTTCTATATAGCACCGATGAACTCTCTTTCTCATTTTTATTAACATAGATTTGTTGCATAAGATATTTTTCATTTTCTGAAATGCTATTTTGGCCTGAGCTATTCTGCTTTTTATTTCTGTGGTGCATCTCCCATCTGATGTTATTATTGTGCCCAAGTATTTGAAACGTTGCACTTGTTTCAGATTTGTCTCATTTATTTTTATGCTGCATGATGGTGATGATTATTTCTTCGATATAACCATTACTTCTGTTTTCTTACTATTCAGACTGAGACCTTTCTTGTTGCTTTCTTTTACTATTATGTCTATCATTTCTAGTAGTTCGTTCTCTGTCTCTGCTATTAAGACTGTGTCATCCGCATATCGCAAATTATTTATGTTGTGACCGTTGACTTCAATTCCTTTTTGTCTACTATTGATCTCATAATATATTCGCTGTAAAGTGAAAACAAATCCGGCGACAGAGCACAGCTTGTCTGACTCCTTGTTTTATATATTGGAATTGTCCTGTTTGGTTGTTAATTCGTATAGCTGCTGTTTGTTGCCAGTACATGTTTTTTATGATTCACAGATCCTTGCCATCAATGTTTAATTTCTCCAGCATATTGATTATTTCCACATGCTTTACTTTGTCAAATGCTTTCGTGTAGTCTATAAAGCACATATATAGATCTTTCTTTACCTCTATAGATCTTTCTATTAATGTTCTTAAGATGTATATTGCATTATTGATGCCCTTTTCTTCCACAAATCCACATTGTTCCTCACTTCTATAGTTCTATACAGACTTTAAAATAAAAAACTTAAAACTTTTTATCACAAATAGCATATATAGTTCAGAGTTTTAAAAGATAAATGGCCTCCACATTACTGTAACAATATAATTGGTCCTGGTACCATATTTCTAGACAAGAAAAATAGCCTCCTAACACATGGATTAGAAGCCACAGTGGCTGACTAGTTAGTGTGCTCACTTCCTGATCAGAAGTGTCCAGGTTCCCTGAAGTGGCAGATTTTTTTCAGACTGACAGGGCTCATGGGTTTACCCAGCCTCTTAAAGTGGGCACCAGAGCTCTTTCAAAGCAGCTTGACATGTCGGGCACATAGAGCAAAAATGTTCCGTTGATCATGAAAGAATATATCACTAACACCCTACTCCCCATATGCTCAGCAAGACAGGTAGGTGGGGATTGGGGGGGAGGGGGGCGCCATGCACCTTTAACTTTACTTTACTTTTTACACATGGATTTAGAAAATAGTTCCTATATTAATGCATTTAGGCAAGCCAACTGCTCATTAACACCTGGATTAAAGCAAATAGTCTGTATAATCCTGTGTGGAAAAAAAATCATAATAAATAGCGTTTTCATTCTTACATCAAGAAAAAAAACAGTCTGTAATCTTAGATAAGAAAAAAATGAAGGCATTTTATTCCAGGATCAATAAGAAATAAAACATCTTTATATTCCTAGATCAAAAAAATATATCCTCTGTAATTCTGGGTCCAGAAATACATAGCCTTTTCATTCCTGAATCAAGATAAAATAGGTAGTCTTTTTATATGTGGATCATGAAGAAAATAAACAGCTCAGTTAGTTATAGTTGTTCAAAGGCCCCAGTATCACTGCAAGCGAATAAAAATCCATAATTGTTCAACCACCCGTACCAGTGGAATCATTAGAATTTACATTTCATCGAATATCCAAACAAAAAAAGAAGTTGCAATCCCCATCGTAGCAAACATAGCGCACAGCTCAGTAAGTACTACTAGGTTAAGACAAACAGCTTTAGTACATCTTGATCAAGAAAGATAAAACAGCTGAATCAAAGCATGAATCAATTAAAGTCAATTATTGTTTGCTGCATTAGACTGCAGATGATTTTATGAGCAGTCTTTTCACAAATTTTCAAATATTTGTTTCAATTTTCATAGCTGATTTACAATATATCACATGTTTTACATGTCTCACGTTCATTGCAAAAAAATAGGATTAAACTGTCAAATAAGATAATGTATAAATTCCTCTACTGAATAATAGAAATATTTATTAAATAACCTTACCCTTGCACTGCTTCTTTATAGTTTTCAGTGGATCTAACCATCGCTGAAAAGGGAAAGACAGCTCTTTGTTAAATCTCTAAGTTTTAAATTGCAGTTGTCTGACAAATTCCGGATTACTTAAATAATTCTGAAAACAGCATTTTTATTTATTTTTTTTTGCCAAAGGAGCTTTGGACAACAGCGAGATAAGTATTACTGTTGTAGCAGCGCATATTGCTGAAATCATTTGTCAATGTCTGAAATAATTATTACTCTGGTGTTTCATTGATGATTATCTCCACATCGAAGGTTGGCTACCATGGAGCGTGATTCCACTCTGTCTCTTGCTTTGATGGTACAGATTGTTATAGGCTGACTTGTCCATCTTTTGATGTTAGTCTTGGTCTGCCTCTATTACCTTGTATTTTCCCTTCTAAGATTATTCTTAGTTGGCTGCTGTGTCTTTTAAAATGCCCCAAAAATCTCATTTGTATTGTCTGAATTGTGTTTTAATTTGTGGCAGTGTATGTTGTGAAATACTCATCAATGTCTGAAGTAAGTATTACTGTTGTGGCAGTGTATGTTGCTGAAATCATTATTAATGTCTGAAGTAAGTATTACTGTTGTGGCAGTGTATGTTGCTGAAATCATCATCAATGTCTGAAGTAAGTATTACTGTTGTGGCAGTGTATGTTGCTGAAATCATCATCAATGTCTGAAGTAAGTATTACTGTTGTGGCAGTGTATGTTGCTGAAATCATCATCAATGTCTGAAGTAAGTATTACTGTTGTGGTAGTGTATGTTGCTGAAATCATCATCAATGTCTGAAGTAAGTATTACTGTTGTGGCAGTGTATGTTGCTGAAATCATAATCAATGTCTGAAGTAAGTATTACTGTTGTGGCAGTGTATGTTGCTGAAATCATAATCAATGTCTGAAGTAAGTATTACTGTTGTGGTAGTGATGTTGCTGAAATCATCATCAATGTCTGAAGTAAGTATTACTGTTGTGGTAGTGATGTTGCTGAAATTATCATTAATGTCTGAAGTAAGTATTACTGTTGTGGTAGTGTATGTTGCTGAAATCATAATCAATGTCTGAAGTATTACTGTTCTGGCAGTGTATGTTGCTGAAATCATCATTAATGTCTGAAGTAAGTATTACTGTTGTGGCAGTGTATGTTGCTGAAATCATCATTAATGTCTGAAGTAAGTATTACTGTTGTGACAGTGTATGTTGCTGAAATCATAATCAATGTCTGAAGTAAGTATTACTGTTGTGGTAGTGATGTTGCTGAAACCATCATCAATGTGTGAAGTAAGTATTACTGTTGTGCAAGTGTATGTTGCTGAAATCATCATTAATGTCTGAAGTAAGTATTACTGTTGTGGCAGTGTATGTTGCTGAAATCATAATCAATGTCTGAAGTAAGTATTACTGTTGTGGCAGTGTATGTTGCTGAAATCATAATCAATGTCTGAAGTAAGTATTACTGTTGTGGCAGTGTATGTTGCTGAAATCATAATCAATGTCTGAAGTAAGTATTACTGTTGTGGCAGTGTATGTTGCTGAAATCATAATCAATGTCTGAAGTAAGTATTACTGTTGTGGCAGTGTATGTTGCTGAAATCATAATCAATGTCTGAAGTAAGTATTACTGTTGTGGCAGTGTATGTTGCTGAAATCATAATCAATGTCTGAAGTAAGTATTACTGTTGTGGTAGTGATGTTGCTGAAATCATCATCAATGTCTGAAGTAAGTATTACTGTTGTGGTAGTGATGTTGCTGAAATTATCATAATGTCTGAAGTAAGTATTACTGTTGTGGTAGTGTATGTTGCTGAAATCATAATCAATGTCTGAAGTATTACTGTTGTGGCAGTGTATGTTGCTGAAATCATCATTAATATCTGAAGTAAGTATTACTGTTGTGGCAGTGTATGTTGCTCAAATCATCATTAGTGTTTGAAGTAAGTATTACTGTTGTGGTAGTGATGTTGCTGAAACCAACATCAATGTGTGAAGTAAGTATTATTGTTGTGGTAGTGTATGTTGCTGAAATCATCATTAATGTCTGAAGTAAATATTACTGTTGTGGTAGTGTATGTTGCTGAAATCATCATTAATGTCTGAAGTAAGTATTACTGTTGTGGCAGTGTATGTTGCTGAAATCATAATCAATGTCTGAAGTAAGTATTACTGTTGTGGCAGTGTATGTTGCTGAAATCATAATCAATGTCTGAAGTAAGTATTACTGTTGTGGCAGTGTATGTTGCTGAAATCATAATCAATGTCTGAAGTAAGTATTACTGTTGTGGCAGTGTATGTTGCTGAAATCATAATCAATGTCTGAAGTAAGTATTACTGTTGTGGCAGTGTATGTTGCTGAAATCATAATCAATGTCTGAAGTAAGTATTACTGTTGTGGCAGTGTATGTTGCTGAAATCATAATCAATGTCTGAAGTAAGTATTACTGTTGTGGTAGTGATGTTGCTGAAATCATCATCAATGTCTGAAGTAAGTATTACTGTTGTGGTAGTGATGTTGCTGAAATTATCATTAATGTCTGAAGTAAGTATTACTGTTGTGGCAGTGTATGTTGCTGAAATCATAATCAATGTCTGAAGTATTACTGTTGTGGCAGTGTATGTTGCTGAAATCATCATTAATGTTTGAAGTAAGTATTACTGTTGTGGTAGTGTATGTTGCTGAAATCATCATTAATGTCTGAAGTAAGTATTACTGTTGTGGTAGTGTACGTTGCTGAAATCATCATTAATGTCTGAAGTAAATATTACTGTTGTGGTAGTGTATGTTGCTGAAATCATCATTAATGTCTGAAGTAAGTATTACTGTTGTGGCAGTGTATGTTGCTGAAATCATAATCAATGTCTGAAGTAAGTATTACTGTTGTGGCAGTGTATGTTGCTGAAATCATAATCAATGTCTGAAGTAAGTATTACTGTTGTGGCAGTGTATGTTGCTGAAATCATAATCAATGTCTGAACTAAAGTTTTACTGTTGTGGCAGTGTATGTTGCTGAAATCATCATTAATGTCTGAAGTAAGTATTACTGTTGTGGCAGTGTATGTTGCTCAAATCATCATTAGTGTTTGAAGTAAGTATTACTGTTGTGGTAGTGTACGTTGCTGAAATCATCATTAATGTCTGAAGTAAATATTACTGTTGTGGTAGTGTATGTTGCTGAAATCATCATTAATGTCTGAAGTAAGTATTACTGTTGTGGCAGTGTATGTTGCTGAAATCATAATCAATGTCTGAAGTAAGTATTACTGTTGTGGCAGTGTATGTTGCTGAAATCATAATCAATGTCTGAAGTAAGTATTACTGTTGTGGCAGTGTATGTTGCTGAAATCATAATCAATGTCTGAAGTAAGTTTTACTGTTGTGGCAGTGTATGTTGCTGAAATCATAATCAATGTCTGAAGTAAGTATTACTGTTGTGGCAGTGTATGTTGCTGAAATCATAATCAATGTCTGAAGTAAGTATTACTGTTGTGGCAGTGTATGTTGCTGAAATCATAATCAATGTCTGAAGTAAGTATTACTGTTGTGGTAGTGATGTTGCTGAAATCATCATCAATGTCTGAAGTAAGTATTACTGTTGTGGTAGTGATGTTGCTGAAATCATCATTAATGTATGAAGTAAGTATTACTGTTGTGGCAGTGTATGTTGCTGAAATCATAATCAATGTCTGAAGTATTACTGTTGTGGCAGTGTATGTTGCTGAAATCATAATTAATGTCTGAAGTAAGTATTACTGTTGTGGTAGTGTACGTTGCTGAAATCATCATTAATGTCTGAAGTAAATATTACTGTTGTGGTAGTGTGTGTTGCTGAAATCATCATTAATGTCTGAAGTAAGTATTACTGTTGTGGCAGTGTATGTTGCTCAAATCATCATTAGTGTTTGAAGTAAGTATTACTGTTGTGGTAGTGTACGTTGCTGAAATCATCATTAATGTCTGAAGTAAATATTACTGTTGTGGTAGTGTATGTTGCTGAAATCATCATTAATGTCTGAAGTAAGTATTACTGTTGTGGCAGTGTATGTTGCTGAAATCATAATCAATGTCTGAAGTAAGTATTACTGTTGTGGCAGTGTATGTTGCTGAAATCATAATCAATGTCTGAAGTAAGTATTACTGTTGTGGCAGTGTATGTTGCTGAAATCATAATCAATGTGTGAAGTAAGTTTACTGTTGTGGCAGTGTATGTTGCTGAAATCATAATCAATGTCTGAAGTATTACTGTTGTGGCAGTGTATGTTGCTGAAATCATCATTAATGTCTGAAGTAAGTATTACTGTTGTGGCAGTGTATGTTGCTCAAATCATCATTAGTGTTTGAAGTAAGTATTACTGTTGTGGTAGTGATGTTGCTGAAACTATCATCAATGTGTGAAGTAAGTATTATTGTTGTGGCAGTGTATGTTGCTGAAATCATAATCAATGTCTGAAGTAAATATTACTGTTGTGGTAGTGTATGTTGCTGAAATCATCATTAATGTCTGAAGTAAGTATTACTGTTGTGGTAGTGTACGTTGCTGAAATCATCATTAATGTCTGAAGTAAATATTACTGTTGTGGTAGTGTATGTTGCTGAAATCATCATTAATGTCTGAAGTAAGTTTACTGTTGTGGCAGTGTATGTTGCTCAAATCATCATTAATGTCTGAAGTAAGTATTACTGTTGTGGCAGTGCATTTTGCTGAAATCATCATTAATGTCTGAAGTAAGTACTACTGTTGTGGTAGTGTATGTTGCTCAAATCATCATTAATGTCTGAAGTAAGTATTACTGTTGTGGTAGTGTATGTTGCTCAAATCATCATTAATGTGTGAAGTAAGTATTACTGTTGTGGCAGTGTATGTTGCTGAAATCATAATCAATGTGTGAAGTAAGTATTAATGTTATGGCAGTGTATGTTGCTGAAATCATCATCAATGTCTTAAGTAAGTATTACTGTTGTGGTCGTGTATGTTGCTCAAATCATCATTAATGTGTGAAGTAAGTATTACTGTTGTGGCAGTGTATGTTGCTGAAATCATAATCAATGTGTGAAGTAAGTATTAATGTTATGGCAGTGCATGTTGCTGAAATCATCATCAAACAACTGAAATAAGTATTACTCTAGTAGTAGTGTACATTGCTGAAATCAATGTCACTGCTTGAAATAAGTATTACTGTAGTGGTAATAAATATTGCTGAAATTATTGTCAATGTCTGAAATAAATATTACTGTGGTGGCAGTGAATATTGCTGAAATTATCATTAATGTCTGAAGTAAGTATTACTGTTGTGGCAGTGTATGTTGCTCAAATCATCATTAGTGTTTGAAGTAAGTATTACTGTTGTGGTAGTGATGTTGCTGAAACCATCATCAATGTGTGAAGTAAGTATTATTGTTGTGGTAGTGTATGTTGCTGAAATCATCATTAATGTCTGAAGTAAATATTACTGTTGTGGTAGTGTATGTTGCTGAAATCATCATTAATGTCTGAAGTAAGTATTACTGTTGTGGTAGTGTACGTTGCTGAAATCATCATTAATGTCTGAAGTAAATATTAATGTTATGGCAGTGTATGTTGCTGAAATCATCATCAATGTCTTAAGTAAGTATTACTGTTGTGGTCGTGTATGTTGCTCAAATCATCATTAATGTGTGAAGTAAGTATTACTGTTGTGGCAGTGTATGTTGCTCAAATCATCATTAATGTGTGAAGTAAGTATTACTGTTGTGGCAGTGCATGTTGCTGAAATCATCATCAAACAACTGAAATAAGTATTACTCTAGTAGTAGTGTACATTGCTGAAATCAATGTCACTGTTTGAAATAAGTATTACTGTAGTGGTAATAAATATTGCTGAAATTATTGTCAATGTCTGAAATAAATATTACTGTGGTGGCAGTGAATATTGCTGAAATTATCATCAATGTCTTAAATTCTTCCACAGTAGAGAAATACAGGGATGTGGTACATTAGTGTGACCTACAAGTCAGGAAGCAGCGTGAAATATAACAAATTAATGTGCCTGTGATACTTTTTTTTTTTAAATTATGAAAAAGTGTGGTCACCCTGTGTAATACCATCTGCTACTTGATACTGACTGAAATGTTAATGCAAATGTCAGAGTTATGTCAGAAAAGGTCATGCAGGAAAATATGACCAGCCTTTGCTGCAGAAACTAGAGCCAGACATATTTTTAGCAGTCTGGGAGCTCAGTGTGAGACCAGTAATTCAAATGTTGAAATGAACAGCCATTAATCAGTTATTTGTTACAAACTTTGAATGTGTCCTCAGTCTGGTAACTACGTAATTATTGATTTGGTGGATCAGACATTGTCACAAATACTGCTGAAAAGTTACAATCATAAAAGTGAATGTAAAGTGTGTGTCATTTGTCAAATACATAATGTGATGATTAATTATTATGAAAACCTATTTCTATAAACTCAGGCAACATGGTACCGCAGTCTCTTTTAGATGATACAAATGGTACATAAGCTCATAGTTCCAGTAGCACTCTGATTAAGCACACCACTTTACAGTGCAACGTTATATCCCAAGTAACAAAAGATGTCCAGAACAAAACTTGTTTAAATCCTCACACTTTTGCCAACATTGAAATTACTGAGCAGCTTCATGAAGTCTCTACTGTCTGTAAATGATGTATCTACTGTCTGTAAATGATGTATCTACTGTCTGTAAATGATGTCTCAACAATTGTTATCATCAGATATCTTGTCCTGTTTAAGTCACAGCACAGCTTCATGAAGTCTCAACTGTCTGTAAATGATGTCTCTACTGTCTGTAAATGATGTCTCAACAATTGTTATCATCAGATATCTTGTCCTGTTTAAGTCACAGCACAGCTTCATGAAGTCTCTACTGTCTGTAAATGATGTCTCTACTGTCTGTAAATGATGTCTCAATAATTATTATCATCATATATCTTGTCCTGTTTAATTCACAGTACAGCACAACTTCATGGAATCTCTACCGTCTGTAAATGATGTCTCAACAATTATCATCATCAGATATCTTGTCTTGTTTAAGTCACAGCACAACTTCATGAGGTCTCAACTGTCTGTCTATAAATGATGTCTTTACTGTCTGTAAATGATGTCTAAACAATTATTATCATCATATATCTTGTACTGTTTAAGTCACAGCACAACTTCACAAAGTCTCTACTGAATGTAAATGATGTCTCAACAATTATCATCATCAGATATCAGTCCTGTTGAAGTCACAGTACAACTTATTGAAGTCTTTATTGTCTGTAAATTAAGTTCTCAATAATTATCATCATCAGATATCTTGTTCTGTTTAAGTCACAGTACAACTTCATGATGTCTCTACTATCTGTAAATGATGTCTCTATCTGTAAATGCTGTCTCAACAATTATCATCATCAGATATCTTGTTCTGTTTAAGTCACAGCACAACTTCATGAAGTCTCTACTGTCTGTAAATGATGTCTCTACTATCTGTAAATGATGTCTCAACAATTATCATCATCAGATATCTTGTTCTGTGTAAGTCACAGTACAACTTCATGAAGTCTCTACTATCTGTAAAGTCTCTACTATCTGAAAATGATGTCTCAACAATTATCATCATCAGATATCTTGATCTGTTTAAGCCACAGTACAACTTCACGAAGTCTCTACTGTCTGTAAATGGTGCCTCAACAATTATCATCATCAGATAGCCTGTCCTGTTGACATCACAGCACTCAAAACTGTCAATATGAACATTCTTCATTGTCAAGTTATGTTACCTAAATCAGTGAGTGTATTCTGCAGGAGTCCTTGATGTCTGAGTTCACTGTCTTTCAGGCAGTCCATCACTGTTTTGTATAACAAAACTCTAGCCTCCATTTTTAGCATAATATATGGCAAAAATATGAGAGTTTATTTTGTTTAATTTTACCGAACAATAAAATTTAATTTGTCAGTTCCCAGTTTGCCCTCCCTTATTTAAACTCCTAACAGCCATTCATCACTTGCTATGATGAAACATCAGCCTTCTGAAGATGCATAGTCTCACCTTGATGACTATCATGTCCAATTTTGGTATAGGTCAACTACATATGAGATCTTTTCTGGATATGGGTGTGATTGTTCTATATTTTTGACAATGTATTATTCTTTATACTTTTTTCACAGAAAGTGAAATTTAAATTCCAAAATGAAAGCTTTCACTGGTTAACCGTGAAAGAATCTTAGAAATGTTCCATCCAGCTACCGACTGGCCATTTATCTTTGCTGAGCTCACCACTAATAGTGAACACCCTAAAGGTTTCAGAAATCTATTATTTGAGTTCACTTGTGGCCCAGCAATCAACCTTTAACTATCTGAAGCAAGCAGTGAAAAACCCAACAAACTGGCCATTGTATTTAACATTCTATCAACATCAACAATAGTGCTACAAGTGACACATCCATGTTGTGACTGCCATCTGTCCAATCACTTTATCATCACATCAAAACCTCAACGTAGAAAGCAGAATTAACTGTTTGACCTGAAGGTACAAATTCCTATGAACAATTCCTTTATCGTCATCATCATCATGTGCCATACTTTGTTGGCATAAGCGATCAAGTCCTTCCACAATATTCTATCTACGGTGCATCATATCAATTCTGTTGTTGACTGTTTTCCATGCCATGGCACCAAGCTATCTAGTAGCTTCTCTCTTTGTCATCCGTGATCTCTCTTTCCCAGTACTTTGCCAGTTGTAACCAAGTATTCCAACTTTCTTCTTCTCATGATGTGCCTGACAAATTCTGATTGTTTCTTTCTGATGTTTCTTAGGAGCTCCCTTTTTGTGTTGGCCTCATCTGTCTTTTTTAGCTGTCCAGGAAACTTTCAACATTCTTCAGAGAAATCACATCTCTGGGGCCTCTAATCGTTTTTTCATTTGTTTGTTTACTGTCAGCCTTAAATGGGTACCGGATTTTTTCTGGGAAAGTAAAGTAGCACGGGCGTAATACTGACCACATTACCCCAAAAATCATGTGCTGAAGGTCTGTAAAATATAGGGTCACTAACACCATATTTCCCTATACGCCACTTGGCGTGACGGGGTACTTTACTTTACTTGTTTACTGTCCATGATTCACTTCCATAGGTCAGAATTAGCTCTAAATAGTACTAATGAACTCTCTTTTCTCATCAATTCCTTCATGTCAAACAAAAAAAAGAAAAAACCATGGACTTGATGTTGCTATTGACTTGTTTCATTTTCTTCGACTGAGGTGATTGCAGATTTTTCCACTAGTTGAACTGTCATTTGGTTTCTGTGTCACAAGCATAGAGCCACATTTTGTCACCTACAATAAAAAAAAAGTTTGGTTTATTGGTAGCCCTCCAAGTCTAAGCAAATGTCCAATTGTTGCCTCTCCTAGTCAACACTCAAAAGTCTGGCCACGAACTTTGCTGCACCATCAAATCTTCCATTAAGATTCAGTGACAACTTCCATGACCGATTCCCACAAGTACACATTTTATTAATCCTTTGGTGATGATCTTAGTGGAAAATGTAATTCACTCTCTCAATCATTTATGTCATTGAACTGGACACTGATCAACATAGGCACTCATCATCTTCTGTCATTGTTCTATCCCCATTAAACCACTCACAAATGTCTTGGAATGGCTCCTATCTTGAAATAGTGTTTGATGCAAACATGCAGCTCACAGAGGTCTGCATTGTCACAGTTCACACAGTGCCTTACCTTGTTGGAGAAAAATGTGTTTTTGTCATTATACTCAGAATGCTCAATTGTAATCATACTGCTCACTCACACAATGGAGGTCATGATTCTAGTCATAACTACTCTCAGTTTGAATGTGGGAAATTCAGTTCTGGTATTTTCTGACTGCACCTTATATAAATTTTACAGTTACACAACTTTCTTTACAAAACTTTAACAGGTCACACAATAACACACACTCTCACCCTCTCTCCTGCATGTGCGTGCAAGGAGAGAGAGATGGCTGTGATCTTTCAGTGTTTTTTTTGTAAATTTCAGTGCTGGTAAGCAGAAGTTGAGGGGAAACTCAAAACTGTCATCTTTTCATAAAACATGACTGAGGGGAATTCTCAGAATATATATAGGTCAGGCAGTGCCTAAGACTGATTGCGTGTTGCAATCAAAAGGAGATGCACACAGTGGTGGTAAAGAGATGGTGGCACTGGACAGACCATATACTCAAACAGATCCTGAAGCAATATGCTAGACTCTGAAGGGAAAGCAATAGAGAGGAAAAGAACAGTCTGGTGAAAGACTGAAAGCTTAGTTTAAATAGTGTGGGCAGACTAGATGCACCTTGCAAACGGTGGCCAAATACTGCACAAATTGAAGAGGCATTGTTGATCCATCTCAAGATGCTACTAAGGATTTGGACCAACGACTTTTCTGTCTGTATGTGACCAAAAGGTAAGCATTAAATACTGCATGTAAAGAAGCTTACCAAAGTGTCATCTCCAGGGGATAGGTCTATGTACTGAAGGCCAAAGTAATCTTTTTCTACCAGTTCAAGGTGTTCAAATACTTTGTCCAGTAGCTGTTGAGCTTTGCCTCTTTTCTGAAAGATGATTGTATATTTAAAATTAATTATAATGTAGAATAAACTTAGAGTTAACACATACAAGGCTTGGACATAACCTATCCAGTGTACATCTTTAAAGTTTAAGAATACATATATTATAATGTATATATCATAGTTATTGTTATTGGTTATGGAAGGCCTCGGTATCACTGCAAACGAATAAAAATCCATAATTGCTCAACCGCCCGTGCCAGTGGAATCATCCGAATTACTAACACATCTCCCAAACAAAGAAAGGTAACTGTAGTCCCCATCGTAGCAGTCTCAGCACACGCCAAAAGACATAAGGCGAAACCGCGCAGAAAGTGACCACAGCCAACTGTTCCCTGTCATATGATGTTATCATTCATCATAAACAAGCGGGATATCGAAACAGGATCAAAACGGATGAGACACACAGCTCATGGTGTGCACAGAGCACTTAACTCAGTAGCTCCTGCAACAAGCCGGACTTGGAATATGAGGAAACTGCAAGAAGGAACACTTTTCAGACATAGCCTTCAATGGTTCCTGCCACCTATCCACCATATACCATGGAAGTTCGCATCCTCCCGAAAATGATGATCGCCGTAGCACTTGATGATGTTAGGCCATCGTTGATGACTCCAATTCCAAACATATAGACACACAGTGGTGGTAAGTTATCATTTCCAATCCAACAGAAGCCACCTGACCTGTAGTTAGTAAAACCACAGAGAGAATATGATTTTGTGACCTTCACTGATTCACTCTTGGATGTGAATGTGTAGTTTACACAAGAGGAGAAGTTTTCAACTACATTGATCCCATTTAAGGCAATTCTGTGATAGCAAGGCAAGTCTCCTTTATAGCAGCAGAACTTGATGTTCTCTGCTCCCTTCTTGTAGCTGCTGCCACACGATTCTGATGTCTCATTAACTTGGACATCATCCTAGAACAATGTCAGATTAACATTCCATAGATCTGGCTCTGCTGATGAAGTGCTTGGTGCAACAGTTGTATCAATCATACAGGAGGCTCCTGGTTTGTGGTCATTAATATCACAGACGGCACATGATGTTGTTATATTCAGTATTTCTTTCTGGGGTGTAAATATGTGGCACACACATGGAGAGTGGTTTGTGGTCACAGTAATCCCATTAAAGGCAATTCTAGGGTAGCATGGCATAGCTGTTTCAGAACAGCACAATCCTATGATGTTTTCTGTGTTCGCTATAAAGCTGCTGCTGCTACACAATCCTGACCAGTTATAGGTGTGGACATTATTCACTTGCAATGACAAAACTGCTTTGTTTACATCATAAACCTCTGGAAGCGAATCGTTTATGGGACTAATAATACAATTTATTCTTCCATCGGGGATATCTTCCTTGAGTTCCCCCAAAAAAAGTCTTTGGTTAAAAAGCACATAAGCTTTTGAGTTAAACACAAAATGAGCCCACTTCATAGATTCAAAATGATCCTTGCCAATGCCATCTGTTTGCACAAGTTAGGTCCTTAGCTACCAAGGTCACAAATGAAGCCATCGAATTAAAGACTTTATCTACAGCGAAGGTTAACGAACTGTGAACAAACATTTATGTTCAAACCCTTGAATACATTTTCAAAAATCTGCCAACTTGCTGCAATAACAGATATCGTGGAATTCAAAGTAAACATTGCTTAGTCCATGGCTCGAATATCAATAAGCTGCCATTTTGGTGCGTCCCATGACGTCAGTTCCTTTGAGAAGTGAATGTACATAGTGAAATAAGAAAAGGGGAGGAGGGGATGAGTTGGAGATGTATTCAGCCATTTTGTCCATCCGTGTTTCCAAGTATGCACTTCTATATAATTGCTTTGGAATCGTATCAATTTCGGGTTTCCGTTACAATTTTCTGCATTCCAGACAAAATGATGTTCTACTTGTCATATCTGCGCCATTGAATTGGTCATACCATAGTGTCATACACAATGAAAACATATATTTTATTACAATCTGTAATTGTAAATACATCCGTTTTTTTTAACCAAATGAAACTCTATTTTACTTTAAAAATCCCGATGTAACAATATTATAAATAATAATAACAGGTACATAGAAATCTCAGTTTAAAAAAATAATAATAATAACAGCAGGTATAAAGAAATCTCAGTTTAAAAATAATAATAAATTAAGATCACAAAATTTCATGGCAACAATAAAAACCAGCAGCTAAAAGTGCTGACAGGAGTGGGATGCATGTCATGAATTAACAAAGTTTCTTTCTATCTATCTATTGACCTTTCGAGCCGTAGCCAGCCCATAGGGCGTAGACCAAGATACTCCTTCTCTTATCTAAATTTTTATTCTAGCAGTTTTCAATTCTTTTAAAGATATTTTATCAAATCTCGCCATCTTGCCAAAGTTTCATTATATATGGAGAAAAAAATGAGTTATTTGCTCACAAAGCACCATATTTTAAGAATACATATAAATAATCACAAACAACAGAATCTGAAAGGATAAGAGGATTAGTGAAAAAACATGCTTGTGGAAGAATGCAAAAATGCAGTCAGAGAAAATGTCAAATAATATAATATCATTATGATAAATATTAAGCTGATAGGAGATATGTGCATAACAGCTAGTTAAATCAAGCAAAAAGGAAAGCTGAGAAAATTTATGAGGCAAATATGAAACAACACCCTTTTATTCTTCCTAAAGGAGTCTCAGTGGAAGAGTGGTTAGTTTCATTCATTTCTTGATCAGAGAAGTTGAGGTTCTATTCTCAGAAGAAGTTGATTTTTCACAAACTAACAAGCTTCTGGATTCACTCAGCCTCTAAAGATTAGTACCAAAGATTTGTCTGGAAAATAAGGGTGGTCTGAAGTGATAGCGACCACAAAACCCAAGTGTGCCACCAACATTGGAAAAATATGATCACTAACTAACACCATATTCCAAATATTCCTAGCAAGGCATGGAGGGAACCTGTACTATACTCTTGCTAAAGGTGAACATATTTAAGAAGTAGCAAAATAAACAGTGTGGAAACAATATAAAATGATTAGCTGAAGAAAAATCAAAAGAAAAGAAAGAAAAAAACATGCAAGAACAATGATGAGTACAGCCTATAAATTTCAAGTGCCAATAATTTCCTGCTTTACCATTTCCCTCCTCAGGAACACTGTTAATACAACTGTCTTTCTATTCTTCATGTATTTTGCTGACAGATGTAGATCATACATTTGTACAGGCTTCAGTTGTTTGTGAAGTTTGTTTCTGACTTTCTAATGTGCTACAGCTTGTAACCTAATCTTTGTATTTACTCATATCATGTTCTAAATCTATCAAAACCATCAAGATCATATTTCATCAAATAATAAATAAGTATGTTAAAAAGTACAGCTTGAAATTTTGGAGGCTCAAAATAGAACAAACAATCATTTTTTAAAAAAATAAAAATACCTTACATCAACTTCAAAGGTCTCCACAGTGTCATCCAGAAAGTGTACAGCACAGTTTACTGCTTTGGGAATGCGGTCTTGTATGTGTGCCATTTCAGACTCTCGTACATTGTAGCTACCGCTGGAGACCAGTTTCATTGACATGGCTCCCAGCTCTGTAATCACAACACCAGTGTTATTAAGCACAATGCAATAACAGCAACAATGTTATTAAACATACTGCAATATAAATAACAGATAACTGTTATCATCATTTATCTTTTTTGCATGCCATAAATTAGGTTACAAGAATAGCACACAAAAAACATAATGGAATCCAATGGTCACAGGACATGCTAGGCCATTATTTTTAAACTCAGAGGTTAACTAAAATGACAAGATGGAGTTCTGTTGTGCAAAATTTGACACAAAAGTCATTCCATGTTGAATCTTGTCTTTTTTGATTGGCTGATATTGATGGTTCTTTAACAGCCAGTGACTCAGCCAACGAAGTGTACAAATGAGACAGAGGTATTTAATCTCATGCTTTAGCAGAATTAGAGAGATAGAACAAGATCAAGTTAGAGAGAGATAGAGAAACATCAATATAGAGAGGGAAACAAAAAAATAGTTAGAGAAAGATAGACAGAGAGATGTAAAGCAGACAAGCTTAGTCCGGGTACAGCCGAAACTGCCTGAAGGCAGACGTGAGTGTTGTAGAAAAGTTTTGGACTTCCACACAGTTAGTTAGCTCTTGCCAGATAGAGAAATACAAGGAAGATCCTGAGAGAAATCAGTCAGGAAGACATAATATAGTTCAGAAGTATTCCAAAGTTAAATTTAGAAGGTTTGTGCTCCAGAAAATGATTGTAAGTAGTTAAATAATAACATAGAGTAAGTCAAGACATAAATATAGAATAGCAAGTATAAATCAAGACAATCTATAATATTTTTAGAGAAGGAAGATAGGATTTTAGAAATTTTAGACATTAAGTTTAAAGAGATGTTTCAAATAACCAACGGTGTTAACAGGAAAGAAAGAAAAGTGACATGGGTGTAATACTGACCACATTACCCTAAAATTCATGTGCAGGTTTATTTTTCAATGTTGATGTTACAAAACTACACATTCTTTTTGGTGTTATCATAAATTCTTGCTTCACTTAAGTATGGAAATTTAGATACATTTTTAAAAGATAATGTTTCTATATAAGTTAACATTCTAACGTTCTTTCGACAAAAAAAATAATAACAAATGACTTTATATGTAGTAGTTATGTTACAATTTAGGAGCCAAGATCAGTTCAAATGAAGCCAGGATAATGAGATAGCAGATCAAGAGGGAAAGTAGGTTGCGAGAATGTTACTTTGTGCTATTTTGTGGGTGAGAATAAGTTTGTATACATAAGTCAGCCATTAGCCTCCTTATATTTTACCCTCTGATTACAATGTTACGGCTTGCTTTGAGACTCTCTACTTGTCTCTTCTCATCCCATGGCCAAAATATGCCCACATTTTCCTTTTGATTTAGATAATATTCTTGGATTCATAGTTATTTCTCTTATTTCTGTGCAGTCTTTAATTTATCCCATGAAATACAATGTATATTCCTGAGGCATTTGTTTTCAAGTGAATTTATTTTATTTTATATTTCTTTAGTTATTTTACTTCAAAATATGAACAATATCAAGTAATATTTTTTTTTTCAGCAAAAAAAAGTTTTAATTTAATTAAAAAACATGCCGCTTGTGGAAGAATGCAAAAATGTTTGTGCCTGTTATTATTACATGTATTATTTTTTTTTCCTGCGTTGAACTAAAATGTGGAAGAAAAAAAAATGTAATTATCAAATACACAGATCAATTTTCAGCTATAAGAATGGCTACAAATAGGAAAATGATGCATGGGGACTGCTAGTTTAACATACTGAACACCACCTGCCGCAACATGAACAAGGCTTGACAAAAAAATAAATAACCGGCTAAATTTTAAATTAATTTCTTACTTCATGATCAGGGAAAATCCTGCTGGTGCCTAGTATCAGCAGGAAACTAAAAAATGAAGTCAAAATGGCTAAACCTTCCTTAACGAGACCGTCAAGGTCTTCATCAATGTGAAGAAGGTTGGGTGTAAGGATTATGTCACCTATAAAAAATAGCATTATCCCAAGGGAAGAATTCACTCTCATCAAGATTAGAGAAGTGATCCAGTACAAGAGAAATATCATGATGAATGTGATCTGTACCCTAAGAAATAGAAGGTATTGCCCACAAAAAATTAACATCTCCACATCATGTTTTACATTTACACTTCTAGACCCCAATTATGAGACAGGATAGCTATATCCACTCAAGTGAAACAAGTCATTTGATCGCACTAAAAGGAGAAAACCACCTCAAAATTTTAGATTTATGTAATGAAAATAGAATAGTCATAAAGTAATATAGAATATATAATGTCATCTGATAATTTTTGCATGTAAACTGGTCTTACAATTGCTCTGTGCACTGCATTATTTAAATATGTAAAGTGGTATTTATCAAAGTTGAAGGAATAGACCTGGAGACAGCTAAAAGCTACAACTACCTTGGACATACTATAACCAGTGATGGAAAATATAAAACTAAAATCAACAAAAGAACAGGAATGGCAAAAAGTAATTTTAATGCCATGAAAAGTATACTAACATCAAAACGAATAACACCACAGCTAAAACTAAGAATAGCAAAATGTTATATTTTCTCAACATTTCCTGTATGGTGCAGAAACATGGACATTTGACAAGAAATCAGTACAGAAAACTGAAGCCCTTGGAATGTGGATTTATATAAGAATAGGAAGAATTTGATGGAGAAAAAAAAAGAAAACAAACGATGAAATCTTAAAACAACTACAAATTAAAAGAGAACTACTAAACACATTTGAAACAAGACAAATGAGATTTTAGGGGCAAGTTAAAGGACACAGCAGCCAACTAAAAGTAATCTTGGAAGAGAAAATACAAGGTAAAAGAGACAGAGGCAGACCAAGACTAACATAGACGAGTAACATCAAAAGATGGACAAGTCAGCCTATGACAACCTGCACTATCAAAGCCAGAGACAGAGTGGAATGGCACTACATGGTAGCCAACCTTTGATGTGGAGATGGCACTCAATGATGATGATGATGATGATGATGATGAGCATGAATTGCTATGTGACCAATGCCCCCAAAACGTATATATGTTAAGTGGTATGTTAGCTGTTGTATGAACAGTGACCTCATGTCTGTATGTAAGAAGAGCTGAAAATTGCTATGTGTAAAGTGAAGTGTCGCTATCAATAGCTACACCAGCTGTATTTTCTGTTGTTTTGTTTTGGTAAAGAACAAAACTAAACTTAAAAAACTTCCCACAGCACTTAGAGTGCTCTCATCGTCAAAGCAGTTCTTGAGAGCATCAGGCATAAAAAAATATGTTCTGAGTATCCACAATTATAGCTTCACTGTTGCATCCTGAAAGAGACAAAACATCTCCGTCACGCCCAATGTGACATGGGAAATATGCTGCTAGTGTCCATATACATATTTTTTTTCTATATATTAGTGCCCATATATTTTCTCTTTTTTTTTGGGTCTATATACTTATGCCCATATATTTTCTCTTTTTTTTTGGTCTATATATTAGTGCCCATATATTTTCTCTTTTTTTTTGTCTATATATTAGTGCCCATATATTTTCTCTTTTTTTTTTTGTCTATATATCTCTCTGCGATCAAGACTCAATCAGAGTAGGATTCCAGACTCTCTCATGAAGTCAGCTGTCTTTTCAAGTGCCCCATATAGTTTCTCTTCCAGGGAGGTGGGTGTGGACCACATTGCTCTTCTCAGGTCTGTGTACTGGGGGCAATCCTGTAGAACATGTTTTGTAGTTATATTGTCCAGTGTACAGTGGCATAGGCTGGTTGTACCTATTTGAATTTGGTGAACATGTGATTTCTCATTCTATTGTGGCGAGTGTGTAGGCAAAGTATGATGACTTGATCTTGATAGCTGGTTGTATCCGTCCCTCTCGTTATGCTTTGGGTGTTCTCGTTTCCATTTTTCATGGTACTAGCCTTTGATGATGGATTTGGCTTCGTCGTAGCTGACCAGATGGTTCTCTTGTGGTAATCTCCCTCTCTCTTTAGCTAATTTGTCTGCGCTTTCGTTCCCGTGTATATTACTGTGTGATGGTATCCACTGAATGACTACTCTCTGGAAGTTATTGCATAGTTGGTCCAGGGCTGTTCTCAAGTCATCTATATATATATATATATATATATATATCTATCTATCTATCTATCTATTGACCTTTCGAGCCGTAACCGGCCCATAGGGCGTAGACCAAGATACACCTTCTCCTATATGAATTTTTGTTCTAGCAGTTTTCTTTTAAAGATATTTTATCAAATCTCGCCATCTGTCTCTGTTCTGTGCAAGCAGTTCTATCTCATTGAGGGAGCTCATATATATATATATTAGTGCCCATATATTTTCTCTTTTTTTTGTCTATATATTAGTGCCCATATATTTTCTCTTTTTTGTCTATATATTAGTGCCCATATATTTTCTCTTTTTTTGTCTATATATTAGTGCCCATATATTTTCTCTTTTTTTTTGTCTATATATTAGTGCCCATATATTTTCTCTTTTTTTTTGTCTATATATTAGTGCCCATATATTTTCTCTTTTTTTGTCTATATATTAGTGCCCATATATTTTCTCTTTTTTTGTCTATATATTAGTGCCCATATATTTTCTCTTTTTTTTTGTCTATATATTAGTGCCCATATATTTTCTCTTTTTTTTGTCTATATATTAGTGCCCATATATTTTCTCTTTTTTTGTCTATATATTAGTGCCCATATATTTTCTCTTTTTTGTCTATATATTAGTGACCATATATTTTCTCTTTTTTTGTCAATATAATAGTGCCCATATATTTTCTCTTTTTTGTCTATATATTAGTGCCCATATATTTTCTCTTTTTTTGTCTATATATTAGTGCCCATATATTTTCTCTTTTTTTTTGTCTATATATTAGTGCCCATATATTTGTAACGATCGTCAATATTTTAGTCGACAGATCATCATCTTTGCAGGACAGGCAACTCCATAGTGCTCAGATCTTCTCTTCAACACGTTCCCCAGCATGCAGCACGTCTGCCACACACTAGCGAAAGGACTGAAGATGGTTTCAGCTCATGTGCATAAACTCCGTACCAGTAGCGAAGACCTTTTCCCCAAAACCTTATTAGATGTCTCTTACGAAATGGTGGCATGCAAGAGTAGCTTTTCTCCCCTCACTGTGGCCAGGGTTCCAGTAGCCACACTGGCGAAATACTTGTCATATTTCTCGTTAATGTGATCAGCATTTTGTCATATTTCTTGGAAATGTGATCAGCATTTTGTCATATTTCTTGGAAATGTGATCAGCATTTTGTCATATTTCTTGGAAATGTGATCAGCATTTTGTCATATTTCATGGAAATGTGATATCATTAAGCCAAACTGACTCAATTAAAAATAAATACTACTGTATTAGGTGTTCTCACTGGAAAACAGTTCGCATAACGGTTAAGTCCAGTTCAAGAAGCTGAGGTCAAGGCCTTTCAGCATTTGCTTGAAATTTTCAAAATGGGTGCTGCATAAAAAAAAAAAACATGAATACATATCAGTAGACATAACATAAACAGCTTGTGATACGGCCGATCATACATATCTGGGGCAACAACGAGACAGCGTGCGTTTCAAGGAATAATTACAGTCAGATATTAGCGTGTTTGTCTGGATGGCGAGAACACCAGACTGGTCGTACTCAGTACATATAGGGGAGGCCAGGGGAGACAACGTTATTTATAAGAGTAGTTTGTTAAGTGGACATCGATTTGATTTCAGGTAAAATCAAATGGTATTTGTGGCATCAACTGTGCGTACGCTACGTGGCGACTGTACTCACACCTACATAGGGCAAGTATCTTTCCGATAGCAACATACGGTTGTGAATCATGGACAATCTCGCAAACAACAAGAAAGAAAACCGATTCATTCGTAACAAAATGCTACACAAAAATCCTTAAAAGATACACTGGATGATGAAAAAGAGAAATGAAGACAGATTAAAAGATTAAAAACATTTAAAAGGACTGGCTAATAAACACCATTCTACAAAGGAAATTAAAATACTATGGCCACATCAATAGACACGGCGGGCTGGAATTAACAATAACGGAAGGTATGGTCCCTGGGCAATGCATCAGGGACAGACCTTGAAGAAGGTGGTTTCAAGACATCAAGGTCACCTTGAACATCAACAGAAGAGGTGGAAGATCTGGCTAGAGAAAGAGATTCTTTCAGACGGCCCATGGTGAATGCAACGTTCTATGGGAGATCTGGCTAGAGACAGAGATTGTTTCAGACGGGATGTGGTGAATGCAACGTTCTGTGGGAGATCTGGCTAGAGACAGAGATTGTTTCAGATGGGATGTGGTGAATGTAACGTTCAGTGGAAGATCTGGCTACAGACAGATTCTTTCAGACGGCCCGTGGTGAATGCAACGTTCTGTGGGAGATCTGGCTAGAGACAGAGATTGTTTCAGACGGGATGTGGTGAATTCAACGTTCAGTGGGAGATCTGGCTAGAGACAGAGATTGTTTCAGACGGCCCGTGGTGAATGCAACGTTCTGTGGGAGATCTGGCTAGAGACAGAGATTGTTTCAGACGGGATGTGGTGAATTCAACGTTCTGTGGGAGATCTGGCTAGAGACAGAGATTGTTTCAAAACACAAACAAATGTAAACAACTATTATCCTTGTTCTAACGTATTCTGCTCAATCTTGTCATCACGGGGCTCTTAGTCACGCGGGGGATCGGGTCAGCGGTTTTACTCCACCCCCGACACATTGTTAACCCCAGAGTTAATTAATCGAACACGCATTCATTTTATTTGAAAAACTACATAAATTTTAACTGCACTGGGGAGAACAAATATATCACATCTTGATTTATATATATATATATATATATATATATATATATATATATATATATATATATATATATATATATATATATATATATATATACCTTGCCAAAACAAGAAGAGAGCTAATACCCAATATTAGGAAGAAACAATCATCATAATTTTGGTCATGTAACGAGAAGCGATGCAGGAAAACACAAATGAACTATCATCAATAGCCAGCAAAATTGGGCTTGAGGTCAATCATGAAAAGACTAAAGTCATGAAAAGTTTAATTCCAACAAGTGACAAAATATACATGGAAAACAAACCAGTAGAAGAGATCGATCACTTCATCTATCTTGGAAGTCACATTGATCGAGAAGGGGATACGAGCAAAGAAATTAGAATCAGACTGGCTAAAGCAGCAATGTCTTTCAGAAGCCTTGAAAAGTTGTGGAAATCAAAACTCATTAGCACAAACACAAAACTTAGGCTATTCAAATCAAATGTACTATCAACCCTTACGTATGCGTGTGAAAGCTGGAAAACAACAAGAGATATAGAAACAAAGTTGAACGCATTCGAAAATAAATGTCTAAGGAAAATACTTGGTATAGAATGGAACGAATTCAAAACAAACGAGGAAATTAGAGAAATCGCCAATCAACCACTAATATCTTCAGTAATAAAGAAAAGACGATGGTCATACGTTGGACATGTGATGAGAAGAGATAATAATCGAATAGCAAAGCAAGCCCTCATATGGGAAACAACAGGTAAAAGAAAAAGAGGAAAACCCAGGGAGACACTGAGAAGAACATTGATGAGAGAGGCAAGAGCAGCAGGAATCGGCTCCCTCAATGAGATAGAACTGCTTGCACAGAACAGAGACAGATGGCGAGATTTGATAAAATATCTTTAAAAGAAAACTGCTAGAACAAAAATTCATATAGGAGAAGGTGTATCTTGGTCTACGCCCTATGGGCCGGTTACGGCTCGAAAGGTCAATAGATAGATAGAACGAGAAGGCATCAGCTGAAGTGTATTGTAACAATTGGGGAATTTGAGGGACGAAGAAGATAGAGGGAATGAAAGAGAAAAGATACCTGACAGCTTAAGAGAATGGCTTGGTAGAAGGTCAACAAGAGAAATGATAAATAACTGTCGAGATCGAAAGTTGTGGAGAGACATGATCACCCACGCCAGCAGGCACGGTACTTGATATTATATATATCTGTAAAAATCAACATTTGTTTCTGACGCGACTTACTTGAAGAAGGCTGTTAAGACTGGTCTGGGTAGAAGATGAGGGGGATAAAAGAAGGACGTTTGTGCTGAAAATGAAGTGGAGTGTGAGCTGCCGTTGACTCATCTCCTCAGGCATGGATGAGTACAAAGATGAAATGAGCGGACGTGAAAATATATTATAAATATCAACATTATATCACACATTTCGCTTGCTTAGGTACAGTGTGAAAAAAAACCTGAAGCGAAATAATAGGAGAAGGGTGGAGATATATAGGGAGAGATTATACTAAGAAAAATGTTAGTGATTGCTTAAAATGAAAAACAGAGAAAGGGTGGAAAGAATTGGTGAGGTGGGGGAATGAGAAAGAGAGACATTGATGTCTTTGTAAAGAGTGAAGGAAAATATGAATTCTAGCGGCACAAATGGGAGGGATGGGGAGAAGGATGAACGCGATAACGATAAAATAGGGCTGACGGCTGGCCTTGGCCAGGCAAGGCTGGAATGCGATCTCTTCTGATCAATACCGTCAGGGAAATGCCAGCGTAACAGAGGTTGAAACAGTGAGGAATTCCGATACAAAATTAATCGTTATATAACACCATCCTTTAGAGACCATATTTACTCTGTTTTCTTGTAAATAGACAGAAGGAGAGTAAATACGTTAAATATGTTCAAATGACAGGATGCTGTGAAAGAAAATAAGTGTCAAAGCCACCAGACGCTACATAATTAAGATCAAAAAGAAAAGGGAAAAAAAGAACACAGAGGCTTCAAGAAGACATCGCTTCTCTACATCTCTATATGGATTATTTGTCCCGTGATGCTATAAATAAACATGAAAGTATAAAACCTATGAGAACTTGCTTTGACGTTAGATTTTCTTCAAAATAATTGGTCAGAAAAAAATGATTAGGTATTCTAATAAAAGGTGTAGAACTCCCGATAATGCAATCAGCAGCGACGGGACAAATCAACAAACATCTCAGGCCAGAATGGAGGCTACAAAAAAAACCAAAATAATAAAACATAAAAGTGAGCATTGTTTTCTTGAGTGACTACAGGTTAATCCTCCAAGATGCCCACGCACAAAACGTGTTTAGACAGCATCAGTAAATTAATATCAACAATGTATCACTGTAATGGTGTCCTGCCATTGTGGTATATAAGCAAACGGGGCGACTGAAAATTAGCTTAAGCATGTATACATTGTAAAAACAAGTTCATCAAAGAAAATCAATGAAACAAGCAAACACTCGAATGAAGAGGGGGAAACAGAGAGACGAACGAAGGGCAAAAACAAATTGGAAATTATCTCAAGAGTCAATCCTGAAATCTAAAATAAACCAAGAAACTATATTCTTCCGTCTCCGAAAAGACTGAATTCCTATATCTAAAGAAAACAAATAGTACAACCAAAGAGACATAATAACCGAAGTATGACCCCAAGAAAATACAACTAGCAGACACAATTGGGGTACTTGCAAAGACCTCCTGCTAATGACTCGATTGGCCAATTCATCTCTCTGTATAACAAGCTGATTATAGGGAACTGAAGGCTGAAAAAGAACCAAAAAAGCGCTTTCAACAAAGGTAACGGTACGTGACTTGAATCGACGTCTTAGAATGCGGGTTTTTACACAAATGTGTTCGGCCACCTATCCAGAAGTGTTTGGAGACTATTGTCTAGTGTCGTCTTAAGCATCGTAACTCACGAGCGAGGCGCCATTCCTCGCCTTCTCAGGAGTATGAACCCTAGTATATATTCCTGTTAACTGCTGGGTCGACACAGCGGGGGTTATTTTTTTTCCAACCACGAGTACAACTCACACTGCTTCCAGCGGGAATCTGAACACAGGTTGTCCGAAAGGCGATAGCTTAGTGAGGTGGTTTTCTGCTATCAGCAGGGTACAGGAAAAAGATATTTGGGTTTATTCTCTTCTTAATGCAATCATCTATCTGTTTATACTGGTGTTGAAATGTAATGCATTCTTTTACAAGCATTGTTCTGTTTTAAAGAATCCTCTTCGCGGTAATACAATGATCATTCCATTTATTTCTTATCAAATTTATTCTTAACTCTTTAAATCTCGACCAACACCTCTGATGATTCGAAAGGCCAATACTAAAATATTATGTTTCATTAACACAGACTTGTTTTTTTTTCCCTGGCAGCATTATCTATTTAACTTGATATATACTTTGACACGTCTCAATTAGAAACAAAATTTAAACGATATGAAATCTGACATCATAAGAAAGTTCAAAACATAAAGGGCGATAATTCTGTCTAACCTTTAAGTTAATTCCAGAGTGTAACTTGTATCATTGGCTGCAGGTAGACAAAGCACTCAGTGGCCAGCACACAACATTGTGTCTTGTAGGGCAACAACAAAAAAAAAACCTCTACTGTGGGCGATCGATCAGTATCCCTCCTTCGCAGGTGTGGAACATACTTTCTTCTATATTCTGTTCAGAAATTGTTGCCCAAACTCATTTTTAGTTTTCTCGAAAACAATTTGCTGTGTTGCTGTGAAATTTTGCTACAAATTTTAGATTTTCTACCTTAATATCATTTTTTTTTAAATCTATTAATCAATGTACAATCTTCATCCCAATATTGTGCCACCAATGCCAGACTTGGACCCTAGATGCAAGAACAATAAGAAAAATAACCTCTACAGAGATTAAATGTGTTAGACGAATGACAGGAAACAGTCTGAGAGATAAGATCAGAAATGAAGAACTAAGAAAAAAGCTAGGAATAGCCCCCACCATAGAATATATAAGGAAACAACAGATAAAATGGTTTGGCCACGTGACAAGGCAGAAAGAACAAAACACAACACAACGAGCCTTCAACAAACGTTGTGAGAACACCAGACCCACGAAAAAGATGGGTCGATGGAATATTAGAAGCACTAGGAAACATAACAGCAGCAGAGGCGAACAGAAGAGCAAAAGACCGCAAATTATATCTCCCCTCGACGCTGAAAGGCAGGTGAGGAAGGAAAGAGGAGCAAGAAGAAGAATAAGAAGAAGAAGAAGAATAAGAATAAGAATCAATGTAGTGTAGGATGTTGCTTAAATATCTGATGTAAAAAGATAATTTAAAGACAGACAGTTAACGGTTTTACTTTTAATACCCCCCCCCCTTTTTTGTTTCTTTACCCCACCCATTTAAAAACGGGCACACTTTCAAATTTTAAGTCAAAAAAATCATGCAAAATATCAAAAGAGTTGGGATACCCAGGCCGGAGACAGCAAGTGACCTTAACAGTGTCGTGTTGAAGACGTTTAGTTGGTGTTACACTAATTGTAAAGGCGCATCACAAAACAGAGCTGACGGAGTGCTAAAATAGTCAACTACCTCAATTTTCTAAATCCAAATGAATTTAAATTCTAAATTCACCACAATGTAAAAAAAAGTAACGTTAATAATGTACCGCCACTTCTGCAAGGAATCTATGAGGGATCGATTCTATCGCAACATCCTAAGAACCGGAGAAGAGAATATAGCACGCCATTTGTTGTAATAAGAAAATCTTTTAACAGGTGGATAAGTCAAGACTTTCAATCTAAAAAAGCTATCGTAAATTAATCAAGAAAAAAAGAAAAAAGGGAATGATTATATCAAAGATGTTATTAGATGCCAAGTTTTTTAAATGCTTTGAAAATCAGACGAACACACGCGTTACTCTCCACCAACTGAAAGTTAAGTTGCGTTTTGGGTTGTACTCTTGAACAGTTCTTGGTGGCCGTATAGTTCAACCATTCAGCTGATTGTAATAAGCTTTCTTCGTATATATCTTCCATTTATCGACCCAACTGCTATGTTCATTAAAGATAGTGGGTCTCACCCAACACTTATTGTACAGCGCCTTGAAATAATAGAACGGTTCATATATAATTATCTATCTATTGTCCTTTCTATCCAAAGACGACACATAGGACAGAAATTCTATTTGTGTCTGACGATCTTTCAAGTGTCAGACCTTGCACATGAACATATAATTAACTGACAAGAAAATCACATTAATTTTGCTTATCTGTTCAATCTAACGTCTTACCTTAGTTTTTTTTAAAAACTGAAGCAAAACCTAATATTTGGGAAGTATTGATCAGAGACATTTTTTATTTTCGGCGAGGACATCAGCAACGTGTATCAGAAATGAGTGCAAACACAAGAATATTCAAACAATTTGTTTTTAAAGTATATTTTTAAAATGCTCTCAATGTACTGACAGCAAAGACATAAATCAACACTCGTTAGCTTGTATCAGTGACGGACAGGCACGAGCTTCACAGATGGCCAAAAATAAGATATTTGCAGCAGATAAAATATGTGATATAACACACGAGGAGTTCTAGTTCCTAGATGACCATCTGTTTACTATAAGTTTATCATCATTGGCCTCGGACAGTATCCAGCAGACTCTTCACAAAGATAGATCTAGGCACAATGCGCGAACTCTGTAGCACCAACGGCGGTCCTCTACAGCTCTAATGATATGAGCTATCACCCAATCTCTGACCTGAACACCTCAAGGGGACTGCTCAAGCATTGCTACTTTTGTAGACTCTGGTAGACACCGGGAAAGAGGTTTTTTTTTTCTTTAATGTGATAGTAGAATGGTCACTTCAAAATATGAAAAAAATAGCCTACATATCAATATGCGCCATACCGGTTGGCATAGGCGATCATGTCCTTCCACAATTCTCTATCAACAGTTCTTGATTCTTGGCGTGCCGCTAGACGTCGCGTATGGCGTGTAGTGATTTTTGTCACACATCTCTATTCTGGACGAAATATTCCATCTTATCTAATGAGTCTATGCCTAGCAACGTTGTTTCTCTTTTGTAAGTGTATCTTTAAGTCTTCCTCTTTTTCTGTATCCTGATGTTTCCCTAAAAGAAAAGTCTGTTTTACAATTTTCCATCATTCTCTAATAGTCATTCCATCCATTTCATTGTAAACAGAGTATTTTTCTTAGGCATTTGTCTTAAAAAGCGCTTAGTTTTCTCTCAATCTCTCTTGATGTTTCCCAGCTTTCACAAGCATAGGTAACTTTTGATAATATGTTTGAGTTGAATATTCTAAGTTTAGTTTTCTTGCTTAGTATTTGTGACATTTTGCATCTTGTTGATATTATCACTTAGGAGCACTATATCATCTGTAAAATCTAGATATTCCAAGTAATCATTGTCAAACCATTTAATGGCATTGTTGCCTTTGCAACATTTACTCATTATCCACAGTGCATCGTGTTAATTCTGTTGTTGACTATTTTTCATGCTATGACACCAAGCTCTCCGATATTTTTTCTCTTTGTCGTCCGCGAACTCTCTTTCCCTCTATTTTGTCAGTTGTAACTAAATATTACAACTTTCCTCTTCTCATGATGTGCTCGAAAAATGTTGATTGTTTCTTTCTGATGTTTCTTACGAGCTCCTTTTTTGTGTTGGCCTCTTTCAGAATTTCCTCGTTGGCCTTTTTGAGCTATTCAGGGAACTCAACATTCTTATGAGAAATTCTATCTCTGTGGCCTTTAATTCTCTTTTTATTTGTTTGTCTACTGTCCACGATTCACTTCCATAGTTCAGAATTAGATGTATATAGCACCGCTGAACTCTTTTTCTCACTTCTATTGACATAGACTTGTTGCACAAGACGTTTTACATTTTCTGAAATACTATTTTGGCCTAAGCTATAGTTTACATATATCAGTGGTTAAAGGTGATCTTGGTAGCATTTGAGTGATAATCTAACACATAAATTACGGCTGTTATAAAACATTAGCATGGCCTGATATTGACTAATGTATACACATGTGTTTCCTCAGTGACTCAATGAATATGGTCAGAAAGATAGCAACTGGTTGGGTTTGACGACAATGGCTAACGTCACTGGGGATGTCTATTCTAAACAATTTATTTCACTTTCGTGCCAGTGCACGCAGATGTAAGAGGTAATGAGCGTACTGACCGATTTACCAGTTAGGCTGATGTTGAGTGCGAAAGAGCAATGATGGACCCAATGGTCATTCTAAGTACCCAAAAGTCCAGTTGGATGAAAAAAAAAATGGTCTGAATCCGCAGCCATGAACAGACCTCACGAACATGTCATGTCAAAGTGAGAGATGCCAGATGGGAGCGATACACAGTAATCCAAAGCAGATTTTTAAACCAACATAACACTGGTGTCGTTAGTCGCTCGCTACACGTTGAGGGATATAAGTCAGACGAGATCTGAGCACTTATTGACTTTCTAGATGTGCAATGAGGGTAACTTTGTCTACTAAACTATACTAAACTAACATATACATTTAGAAGCTGAATGTAACCAAGAGAGAGAGATGTATGTGATATAAACATATATATATGAGAGAGAGAGAGAGAGAGAGAGAGAGAGAGAGAGAGAGAGTTTGAGAGCTGGTGGTGGATATTAAGAGCCAATTTGAGGTTGAGGCCAATAAATTGAGCTAATGTACCAAGATTACCATACAGGAAAAGCATTTTACCCTTCAGGCAAAAATATATATAATTAAGAAGATTACCATACAGGGAAAGCGGATTACCTTCCAGGCAAAAATAAAAAAAAGATATTACAATACAAGCAAGAAAGATTACCAAAGGACTGACTATACGAGCAAACAAGTATGAACTACCGATTTATGAGCATATTATTAACAAAACATTATTACAGTGCCAATATTCATAGCTGCTGGATCAGCAAGAGGGGGAAAAACAGAGAAGCAAGTGGAAGCGTATGTCAACAACAGAGGTTGGATTACGTCGCTACAAGCAGGTCGTTCTGTGACTGCCTAATAAGAATATTATAATTAGAGAGCTCTAAGAGCCCTAGATATCCGAGCTGAAAGCGCGTGCAACTGATGGCATCGTTGGAAAAAAAAATATGTCTATGATCAATACTTCCCAAATATCAGGTTTTGCTTCAATTTTTAAAGAACTAATGTAAGAAATATAACTTTTTTTTCCCCTTCATCTGAAAAAAAAGATAATTTTAGCGTTCGTTGCTTTTTATTATGCTTTTTTCAGTATTACAACTTTTATATTGCTCTCTTTTGAGCATTGCATTCCTTGTTTTTATGCTGCATCTTTTTAAGTATTCGCTGATTTTATGTGCTGTGCTTCTATGCGTGTTAATATGCCCTTTTTCTGCAAAAAAGGGGAGGTGGCCGCGGGGAGTTTGAGGGAAGATGCAAAATGGTAGGAGGCATAAATTGTAATCTTCACATTTCACACACTCCTCCTTCTCTTTGTAAAACTATCACTTGGTTTCTCAAGCTATTTCTATCCTGACATTAGAAGGCGCGGTTTATGCGACAAGCCACACATTCATTTTTAATACTTGCTGAATACACAACGATCCTCAAACTTCCCCTTTCTCCTAAACACATACATAAACATACACGCACACACAAAATAACAAGACAATTATTTTTTTCTCCTCTTTAGAATTATCTGATCTCTCTGGGGACCTTAATATAATCTCCTTTCAACTTAAGCATTGATCTCCTCCCGTCTCCCTCCGCTCTTAAATCGTTCAAAGAGAACAAGATTCTCTCTCCCTTCTTTGTTAAATGTGTTAATGCTATCAGAACATGCAGGACGTGGAAATATCTCAGCAGCAAGCTTCAGGGTCATGCTCAAACATTTTAACAGCGGCAACTTGTGATCAGCTAGAAATGAGCCTCCTTATATCCATACTTTAACAGTTCCCACATTAAACAGAACATATGCATGGCGGATGCCAAGTATTTCGTGTTTCATAATTCATTATGCCACATCCTAAGCAAATCATATTTTATCTTCACAGCAATGCTTTTCTTTCGTCTATTCCTTCTTTATGCATTCACACACCCCCACCCCAACCCACACCCCCCCACCCCAACCCAACACCCCCCTCCCCACACACACACAAAAATCGCCATCTATTTATTTTTAATTATCGAAGTACGTCCTGATGACGCCGATAACATGTATATACATAGAGACAAACCAAGATAACTATTTGACAGATGAGATTTGTACAATACTGAACAATGACACTACAATCAAGACAACCATGGGATTTATGAATGAAAGCAAACAATCAATCATCACGCCCCTTATGTAAGCATTGGTCATGAACAGAATCTCTCCATCCATCCTTATTTTGGACATTTTCTCTATTTCATTATAGTCAAGGCCAATGCCCATTATAGCGCCTTATTGATTTGGCATTCATAATTCATACTGTTTTCAGAGTAACTTCCTTTTCCAAGAACGGGTTAACTGACCCTGTCTGCGTTTTCGTAGTGACTGGTTGTTGCCTTACCGCCTAACCTTCTGAGGCCCTATAAGTCTTGCATGGCAGATAAAAGTGGCTCTATTCTTTTCTTTCTCATAGCTGTAGTCCTGGTAACCACATTGGCCGTCGTCGACGATCTAGGGAAAAAGTATATTCTTCTTTCTCTGACCCAAGGCAAAACAATGTTTTGTTGGTGTGTGGATTTTCTGCAAACCAAGACTTTTATCTTTCACTACTTGAGGGTGGATGCATTTAGTAAACATTTATTTGGAGAGCGTTTAAAATGAATTATGAATTTTTTTTTTTTTTTTTTTTTAAATGCTCGGGTAAAGGTACCCAGTCTGTATCGAATTTCAGCCACCAAGGTTCTTATACGCGTTTACCTTGTGCATCGTGTTATCCTCGTCTCCGCAGGGCTCGGCTCTCAATCTTACCAACCCTGAGTTCAGGACCAATGAGTGAGGAACAATCAGGTCTTGCTACACATGATTTCAACCGAGTCGTGCCAAACATGATTTCTATCGAGTCGTGTCAAACATGATTTCTATCGAGTCGTGCCACATGTGATTCCAACCGTATCGTGCCACACATGATTTCAACCTTATCGTGCCATGCATTATTCCAACCAAGTCGTGCCAAACATGATTTCTATCGAGTCGTGCCACACGTGATTCCAACCGTATCGTGCCATACATGACACTCATGATTTCAACCGTGTCGTATATGGGAATTATTTCAAACCTGTCGTATCAAGCATAATTTCAACAGAATCGTGCGATACATACATGATTCCAAGCGAATCGTGCCACACATGATTCCAACCGTGTCGTATTACGCATGATTCCAACCGTGTCGTATCACGCATGATTCCAACCGTGTCGTATTACGCATGATTCCAACCGTGTCGTATCACGCATGATTCCAGCCGAATTTTACCATTTATAACTCCAGGTTTATATATCCAGGTTGTACTACACATGATTCGAACAAAATCGTAACACAAATGTTCAGAACCAGGTCGTGTAACACATCATTTGAACTGAATATCTCTAAGAACAGAATACAACCACAAACACTGAAATACTCAAGAAATTATGAACAAGAAAGAAAACTTATAAGTGGCAGATGAAGGACAAACGCAACCCGCGACAACCATCAGTACGCATACTCTGTCACCTATTGATGAAAACACGAAACTTAGACGCTGTTCCAAATGCTGTTGGATCTGCCAACTCATCAACTACTAAACTTCACAGCGAAGAGAGCCTAAAATGTGGATCCGTTTTTCTTGTCTACTGTTAACCATGGCATATAATAGCAAACAGTTGAATGTGGTCTTTTGCATGTTCAGTCTGGCTGGAAGCAGGCAGATGTTGATCTTCAGTTGTTACTGCCAGAGTTGTTTTCAACGGCAGCCGTTCATCTCAAGGTTGATCTTGTCGATATTAGATTGATAGGATTGGCTTAACAAGGTATTTTTATGTAGCAGGGTCTCGCTTCTTTTCTATTGCGTCGTTTTTCTTCTAAAGTTGACTTCATAACATCTTCAAATGATAACATGCCGCTTCTTAGATATTTCCACCAAGCGCCACGACGATCTGCAAGCTTTTCTCTCTATCCCCAGTAATAGAGAAATCACCCAGGAATTCCTCGCAGAGAATTTTGTGTCTCAATTTTAGTGTGCCTGCAGGCTATTTCCCACATATAAGCTCTCCTTAAATATTTGTTTGGGGATGTGATTTTTTTTGTACATACTTCTAAAGAGTCTCACCTACCGTGATAATTCTGTTACAATGTGTTTATTTCTGTGTTTTTTTTTTATTTAGAGACATACAGTTCACATAATTTCATCGAAAACAAAATATAGGCACTAAGGCAATATAATTTCCCATACGTTACAGGGTGCGGAGGGCAACCTTTACTTTCACAGGAACTGAATGTACACCTTGGGAACGTAGAATAATGATACAATACAACCAAATATATTTGTTTATGCCAGCCTGGACAAAGGATAGAGCTTTTACCTGCGAACAGAACGTCTTGAAATCGAGACTAAGGTGATACGATATCAACCAACCTGGCACCTCGAAAAGAGAAGAGAAATCATTAGCTTTAATTATTCGCACGCTATAATTGGCCATCAGTTAGTCATTACTGTCCTTTTCTATTATTTTATGTCTATATGTGTGGCTTCAGTAACACTCCACGTATATTAGTTGCACACATGAATTAAACACTAGCCTCAGCCAAACATCAAAGGAGCCGCGATAGCTCAGTGGTTAGTGAACTGGACTACCACGGACAAGGGGTAGGGTTCGATCCCAACCGACGGCTTCCGGGTTCACCCAGCCTTAAATGGGTACCGGATTTTTTTCTGGGAAAGTAAAGAAGCACGGGCGTAATACTGACTACATTACCCGAAAAATCATGTGCTGAAAGTCTGTAAAATATTGGGTCACTAACACCATATTTCCCTATACGCCACTTGGCGGTGGCGGACGTACTTTACTTACTTTACTCAGCCAAACATCACGTATATTAGTTGCACACATGAATTAAACACAAGCCTCAGTAACACCCCACGTATATTAGTTAAACACATGAGTAAAACACTGACCTCAGCCAAACATCACGTATATTAGTTGCACACATGAATTAAACACTGGCCTCAGCAATACCCCGCGTATATTAGTTGCACATGTGAATAAAACACTGGCCTCAGCAACACCCCACGTTTAATTGCACACATGAATTAAACACTGGCCTCAGTAACATCCCACGTATATTAGTTGCACACATGAATTAAACACTGGCCTCAGCAACACACCACGTATATTAATTGCACACATGAATTAAACACTCATTTTTCTACCTTTTCGATACTGAAATGAACAAACGATCGACCTAATACCAGTAGGCGCGCATAAATACAATCATTTACCAAGGGATGGAGTTTGTGTTTTGTACAGCAAGCTAAAAAAAATAAATAAATAAATACTAAGCTGAAGTAGCAAATTGCGGTGAGAAAAAAAGAATGACATTAAAATGTAGCATCAATCACTGAGCGCGAGAAAAATACAGAGCATCCAAAGAGAAAGCAAGAATGATATTAAAATGTAACATCAATCATCTATTTTACATTCGAGCCGAAGACGGCACATAGGGCAGAACCACAATCTTAAAAACAGAAACCTTGCGTGCCAAAATGTCACATATTGCAGAGATCACTGCTTCCAAAATCTATGGCTGTTTCCATAACAATACTTTTTACAATGACAGCTTGTCAAGCCATCGACCAACCTCCTTAGTCGCCTCTAACGACATGCCTGGAAGATCACAGTGTCACTATTCTTTATCATCATACAGGACGCAAAAAATACCGCGAAAGTAATATATTACGTCACAAACTGCATATTGCCAGTCCACGTGTATCATGCTCGTAGATCGATCAAATAATGAGCATGTGATACGGGTTCTCCGTGAGTTAGCAGGGAGTACTAGTTACTTGTAATAGTTGGACACATTCCCGAAGCTGTGTTATTAAACTCCAACAAATGTCATGAGTTATTGACGTGCTTCAGCAGGTTTGATCTCAGCGCCAGCATTTCCAAGTCTGTCGTCCAGGGATTCCACAGACGACGCACGCGAGAGCTCGTGCCAGTTCCTAAATATTTGTAATTCACACATTTTAACAAGTGTTACATGTCTGTGCATTTTCTGTGGGAATGTATCCCTACTCTGTGTATGATTAATGTAATTAATGCCAATCACATATATAGTAGTTGAGGTTTCGTTAGTCTGTTGACTTCTCAGCAAGGGCACAAGATTCTCGTCCCGATGAACAAGCTCAAGAACTATCAATAGGAACATGACTAATTCAATTAGGAAATGATTTGTTTTTAAATAAGCATTTACCATTTCGCCTCAAAACACCGACACTTACGCCGTTATGTTATACAAAACTATAAGGAATCATATATGACCAAATTTAGCTTAAAATAGACCAGCTTCTGATATAGAAACAAACTTTAAACGTATTATTAATTATAAATGCTTACAAAAACACTCTACCCTACAATACAAATCCAAGGTGAACAACTGCTACTAAAAATGGTCTTAAACTCATATTATAACCGGAAGTAGGACCGTACCAACTTATCAGAGCTTCAAATGTGTGTGAAATACATGACAATACAGGTCAACTCAGGCCATCTAGAAATAGCATATGTGTTTTAAAAATAGGAAGCAAAGTAATGTACACATCTCAGGACTGTAAGATAATAAACTTTTAATGCATCCCTCGAAGGAGAAGAGCACTGTTTAACTAAAGTCAACTATTGCTGACTGTAGACAGTCAATGTCTATAAAAAAAAAAATGTTGTTAACTATATCATTAAACATTGTCGTCCACGCAGCTTGTAGATAGCTCAAGTCTGTGATAACTGTTAATTATATTCGCCGTCCACGCACAACGGTAAGCAATAATTATCTATTGTCATGGACGCAGACTATGAATAGTTGAAGTCTGTTAAAACTGTAAAATATAATCATCTTCTGTCGTCCACACAAAAAACTGTAAACTATAATCATCTGTTGCCGTCAATTAAAAAAAAAAACTGTAAACTATATCGCACAATAAGCCTAATGAGTTATATGACTAAGATATTACTAAGAATAATCATGCGAAGAGTGCGAAACAAAATCAGTCCAGAAATTAGCGATGAGCAGTGTGGTTTTGTTAGAGATAAAGGAACAAGCATTGCCATTTATACCATAAGATCTTTAGTAGAAAGAGCCATAGAGGTGAAAACAGATCTATACCTACGTTTCATAGATTACATCAAGGCATTTGATAAAGTAAAGCACAAAGAAATAATCAAAATTTTAGAAAGCATAAACGTAGACAGCAAAGATCTAAGAATAATAAAGAACATGTACTGGCAACAAACAGCGGCCATAAGAACTGGAAACCAATTGGGAATGTTTCAGCAAATAAAACAGGGTGTTAGACAGGGTTGTGTGCTGTCGCCAGATATGTTTAATATTTATAGTGAGATTATTTTAAGATCCATAAGGGACATGCCTGGAATAACAATTGGATGTCATAATATAAATAATCTAAGGTATGCTGATGATACAGTCTTAATCGCTAAGAGTGAAAATGAGTTACAAGAAATGTTGGACATTATAGTGAAGGAAAGCAAAAATATAGGACTCAGCCTTAATAGCAAAATGACAGAGGTAATGGTAACAACAAAGAAAAAGACACCATCTCAGTGCAAAATAAAGACAAGTGGAACAATATTACAACAGGTAAATGAATTTAAATATTTGGGAACTTTGTTAACCTCAGACGGAAGATGTACGAAAGAGGTGAGATGCAGAATGGCTCAGGCAAAAGCAGCTTTCCAAAAAATGAGGAAGATACTATGCAATCCATTTTTGACAATAGAAACAAGAAAAAGAGTTCTTAAATGTTATGTAGAGCCAGTCTTAACATATGAATGCGAATCATGGACAATAGGACAATAGACAAGAAAATCACTGGAGGCTGTATAAATGTTTTACAGAAGAATGTTGAGAATACCATGGACAGCTAAGAAGAGTAATGAAAACGTTCTGAAAGAGGTCAAAGCAAAAAGAGAGCTAATTTCCAATATTAGGAAGAGACAATCATCATTTTCAAAATTCAGGGACGAAGAGATAGAGGGAAGCAAAGAGAAAAAATAACAGACAGCTTAAGAGAATGGCTTGGCAGAAGGTCAACAACAGAAATGATAAATAGCTGACGAGATCGAAAATTGTGGAGAGACATGATCACCTATGCCAGTAGGCCCGGTACTTGATGATGTAAACTATAATCATCTGCTGCCGTCAATTAAAAAAAACTGTCAACTATAATCATCTGCTGCCGTCAATAAAAAAAGGTAAACTATAATCATCTGCTGCCGTCAATAAAAAAAACTGTAAACTATAATCATCTGCTGCCGTCAATAAAAAAAAAACGGTAAACTATAATCATCTGCTGCCGTCAATAAAAAAAACTGTCAACTATAATCATCTGCTGCTGTCAATAAAAAAAAGGTAAACTATAATCATCTGCTGCCGTCAATAAAAAAAAAACTGCCAACAATAGTCGTATGCTACCGACCACCAAAAAACTGTAAACTATAATCATCTGCTGCCATCAATAAAAAAACTGTCAACTATAGTCGTATGCTACCGACCACAAAAAACTGTAAACTATAATCATCTGCTGCCGCCAATAAAAAAAACTGTAAACTAAAGTCATCTGCTGCCCGATGTAAAACTGTAAACTATAAATATTTACTGCTGTCAGAGCAGGCTGTGGATAGTTGAAGTCTGTGAAAACTAAGCTTAAGATAATAAATGCTTAGACGATCAAATGAATTGGTTGAGCAGGTATTGTAGCTTGATGTGATATAAACAGTGTGGCGGCCCGAAACATCATCATCATCAAGTACCAGGCCTGCTGGCGTAGGTGATCATGTCTCTCCACAACTTTCGATCACGACAGTTATTTATCATTTCTGTTGTTGACCTTCTGCCAAGCCATTCTCTTAAGCTGTCTGGTATCTTTTCTCTTTTCTTCCCTCTATCTCTTCTTCCCTCAATTTTCCCAGTTGTCACAATCTATTCCAGCTGTTCTCTTCTCATTACATGGCCAATAAATGATGATTGTCTCTTCCTAATATTGAAAATTAGCTCTCTTTTGCTTTGGCCTCTTTCAGAACGTTTTCATTACTCTTCTTAGCTGTCCATGGTATTCCCAACATTCTTCTGTAAAACCAAATTTATACAGCCTCCGGTGATTTTCTTGTCTGTTGTCCTATTGTCCATGATTCACATCCATATGTTAAGACTGGCTCTACATAACATTTAAGATATCTTTTTCTTGTTTCTATTGTCAAAAATGGATTGCATATTATCTTCCTCTTTTTTTTTTTTTTTTTTTGGAAAGCTGGTTTTGCCTGAGCCATTCTGCATCTCACTTCTGTTGTACATCTTTCGTCTGAGGTTAACAAAGTTCCCAAATATTTAAATTCATTTACATGTTTTAATATTGTTCCACTTGTCTTTATTTTGCACTGAGGTGATGTCTTTTTCTTTGTTGTTACCGTTACTTCTGTCTTTATGTTATTAAGGCTGAGTTCTTTATTTTTGCTTTCTTTCACTATAAGTAAAAACAGTAAAGTACCCCCGTCACGCCAAGTGGCGTATAGGGAATATGGTGTTAGTGACTATAAATTTTACAGACCTTCGGCACATGATTTTTGGGGTAATGTGGTCGGTATTACGCCCGTGCCGCTTCACTTTCCCAGAAAAAAATCCGGTACCCATTTAAGGTTGGGTGAACCCGGAAGCCGTCGGTTGGGATCGAACCCTACCTCTTGTCCTTTGTAGTCCAGTTCACTAACCACTGAGCTATCGCAGCTCCCTTTCACTATAATGTACACCCGAAACATCCACACCAAAAACATAAAACCGCAAACGTGTCACGGGATCAATTATACTGTAGAAGCACGGATTAATAGAACTATCTTTACGGTATTATACTATTTCTGGGGCCTGTCATAGGACCGGAGAATAAAGGCCGACTGCCCAGTGCAGTCGCCTTGATGTTTTCTAGTCTGAGGTTTATTTCACTCACTCCCCAACCATGTAATAAAGCAGGTTACTGTTAATATAAGTGGATATATAATGTTTTATATAATAAAATATAATATAATCATCATTGTGTTGGCCATGTAATGAGAAGGGAACAGCTGGAATTTATAGTAACAACTGGAAAAATCGAGCGACGAAGAGATAGAGGGAAGTAAAGAGAAAAGATAACAGACAGTTTAAGAGAATGGCTTGGCAGAAGGTCAACAACGGAAATGATAAATAACTGTTGAGATCGAAAGTTGTGGAGAAACTTGATCACTTACGCCAGCAGGCACGGTATTTGATGATGATATAATGCAGTTAATATAAATGTACACGCATGTCACTAGTCTGGTGAGTGTGTGTGTGTTATACAATATATGAATCAGACAAATATTATATTTTGTTAACATTCGAATCGGAATTGTCAAAAATGTCACATTCTTTATTACGCAATTTAACCAAATGTGTTTAGCTGCTAAGTCGAGTGTAAAATGCATTATGTTGACATGATTATGTGATGTTGAGTTGCACTCAGAAAATTGATTACTGGCCTTCCTTCCAATTTCGAAGATAGAAACATGTTCAACATAACGCACTATTTCTGTCTCTCCGACACATTGATTCAATTTCCCATATTATCTTTCATTTCCCTTGCGTTCACTGTATAAACTACTTGCTCCGAGCACAGTTCTCATCGACTGCTTAAACTTACATCTCCTTCTGCCTGCTGCCCTGTCCTGATTCTGTGAGTGCTATTGTGTTATCCATCCCATCTCTAAAAGTAATCCCTTGAGTTTGAGCCGAAATCTTTCAATAACCGCGAGAGGCATTAGTTTGTCGTTCGTTGTCACTGGTGACGCCACCAGCAGCACAAAAGTCAAAAGCTGAAAGTGTTGACCATTTCTGGCCTACAACAGACCTTCTACTCAGTGATGGCCAAATGGTGGCCCGCAATTCTATTGTCCTTGGCCCTTCAAACGTTCACACAAACTATTATATTAAATATCAATAAATAAAAATGAAAGTTCCGGTCGATTAAACAAATAAAAAAAAAATAACGCCGACAATAATGAAAGGTTCTGTTTGGCTTTCTGCCAGAGTCAGGTGATAGTGAGCGAGTATTATTATGTATGACTAAATCACAATATGTCATTTTTGACAACACTCTGGTCTAGGCTGATTTGTCCATCTTCTGATTTTACTCGTCCATGTTAGTCTTGGTCTGCCTCTGCCTCTTTTACCTTGTATTTTCCCCTCCAGGATTACTTTTAGTAGGCTGTTGTGTCTTTTAACATGGCCCAAGTATCGCATTTGTCTTGTTCTAATTGTGTTTAGTAGTTCTCTTTTCATTTTTAGTTGTTTTAATACTTCATCGTTTGTTTTCTTTTCCTTCCATCCAATTCTACATATTCTTCTATATATCCACATTTCAAAGGCTTCAACTCTCTGTTCTGTTTTCTTGTCTAATGTCCATGTTTCAGCACCCTATAGGAATATTGAGAAGATGTAACATTTTGCTATTCTTAGTTTTAGAATTGTTTCTCTAAACATGTTTCTATAAACAGATTATCAAGCAAAGGATCGAAAATGGAGGGTAAATCGAATCCCAAAAATGCACGGTAACGAATGTGTGGATATGTGAAGCCAAAAAGAGCAAGATGTTACTTGGCAGTTAAATATGAAATGACTGAACAAAGGCTACTTTCACGGCGAAGGACAAAGGACACGTCGAAGTGGATGTATCATTATCAAGTACCATACCCGCCTAAGTTGTTATGTTCCTACATAAGATTTATCTCTACAGTTGTGTACCACTTTACTGTTGACTTTCTACCAAGCTATTAACTTCAACTGCCCAGTATCTTTTCTCTTTGTTCCTGTCTTTCTTCATCCTTTCTTCAAAGGTTCCTCTTGTCACTCTAATAAATGTATCTCCATCCTTTCAACTCCATATTGAAGTTATCCATCCAATTTTCCATTCCACAAAAGTGTCACAACATTCCAAGCTCCTATCCTCAGTGTTTCTCATGTTCTTATTTTGATTACAGTACCTGCTTAAAGGACTCCGTCTCAGTAGCAATAAGGCAGGATATGGTAGCAACACACACAAAAATCATCACCGCAATGCACAATAAAGACAAGTGGAACACTATTAAAACAGGTAAATGAATTTAACTACCTAGCAACAATGTTAACCTCAGATGGAAGATGTACAACAGAGGTGATATGTAGGATAACTCAGGCAAAGGCAGCTTTCCAAAAATTGAGTAAGATACTGTGTAATCCGAGATCAAGAGTAATGGAAAGACATGATCACTTACGCCAGCAGGCATGGTACTTGATGATGAACTTATTAGCTGTCGGATATAATACCAATTGCACATTCTGCTCCTTATCGGGGAAAGGGTGTTCATTAAGAAATCCCTCCAATTAAGGTGATTGTTTGATGATGTTCATGTATGTTATAAATTATTTATATGCGCACCACACAACTAACGTGTCTTGAGTATGTCCTCTAGGACCGACGTGTATTTTAAACATAGGGAGACATTTTTATGCTGCTAAAGAGAAGAGAGAAGGCAGGTATTTATGAGCTTGTAATTATGTATTCCAGTTTGCATTAGCGTACAAAGCGATAGCACATTAACGAATCTCTTAATGTTGTTGAAGATGCTTCGACTTCTGTTAAAAACAAAACGTGTGGGCTTCAGCTAAATATGTTAAACGGAAGCAGTACTAAATGAAAGGTTGCTGGCTATATCGCCTACAATTTATTATAGAGTACACTGAGCTTTCATTATTCATATGTCTTTCTACATCAGTTCCTTCACTAGTACCCACCCAGTCAACACTTAACACAACAGTTCTTCTCAGTTTTATATTTGAATCGCGATCCCCTTTTATAATAGCCAAAGCGTGCAGTCTCCTTTTTTAACAGATACGAATCTAAGACATGTAGCCTCCTTTTACAACAACCAAAAACCTAACAGTATGCAGCCTAGATTTAAAACAGTCGCGAAAGTGCAGACTCCTATGATAACAACCAAGAACGTGTAGATTCCTTTTATAACAGCTTAGAACCTAAGAACAAGCAGCCTCCATTCATAGCAGAAAAGTATCTAAGAACTTGCAGCCTCCCTTTATAACAGCTGAGAATGTGTAATCTCCTTATATAACAGATAGGAACCTAAGAACATGCAATCTCCTTTCACAACAGCCAAGAACATGCAGCCTCCTTTTATCACAGCTAGAAACATAAAATCATGCAGCCTCCTTTTATAGCAGCTAAATAACTCGTTACAATGAATGTTTGCAGGACATGTAAACTGTACAGAGATCTGAGAATGAAACTTGTTTCCAGGAAAGACAAGAGGTAGACAACTGATGGGGTATTCTCGGCGATCCTGTAACGGCTACATTTAAGGGAACAACGAACAACTTATATTTATTATATACTATCATTATTGATCAAAGGCAACTGTTCGAAAAAAAAGGGGGGGGGGAGAGAGAATAGACGGAGAGGAGAAAGCGAAAGAAGAAGAATAACAAAAATAATATTAGAAGAATGAATATAAGGAATGAAGGGAGGGAGGGAGGGAGGGAGGGAAGGATGAAGAAAGGAAGGAAGGAAGGAATTGTTTGGCGAATGTGGACACATATTTTTAGAACTAAAATTTGTTGAATGTAATTCTTCACTTTGACCGGCCATATTTTCACAGATGAAATCAAAATCACACAAACGATACCGACATTTTAGCCCAGTGCTCCAGCCTACATTATGAGGAAAACAGGCAGAAAAAAAAAAACTCCCACAGTGAACGCCTGAGAGAGTACTAAACCTGTTTGGGTGAATGCACACACGACACAGTGAACTCGCGTTAAGCAATGTTGTACATGTGAAACACGGCAACAACCATGAATGTTAAAAACTCACCCAATGTTGACGACTTTGAAGTCTGGTTTGTTCCTCAAATTATTCATTTTTTTTTTTTTTTGTTATCCTCGTTTAGAATTTGGCGAAGGCATAAAGAAATAAACGTTAAGTTTATGCAAATCCGACAGGGCAATTCCATCTTTCTGGACGCCAGAGAAGTGAGTTTGTGCAGGAAAGAGCATATTTCGTGAGGACAGACTACAGTATGACGAAGCATAAGATGGATTCGCCTTGCCACCAGTTCTCACTCCACTCTCGTTTCCCTTATTGCTCACACACGAGTCCCCAGAAGCTGTGTTCAGTAACTATTCCCCCACTCCACCACCTCGAAAGCAGCCTCACTTTCATTTCCAGCGAAACACTGTCAAAGGTCTACAGAACCAGGTCGGCAGCAAACTTAATTTCAGAGTGATCGAAGGGCATCGAACTTTCTCTATAACTCTTCTATACACCCGGATTATTTATTTTAAATCCAATTACTGGCGCGTGAGAGGTAGAGAATAAGAAAGAAATGAGAAATTAGGCTCTCTGTAGCCCTTAAGATTGTGTCCACTAAAATAGAATTTGCACTTACATTGCTTGTTTGCTCATTCATTTTGCCTTGTGTATGTGTTTGAGAGAGAGATAGAGAGAGAAGAAGAGCGTTATAGCAGAAGAAGAAAAGAACCATGGTGTTTATTGTAGGTATTTATGCATATTTTAGCTTCGTTACATCACGCAACATTTATTATTTGTCTAAAGTTGTCTAATATAAGCAACTACAAGGCCATGAATCTTGTATTCTCATTTGGCACTACTAAATGGTCTCGCTGTTACACTTTTAAACACGAAGTGAATAATCATGAAAATAAAATAATATCCATGAAGGCTGTTTGTTGTGAGATTTTTTTTGAATTTGATCCATAAAACTGTATAATTTCAATGACCAACTAAGATATAATTGGGTACAAATCGAGTAAGTAATCAATACGCAAAAGGAGAAGAAAGAGATACAATTATATCGGCAGTCAATACACAATGGGGAAAAAAAACACAATTATCTCGGCAGTCAATACACAAAGGGAAAAAAAACACAATTATATAGGCAATCAGTACACCAAGGGAAAAAAAAACCACAATTATATAGGCAGTCTTTACACAAAGGAAAAAAACCACAATTATATAGGCAATCAGTACACCAAGGGAGAAGAAAGAGATACAATTATACAAGTAATCAACTTTCTGGTGCATGCTATGATAAGGCAATCATGCACTAATTACAGAGACAATAACTGAAATGGTGTGGCCACCTCCAAAAATTGCTTTAAAATGCCTTACCATTCATTAAGCTAATAAGTGGATATAGATCAGGAAAAAGATGACGGAATAAAATTAAAGATAGCTTGCAACAACAAAAGTTGACTATCCAAGAAGCTACAAGACAAGCCAAATGAAAGATGATCATATTACCTCAACACCCAGAGGAGGGAAGGAATACCAAATCTGGTATAACGAGAATGACGATGATGAGTCAAAGGATTATATAGCTGGGAAAGATAGGACTATATTAGAGAGAAGAAGAAATCTGATTACTAAACTAATATCAGTGACTGTTTTGTAGAACTGATATATTATATATAACAGGTGACATGGAGGTACGACAAATTATTTTGTTTAAATAACAAGTTTTATCAATCGAAACTCACGCATAGACACACACACACAACTGAGTGGCAACTAACCCAACCATCAACCTACCCTCGACTGTTTCAAATAATTCAATAATTCAATTGTTTTAGACATAAATTATAGGTTGGCTAGAAAGCCAACAAGATTTCCAGTATAATCTTAACCATGTGTTTCAATGCAATGTGGAGATTACGAACGACCGGTGCGTGGATGGTATCGAATAAAGGATTACGATTATTTCTATTCTTATATCATGAGATACCATGCGATATAGAGAAAATACATCGACTGCACCGTTTTTAAAATAGTTACAGGACATCGTTGATAATATAATGACAGAAAGCAAGCAATAAAGGCCTTAACCACAAAAACAAAAGGGTAGAAGTAACAAATAAAAAGACTTTCCCGAGATATTTCATAAAGTATATAGGCAGTATTAACACATTCCAATAGATTCAAGAGCATAAGAATGGTAATACCATCTGATGGAAGGTGTGCGGCACAGATTAGGCCTAGAATAACTGAGACCAATGCAGCATTCCAAATAATGAAAGGCACATCACACATAACTCACATTTAGCATTGTATAAAGTATGACAGTCAGTTCTTCTGTCTTGTACATGTATAAAACTAGTTCTGACATGTGGTAGTGAATTCTGGTAGCAGACGAGGAAGTCATTGGAAGACAAGGATTTTTTTTCTTCTAAAGAATGTTGAGAATATATTAATAGTAGCCTTCGTCAGTCAGTTGACTATGGATTTTTCAGCGCCCCTAGAAATGTTAATTTTTCTTTTCTTTCGTCGTGTATTCTCTTTTTCTATGAATCTGTCTGCTTCTTGTTTGAGTTGGAGCTTCAGAGTGTGTTTTCATAGATTGCGGTCTACAGCTATTTCTTCCCAAGCTGCAGGGTTTAAGTTCAGGGTCTTCATGTCACGTTTACACGCGTCTACAAATAAAGGTTTGGGCGCCCCCTGAGAATACAAGGAACAGATCAAATGAAAGAAAGAGAATATTCGCAAAGAAGCCAGAGAAAATTAAAGATTCTAAAAGATCATGATCAGAAGGAAAAAAATCAACATATTTTGGTTACGCAGAGTGAAAAAAAAATAGAAAAAAACAGGCTCTTCTATGGGGAAACATTATGATACAGATAAAGACCTAGAGAGACACTAAAAAGAACACTTATAATACATGTAGAAGCAAAGTTGGCAGGCCTAGACTCATTAGACAAGATTGAACATCTCGCCAAGAATTGAGATGGGTGGTGAAAACACTACAAGCTCTATGTGACGTCACGCGGCGCGGGAAGGATCAACAATCAATAAAGAGAAGAGATTACGAAAAAGTTGGATTGATTGAATGTTTGGAACATTAAAAACAAGCAGAAGAGGTCAAGAAGAGCAAAACTCCGCAATAGCATATCTCCCCTCGACGCTGCAGGGCAAATGAGGAAGAACGACAAAGAACGAGAAAGAAACACATTGTATAAGACAATGGAAGAATACAAGAAAGGAACACATCGCAACTATAATAAAAAAAAATCGAGGGAACACGAGGTAAAGGAACCAATCTAGAAAAGATGTCAGACAGCTACGATAATATAATGGTAGAATATCAACTGAACTGATAACTGGAGAGACATAAAGTAATAAAGAAACATGATCACCTACTTCAGCAGGCTTGGTAATTGATAATAATTATTTGATAACAATCCGTTTGTATAAATTATGTTAAAGAGCACCGAACAAAAAGTGATTAAGAGAAAACGTATGCAAATGGATTTGTTAGCCCGTACAAGTTAGAAAATAGCAGAATTAAACTGCCTAATAGTCTATATTAGCCTTTATGAGCCGCTGATTCTTTCTTCACCTAATAAAAGCTAACAGCGCCTGTGAACGTGGAAATGTCAACGCTAGTGGCTTGGACGCATGTTACACAAGGATATGAGTTTAACATCCTAGAACTGGCAATTTTTTGGACAGCCGCGGTTTAGGGGCTGACCCAGTCTCGGAAAATGGGTGCACAGAGATTTGTTCTGGGAAAGTAAAGCGGCCAAACGTAATACCGACCACATCACTCATTTTAAAATGTGTAGTTGAGTACTGATTGTGCTGACTGCCAAGAAATCGTCACAGCTTATCAAAATTTTACAGGTGACATTAAAATATTAAGGCCACGGCACTTGATAGTGGGCTGGAAAGAATAATGGAAGGTGTTGTTCCGAAAAAGGGGGGGGGGGGGAGAGAAATAGAGGCAGACCAAAAAGAAGGTAGTTTCAAGACATTAAAAGAGACCTTGAACATGACCACAGAAGAAGTGGAAGATCTGGTTTAAGGTAGAGATTATTTAAGACGGGTTGTGATGAGTACAACGTTCTACACAGGAAATGCGACCTGATGATGATACAACTTCTTATTTATAAATTGTGCAAATAAATGTCCAAACACAAATGTAATATGTAGAAATGTCGGGTATTATATCGTGGTAAATTAAGCAAGCTTCTGGTTGGTAAACAATTATATTTGGCCGTCCGTAAAATTAAGTCATCCAATGCCCTGACACACTGCTACATGACTAAAGCTCCAACACTTCGACAAACATTTTATATATATACTGAGCAAATCTTTAAAAACTTCACAGAGATGCCAGGCCTACAAATTAATGGAAAATTAATCAATAACCTAAGATATGCTGATGATACTGTACTAAAAAAAAAAAAAGTAAAGTACCCCCCGTCACGCCAAGTGGCGTATAGGGAAATATGGTGTTAGTGACCCTATATTTTACAGACCTTCAGCACATGATTTTTGGGGTAATGTGGTCGGTATTACGCCCGTGCTGCTTTTACTTTCCCAGAAAAAATCCGGTACCCATTTAAGGCTGGGTGAACCCGGAGCCGTCGGTTGGGATCGAACCCTACCCCTTGTCCGTAGTAGTCCAGTTCACTAACCACTGAGCTATCGCGGCTCCTACTAATTTTTAGGGAATTAGTAAAACCCAGGTGTCCTCGCCAGGATTACGAACCCCGGCTGTTGCCGTGGTAAGCCAACCGCCTATCGATTGCGCTAACCGGACACCCCTTTATGATACTGTACTACTAGCAGAAAATCCTAAAGATCTACAACAATTACTTAATGAAATAAACATGATAAACAAAAAATATGGACTAGATATGAATATCAAAAAGACTAAAACTATGATCATAAACAAAGGAAATACTCAAAACCCACAAATGGATATCAAAATTGAAGGAATAGACCTGGAGACAGTTCAGAACTACAACTACCTTGACATACTATAACCAGTGATGGAAAATGTACAACTGAAATAAACAAAAGAATAGGAATGGCAAAAAGTAATTTTATTGTCATGAAGAACATACTAACATCAAAACAAATAACACCAGGGCTAAAACTAAGAATAGCAAAATGTTACATCTTCTCAATATTCCTGTATGGTGCAGAAACATGGACATTAGACAAGAAAACAGAACAGAGAATTGAAGACTTTGAAATGTGGATATATAGAAGAATAGGTAGAATTGGATGGAAGGAAAAGAAAACAAACGATGAAGTCTTAAAACAACTAAAAATGAAAAGAGAACTACTAAACACAATTAAAACAAGACATGCAATTTTTAGGCCATGTTAAAAGACACAACAGCCTACTAAAAGTAATCCTGGAGGGGAAAATACAAGGTAAAAGAGGCAGAGGCAGACCAAGACTAACATGGACGAGTAACATCAAAAGATGGACAAATCAGCCTATGACAATCGGCACCATCAAAGCAAGAGACAGAGCAGAATGGCGCTCCATGGCAGCTAACCTTCGTTGCCGTTGCGGAGATGGCACTCGATGATGATGATGATGATGATTATATATATATATATATATCACCATCATCAAGTACCAAGCCTGCTGGCGTAGGTGATCATGTGTCTAAGCAACTTTAGATCACGACAGTTATTTATCATTTCTGTTGTTGACCTTCTGCCTGGTATCTTTTCTCTTTGCTTCCCTCTTTCTCTTCGTCCCTCAATTTTCCCAGTTGTTACAACATATTCCAGCTGTTCTCTTCTCATTACATGGCCAAAAAATGATGACTATTTCTTCCTATTATTGGAAATTAGCTCTTTTTTTCCTTTGGCCTCTTTCAGGACGTTTTCATTACTCTTCTTAGATGTCCACAGTATTCGCAACATTATTCTGTAAAACCACAATTCTACACACTCCAATGATTTTCTTGTTTGTTGTCCATAATTCACATCCATATGTTAAGACTGATCATACATAAAAATTTAAGAACTTTTTTTCTTGTTTCCATTGTCATAAAAGGATTGCATAGTATCTCCCTCATTTTTTTAAAGCTGCTTTTGCCTGAGCCATTCCTCTGTTGTACATCTTCCGTCTGTGGTTAAAAAAGTTCCTAAATATTTAAATTCATTTACATGTTTTAATATTGTTCCACTTGTCTTTATTTTCACTGAGGTGATGTCTTTTTCTTTGTTGTTACCGTTACTTCTGTCTTTCTGTTATTAAGGCTGAGTTCTTTATTTTGATATTCTATTGTTACTCTTCTTAGCTGTCCATGGTACTCTCAACATTCTTCTGTAAAACCAAATTTCTACAGACTCCAGTGATTTTCTTGTCTGTTGTCCTCTTGTCCATGATTCGCATCCATATGTCAAGACTGGCTCTACATAATATTTAAGAACTCTTTTTCTTGTTTCTATAATGGGTGTCCGGTTAGCGCAATCGATAGGCGGTTGGCTTACCACGGCAACAGCCGGGGTTCGTACCCTGGCGAGGACACCTGGGTTTTACTAATTCCCTAAAAAAATTAGTGGGAGCCGCGATAGCTCAGTGGTTAGTGAACTGGACTACTACGGACAAGGGGTAGGGTTCGATCCCAACCGACGGCTCCGGGTTCACCCAGCCTTAAATGGGTACCGGATTTTTTCTGGGAAAGTAAAGCAGCACGGGCGTAATACCGACCACATTACCCCAAAAATCATGTGCTGAAGGTCTGTAAAATATAGGGTCACTAACACCATATTTCCCTATACGCCACTTGGCGTGACGGGGGGGGTACTTTACTTTACTTACTTTTATTGTCAAAAATGGATTGCATAGTATCTTCCTCATTTTTGGAAAGCTGCTTTTGCCTGAGCCATTCTGCATCTCACCTCTTTTGTACAGCTTCCGTCTGAGGTTAACAAAGTTCCCAAAAATTTAAATTCATTTACCTGTTTTAATATTGTTACACTTGTATTTATTTTGCACTAAGGTGATGTCTTTTCTTTGTTGTTACCATTACTTCTATATTTTTGCTATTACAGCTGAGTCCTATATTTTTGCTTTCTTTCACAATAATGTCTAACATTTCTTGTAACTCATTTTCACTCTTAGCGATTAAGACTGTATCATCAGCATACCTTAGATTATTTATATTATGACCTCCAATTGTTATTCCAGGCACGCCCCTTATGGATCTTAAAATAGTCTCACTATAAACATGAAATAAATCTGGTGACAGTACACAACCGTGCCTAACACCCTGTTTTATTTGTTGCAACATTCCCAATTGGTTTCCAGTTCTTATGGCCGCTGTTTGTTGTCAGTACATGTTCTTTATTATTCTTTGATCTTTGCTGTCTACGTTTATGCTTTCTAAAATTGTGATTATTTCTTGGTGCTTTACTTTGTCAAATGCTTTGGTATAATCTATGAAACATAGGTATAGATCTGTTTTCAACTCTATGGCTCTTTTTACTAAAGATCGTATGATGTATATAGGATTGCTTGTTTCTTTATCTCTAATAAAACCACACTGTTCATCACTAATTTCTGGACTGATTTTGTTCCGCAATCTTCGCATGATGATTCTTAGTAATATCTTAGTCATGTGACTCATAAGGATTATTGTGCGATGATCATCGCATTCAATTGCACCCGATTTCTTTGGTAGGGCTAAGAATATTGATTTGAGCAGGTCGTCTGGTATATATCCGGTGTTGTAGATATCATTCAATATTTTTTTTATTAATTCCATTCCCAAATCACCCACGGCTTCAATCTCTTGTTTAGTTATATTATCTGGTCCAGGAGCTTTTCCTGCTTTCATATTGCGCAAGGCGTCTTCCACTTCTTCTTTGAGTATTACTGGTCCTTCTCCATTATCCTTAATATTTATTTCTGTTCGTTCATCATTATAAAGATCTTAAATGTAATATATCCATCGTTCCCTTATGCATTTATAAAACCTTGAACATTCCTGAGCTACATGGTTGTGAGTAAATTATAAGCAAGTAATGGAATCTAGCAAAAAGAAAGTGCCGGAAGGCCACAAATTATGGACACAAAGGATCAACAGTGTCTCGCCCAAATCGCTCGTAATTAGCCAATGAAGAGTGTGGTAAACACAGAGCAGTGAATTATCCAGAGGGGAAGCCCAGCTGTATCTAATGTTACTGTCAACTGGGAGCTACGCAGAGTTACTAAAACAAGAAAAAAAATAGGTAATTTCGTCAGCATTTGTTAACACAGGCCCATAAACAGTTGCGTTTGAACTGGCGCCACGAACGCCAAATTTGCTATGGGACAGTGTGTGTGTGTGTGCGTGCGTGCGCGTGTGTGTGTGCGCGCGCGCGCGGGTGTGTGTGTGTTGTGAGTGTGTGTTTTTAATAATCTGTTTGGACTTACCCTGCTTACATAAATATTTGAACTTAAGACTATGAAACGCTTATATGAAAGGCTTGTGTACCAGTGATCGAAACATATCCACACATTTTATTTCTGGGTAGGAATGTCAGCAAGATATTCTACCCTAATGTGTATTTCTACTAGAAATCTCAGAAAAGAAAGATTAATCGACATACTTGGGGACACTTCCTGCCATTTATGCAGGTCACTTAGCCTGATGGGGTGCACATTTGAGCATGACAATAACCAAGCATACCGCTTGTACCACTTATGCATCTTGTACCACTTATACCGCTCATACCACTTCTTATACCACCTACACCGCTTATGTCACTTTACACGTCTTATACACCTTTATACCACTTATACCTCTTTATAACACTTATACCATTTATACCTCTTTATAACACTTATACCATTTATACCTCTTTATATCAGGCTATACCTCTTACACCGCTTAAACCCCTTATACCACCAAAGTATGGCAGCAAGATAAGAGTGTGACAGTTCTGAAATTGTCTACATACATGAGCTTGTTCTCATATTGATATTGTTACTTATCTTATTTTTGGTTGACTCTGATACAAGAAACATGTATAAATACTTTCTGCTGATTCAAAAGGAACATTACATGTGTACACCTCTAGAGAGGGCCATTTATAAATGTATAGACATCGAATATAACTGAAAACAATTGTTGTAATCCCTATTAAAATATCCAATAAAAGAAGATTGATTTTAACAAAAATAACGCAATTTTCGTTAGTGGCAACAACAATACACAAAAAAAAGGTGAAAGAATTTAAACAAATCCATAGTTTGTTCTACTGTCCATTCGCAGCAAAAACAATAATTAATGAGAGAGCTTGAAGGGAGGCTAAATTGCGTAATTATGACTCTCTCTCTCTCTCTCTATATATATATATATATATATATATATATATATATATATATATATATAGAGAGAGAGAGAGAGAGAGAGTGAGAGAGAGAGAGCCATTTGTCATTTTTCTTTTTAATGTTTCTCACTGAAGGCGTGTATCGGATCACAACGTCGAGTTTTTTTTTATGTCGTCGCTTATCTACATAAATATACTCTCTCTCTCTCTCTCTCTCTCTATATATATATATATATATATATATATATATATATATATATATATATATATATATATATATATATAGTCACCCCAATCATCAGCTACAGCAGCACCACATTTTGATATGATATTCTCTTCAATCATTGTTCAACTCAAAACTTTCACTAACATCTTTCTTAACAGCGAATCCGACAAAACTCCCACCTCACATCGCGAAATTCTGCCGCCGAAATAACAAGATAAAGGGCCTGTGCGTCTTGACTTGCAAACTTATTGCAGTAAGTTATTCCTTCATTAAACAAAACAAAAAATAAGTCGTGCAACTACCATCGACGAACATAATCTGTTGACAATGTCACAATGGATAGCATTTCTTTCTCTATCTCTCTCTCTTTCTTTCTAACTCCCCCTTTTACCTATCATTCTCCTTCTCCTCACTTCCTGTGTTATATATCAACTGCTCTGTAGACGTGAGGCTGTCTCCCGTGTGTAACCAGACCTTTGCCAACAACTGTGCTTTTCAATGAATGCCCCAGATATCAATGTTGCCGCCAGTGATTGATATGCGAACAGTTGGGGACTACAGATTAACAGCAGAACAAACCACAGGTAAAACAGTGAGACAGTAAGAATAAACATTTTCTTTGTTAATACATTAGCAAGTTTTAACAAACGATAGGCCACGAGATAATGGTAGGAAAATGATAACACAAATAGCACAACAAATCTACTCTCCTTTCCGTTATTGTGTGAAGTTTAACATATCCAAAACATAAATTATGAACAGAAATTGTGAAGATTAACACATTGAAAATAGAGATATGTGAACATAAATTGTGAAGATTAGCACAATCAAAATAGAAATTGTGTAGATTATTAGCACATCTAAAACAGAAATTGAAGATAGTACAACATACCCAAAACAGAAATTGATGATAGCATACCCAAAACAGAAACTGAAGAAAAGAGTGATTATAACAATGCCGACTTTCAGTAACTTTCAATGTGTTTCCACAATTTGAAATATTCACTGCTCTTTCTCAATTAGACTTCTTTTTGCTTTGTCATTTATAGAAAGTCGCCATTACACTTTTTAGCTGTCCATGGTATTCTCAACATTCTTCCTATAATACATCAACTCTGTGGTCTCTTATTTCTTGTCTGTAGTCCAATTATCCAGGATTTACACCCATATATCCAGACTGGCTGGTGATATTAATGAAGAATCTTCATTTCAGTTTCAATTGACAGAAATGTGTTTCATAATATCTTTCACATTTTGTGGAATTCAGTTTTTGCCTCAGTTATTCTGAACACCACATGTGATGTACATCTATCTTCTGAAGTTTGTATCGTTAACATCTAAGAGAAGATTAGCACACGCACATCAGAAACTATTAATGTAATAAATATCAAGTTCATTTAATATCTACGCAAAAGCGCGCAACTTAAAATTCCTCACTTCAACTATCAGGGGAGTATCTTCATATAAATGGAAGATTTCAAACAGAAATAGAAAATGTCCGATAATCATGGTTGCAACATTCGGACTGCCATTATTTCTAAACAAAATGACAAGGACACAAAACATGGTAAACAAAATGACAAGGACACAACAGATGGTAAACAAAATGACAACAATACAACAAATACTACAAAAAAATGATAACACTACAATAAATGTCAAACAAAATGTCAACAAGAAATGCTAAACAAAATTACGAAATACAATAAATGTTAAACAAAATGACAACATCGAAGTAAAGACGTAAAAAATGAGAACACAACAAATGATATTAAAAAAAACGCTTTTGGTATTTATCTTCTCTCAAGTATCAAACGCGGTTTCTATCTTGTGTGAAAGTTAGTGAGATGAGATCATTGAAAAAAGTCAATACAGAAGTGACAGAAAGAAAAATGGTGATATTAGGCTAAAACTACACTTGATATCAAGGGCAGAGAAACAGGGTAAGACAAAAACTGATTCCCCAGCTAATTATTACTGCTACGCCTACATCAGTCGACGTTTGCAGCTACGCACATGCGTCGTGTCATCATTGGGCACGGGAAAACAAGACCAAAATATCATTGTTTTAAAAAATGACAACAATCAAGACCATTTAAGCCATTCACATTTTTTTAAGGAATGCTTATTTTATATTGAACAACTACATAATCTAATAGTAATGTTCTTAAAGGGAGTAAATGTATCAATAAAGCTGCTTGCAAATGTCAACAAGATGTAATGGTCTTATAAATCCAGCTCATTGTTTATAATGTGATGTGGTAATCAGCAATATCCCTCCAACGAGAAACAGAGGACAATGTTCTCACCTTGACTCGTTAGATTGTTTTGTTTGTTTTGATGTAAGAATCATCATCACTGCACACCGGACGAATCTTTATGGGCTTCAATATCCCCCTCAAGAATCTCGAGAAAATGCAAGGAGACTCCTTGCTCATGTGCACGAACTCCATAACACGTGCTGGAATTCACAGTGCGGGTAGGTTTTTTTGCTGACAATTACGCCCGGGCAGCGGGCATATTTATCATATGATGGAATGAAATTTTGGAAATCGATAGTCGCCTACACTGGTAGCAATAGTATAAAAGATAATGAAGGATTAATTAAAACGCCTACCAAAAAAGCATAGTGTTGAATTATCTCAAAAGACAGAAACTTCTACACATGATTTCAAATAAAGTTATGACGTTACATCTATCTTTACGGTATGTTCCTATTATTGGGGGTCTGTATGGCCGGTGAATGAAAGGCCGCTTGTCCAGTGCAGTCGACGCGAGATGCTCGAGTCTTTTTACTTCACCCTCGATAGAAAAAAAAATACAACTTGAGTCAAACCCGCGTTCTCCTGGTTTGGAGCACGATGAGTTATCGATTCTGCCACCCGTTCTCGTTACATACATTATATCGAGGCTTTATATTTAAACAACTTATGCACACGTGTGAGCTTACATCTTCCGCATGGTGATGTTATCTTGCGATAGGCTGGCAATTACACTAGGTGTTAGGCCGACAGCTGTACTATTATTTAACAATGTCTTATGAAAGGAGATAAACATCGTTTTGTCATGCCAACAAGATTGCTAGTTCGTCAAGTCGCAGTTACTGACTAGTAAGTGTTATGGCTCTATAACACAAGCATAAATGTCTACAAAAACAGAACACTTTTAACAAATATGGATTCTTATAAATAAATAATACAGCTCTAATTAACCAATGGCTACTATTAGAGATCATGACCACGATGATTAACTTACAAGTAGGTCACCAACAAAATAAGGCTGAGAATCACTGGCCCAGAAAATGGGCACACAGAACTGGGCTGTATCCCTGCCGTCTTATTATTCCCATCTCCATTCCCACGACCCAGACCCGAGAGCACGCGGCACCTCACGAGGCCTAATTGATTGGTGTAGACCACTGGACAGCATAAAGAGATCGAGGACAGAGTGTGTGTGTGCGCGCGCGCATATATATATATATGGAGGTGTTTTTTTTTTTTAAGTCACTCTGGTCATATCTAAGATACAATCATCACCATCGTTAAAAAAAAAAAATAAATAAATAAATTTTTAAAAAAAGTAATGTACCCCCGTCACGCCAAGTGGCGTATAGGATATATGGTGTTAGTAACCATAAATTTTAAATAACACCAGGGCTAAAACTAAGAATAAGTTAGTCCCATCTCATATCTTTGTGTGTGCATATCTATGTTAGTCATATCTCTTATCTTTGTGTGTGCATGTCTATGTCAGTTATATCTCATATCTTTATGTGCATGTTTATGTTAGTCATGTGTCATATATCTTGATGTGTGTCAGTGTTAGTCATGCCTCGTATCGCTGTGTGCATGTCTGTGTTAGTCACATCTCATATCTTTGTGTGTGCATGTCTGTGTTAGTCACATCTCATATCTTTGTGTGTGCATGTCTGTGTTAGTCACATCTCATATCTTTGTGTGTGCATGTCTATGTTAGTCACATCTCACATCTTTGTGTGTGCATGTCTGTGTTAGTCACCTCTAGAGACTCGGGCAGATGGTGCTCGTAAACCTGGGAGGGCCGACCATCTAAGGGCAGAATCCGCCTACAGAAAAGACAATCTGCTGCCTTGCATGAAGATTGGGGACAATCAAAGGCTAGGGAAAGCAAACCCGAATAAAATGCTGGCTGAAATCGGATGCACTGGGCCACTGGCGCAGAACACAGTGCAACGTTTTAACGGGTGTTCAATCAGAGTGGATCTGGCGAACTCTACTTGTGATGTTCTGTCTGTGGGGGCGATCAACACACTTAGCCTGACAGCTGACTTCATGTGAGAGTCTGGAATCCTTACTATGATTGAGTCTTGATCGCAGAGAGAGAGAAACTAAGAATATCACAATGTTATATCTTCTCAATATCCCTGTATGGTGCAGAAACATTGACATTAGACCAGAAAATAGAACAGAAAATTGTAGCCTTTGAAATGTGGATTTATAGAAGAATAGGTAGAATTGGATGAAAAGAAAACAAACGATGCAGTTTTAAAGCAACTGAAAATGAAAAAAGAACTACTAAACACAATTAGAGCAAGACAAATGAAATTTTTTAGTCATGTTAAAAGACACAACAGTATAATAAAAGTAATATTAGAAGGGAAAATACAAGGTAAAATAGGCAGAGGCAGACCAAGACTAACATGGACGAGTAACATCAAAAGATGGACAAGTCAGCCTATGACAATCTGCACCATCAAAGCAAGAGACAGAGTGGAATGGCGCTCCATGGTAGCCAACCTTCGATGCGGAGACGGCACTCAATGATGATGATGATGGCTATAAATTGTACAGATCTTCGGCACATTATTTTTGGGGTAATGTGGTCGGTATTACGCCCGTGCCGCTTTACTTTCCCAGAAAAAAATCCGATATCCATAAAAAGCTGGGTGAAACCGAAAGGCCGTCGGTTGGGATCGAACCCTACCTCTTGTCCTTTGTAGTCCAGTTCACTAACCATTGAGCTATCGCGGCTCCTTCACCACCATCATGCAGCATAAAAATAAACAGGACAAATCTGAAATGAGTGCAACGCGCCAAATACTTGGGAACAATAATAACATCAGATGGAAGATGCACCACAGAAATAAATAGTAAAACAGCTCAGGCCCAAATTGGATTTCAGAAAATGAAAAACATCTTATGCAACTATTCTACGTCAATAGAAGTGAGAAAGATAGTTTATCGGTGCTATATGGCGCCAATTCCTACCTATGGAAGCGAATCATGGACAATAAATAAACAAATGAAAAGACGATTAGAGGCTACAGAGATGGGATTTCTCAGAAGAATGCTAAAAGTTCCCTGAACAGCTAAAAAGATCAAGATCAATGAGGAAATTCTCAAAGAGGCCACCACAAAAAGGGAGCTTCTAAGAAACATGAGAAAGAAACGATCAACATTTTTCGGGCACATCATGAGAAGAGGAAAATTTGATTACTTGGTTACAAGAGGCAAAATACAGGGAAAAAGAGATCGCGGACGACAAAGAGAGAAAATACTAGATAGCTTGGTGTCATGGCATGGAAAACAGTCAACAACAGAACTGATACAATGTACGGCAGATAGAAGATTGTGGATGGGCATGATCTACGCCAACTGATACGGCACATGATGATGATAAGTCACTCTTTAGAAGTGAAGGAAGTGATAGGAGTTAAAGAACAACTTACTGTACTCTAATTTCTTCTTTCCTTCTTCATCTGCCTCACAACGTCCAGGAGTGAATATAGTTTGCGGTCTTTTGCTCTTCTGATGGCCTCTTCTGCTGTGATGTTTCCAAGTGTTTCTAAGATTCCATCAATCTAATCGTTTTTCGTGGTCGGCCATTGGGTAAGGTGTTTTCTCAGCGTTTCAAAGTTCGTGCTGTATTTTAATCCTTCTTTCCTATCACGTGGCCAAATCATATTATCTGTTGTTTCTTTATCTATTCAATGACGGAATTCATTTCTAATCTTATCTCGCAGGCTGTTTCTTATGATGCGTCTAACACATTTTATGAAATTGTATGCGACTAACAGCAGGAAGCAAACGCAAAACAAGTCCCAATTTCGTGATACAAAAAGTATATGCAGGAAACTCAAGGTACGATGCTCATAAGACATAAAATAAAACTGACCAAGGTCATTTATATAACATATCTCTTGCTGAACACCCCCCCCCCCCCGGCAAAAAAAATAATAATTAATTAATTAATTTTAAAAATCAGAATGTTTAAATGAAACATTTTTTTAAAAGCATATATCACACACATGATCTGTGATGTGTCGGCAAAAAGTTATTATTTTAAAGCAAATTTTCAACCTGACGCGATCCAGCTGAGAAAGGAATGTAGGAAAATTTATGGCTCACTGAGTTGGGGCAATAACAGCGATGGAGAGCACTGGCCCTCTGACTTTCAAACTATTTAGCCTAGCTCATCAAGTACCCTCACTGCTGGCGTAGATGATTAAGTCTCCTCATAACTCACATCTCTATAACTGCTTGTCAATTCTTGTTGACTCACTACCAAACCATTAATATAAACTGTGTTGTATCTTTTCTCTCTTTCCTCAATTTCTTCATGTCAATTTATCCCAGCTGTTCCCTTTTCATTATTTGGACAAACAATAATGATTGTTTGTTTTTATATTTTGAAAATTATCTTACTTTCTGTGTTGCCATCCTTTACAACATCCCTATTACTATTTTTAGTTGTTCATTATATTCCTAACGCTATTCTCTAAAACCACATTTTAGTAGATTGTTATATATTTGTTACTGTAGATGTCATTTAACAGCTTTGTTATCGGTCTAGTACTGTGCGGTTTAAGGTCAAGTACAGTAAAGCTAAATATTTCATTCACCTAACATACATTTAATGGAACACTAATCTTTCTGTCTTTCATTAAAGAGAACAAATAAATTGCTACATTTCAGATATAAACTAACAATTTTGGCAAACAGACATACAGTCCTGGCCTAAAATGTATTTAATAGAAAAAAAATAAGACACAATCCAAGATTAGTCTGATAACATTGTTATTCTAGGGGAGACTACTCTGAATAACAATAACTATTGCCTTGCAGAAATGTCAAAGACAAGCATCGCCGAGCAAACGCGTGCTGAAGGTAGGGACACTGCACAGCAAAGCGTAAAAAAAAATGCACAATTCAAAATTCTCTGCAAACGAAGAAAATTATCCGGAATAACCCGTACACAATTGTTTCTATCTTGTAAATATGGTGCGTGTATCCAGTTTCAGCACATGAATGTCCATTCTTGTCTAGCCTGAGTTGTCAGTGATTAGAGAAATGATCTGATATATTTGACCCTACCTCAGACAGTACCCATATGCAACTGTCGACACAATCAGAAAGCGCTCATGTTGACAATTCTGCTAGAAATTATCACTATTCCTCTCATATTTCTGGCAGCTTAATGACTAATGTCGGTCTAATAATATAATTACGCGACAGCTGGTGAGATAATAAAACAACAACATCGTCTGCACGCAATCATGGCTACAATCAAAAAGAGAGATCATATCATATTTATTGCATTTTAAGAAACGTCGCTTTCAAATGTGTTTTATAAAATTAAAATGTGCAACACGTTAAACGGGCATCTGTCGCAGCCACATATAAGCCATTTTGGCATATGTTCATAATGTAAAGAACAGACTTGTACTTTATCACTGAATACAAAACACAGAGTTAACTGTAAAGTAATCGAACACTATGGTCAAATATGAGGCTCACGCCATAATCATGATTAACAAACTGCCAGACGAAACCATAACTGCTGGACTAAAAGGCGCTGATGCATATTCCTGTTGAGCACTGGTTCACAATGTACTAAATTTATTGAGAGTCAATGAAGTAGAAGAATCCAAAACGTTCAACATTACAGTGTGACTACTGTCGGTGTGACGGCTACCATTCACTGTGACAACTGTCGGTGTGACGGCTACCATTCACTGTGACTACTGTCGGTGTGACGGCTACCATTCACTGTGACTACTGTCGGTGTGTGACTACTGTCGGTGTGACGGCTACCATTCACTGTGACTACTGTCGATGTGACGGCTACCATTCACTGTGGCTACTGTCGGTGTGACGGCTACCATTCACTGTGACTACTGTCGGTGTGTGACTACTGTCGGTGTGACGGCTACCATTCACTGTGGCTACTGTCGGTGTGACGGCTACCATTCACTGTGGCTACTGTCGGTGTGTGACTACTGTCGGTGTGACGGCTACCATTCACTGTGACTACTGTCGATGGGGGTGACAACTACCATTCACTGTGACTACTGTCGATGGGGGTGACAACTACCATTCACTGTGACTACTGTCGATGGGGGTGACAACTACCATTCACTGTGACTACTGTCGATGGGGGTGACAATTATCTTTCACTGCGACTACTGCCTTTTAGTACGGCTATTTCCAAAAAAATTAGGAAGATACCGTGCAATCCATTTTTTAAACAAATTTTGGAAACAAGAAAATAAGTTATTAAATGTTATGCAGAACTAGTATTCGCTTTTCACATATGCATGTGAATCATGGACAACAGGAAAGAAAATCACTGGAGTCTGTACAATTATGGTTTCACAGAAAAAATGTTAAGAATACAATGAACAGCTAAGAAGAGTAAAGAAAACGTTCAGAAAGAGGCCAAAGAGAAAGCTAATTTCCAATATTAGGAAAAAAACAATAATACTTTTTGGGCAAAGTAATAAGAAGGGAACAGCTGGAAAATATTGTGACAACTGGGGAAATTGAAAGACGAAGAAATAGAGAGAAGCAAAAAGAAAAAAAAATATTAGATAGCTTAAGAGAATGGCTTGGTAGAAGGGCGATCAACAACAGAAATGATAAATAACTGTCAAGATCGAAAATTGTGGTGAAACATATCACCTACTCCAATAGACATGGTACATGATGAGGATGATTGTCGGTGTGTGACCACTTCCATTTTATTATCATTGGCTGACGACTGCCATTCAATGTGACTAATACTGTTAAACGCAAGAAAGAAATGAGATTGGTTGTAGTTGGACAAACGCCTGTTCCAAATACTTGGAAGCAGTTTCAGGGCTGTACAAGAATAGCCAGATAATTAATCCCTAGTTTGTCGCTGCTTCCCTCAGCCAACCATTTTGAATGTAACCGTAGCCCATACAATCAGCCAATCTTATTAGGATTCGTCGGTTTAATAAAACTGTTGCCCACGACTCCCATATACCTGTACATAAAATATTCATAATATCGCTTCAGCGAGTAAAGAAAAATAAACTATGCGGATCTATGAGATTCTTAATTTGTAAGAAAGACAGAACTAATCATTAATAGCAGGAAATGACATGCTAATAGCTGATATTTGTACCTCGATCAACAATTAGTACAATCATTATGATTAAAGTCAGTATGATTCTGCGATTACAATTTTAAGAACAAATATTAAAATAAAAAGAAAAACTAATTAGTCTAACTGTTAATATAGAGAAACTGGTAAAGTCCTAGTTTACGGCATAAATTTAAAGTGTTATGCCCTTAGTTGGTGTCACACAAAACTACAGTAGTTCTCAAATACTAGAAATTATCTTTATGTTCATCGATCCAATGAGGAAATTCTCAAAGCGGCCAACACAAAAAGGGAGCTTCTAAAAAAAACATCAGAAAGAAACAATCAACATTTGTCGGGCACATTATGAGAAGAGGAAAGTTGGAACACTTAGTTACAACTGGCAAAATAAAAGAAAAGAGAGAAAATACTGGATAGCTTGGTGTCATGGCATGGAAATCAGTCAACAACAGAATTGATACGATGCACTATAGATAAAAGATTGTGGAAGGACATGATCGCCTACGCCAACCAGTATGGCACATGATGATGATCTTCATGAATGCTCACCAATAACGTAATTATTTTATTGTTGTGTTTGGATTAGGAAACAAAGGACTTTACCCTCGCGTTGTTCCTCTTTTCTCTTCAGTTAGCGGTCTCCATTGGCAGATTAAGAGAACCATCAAATCAAGTGCAATGTCACGCAAGGGGACGTTACTCTTCCGAACTGAAATAGTTCCATGCCCCTAACTCGGAGTATACCTATCAACTTTTAGCGGAATGATTCAAAATTGAATCTGCCAAAATATTCGTAAAGCCACGGTCTATTCTTCAAGCCTTCACTCAAGGTAGATGAGCACAATGAAGGCTGAAAGATGATACATATTCCAGTAGGAACCAATACAGTCTCAGTGTGGCTGAGACCTGACTGATAAAATGAAAGCAATGTATTATATATATATATTTAAATAATACAAAATTTCAAGGAGAGAAGAAAAAAAAATTAGCAGATACGGGTGCAGAAATCTAGCAGGGAGATATTTTTAAAATGCAAATGAAAAAGTTAGTTGCGGTATTAAGCAACATATGTTTCATGTAGGTTATTTTAAAGGCTCGAAGTTCCGGCCGTGTAGTGTGTCACATATTGCGGAGCATTAACGCGAACACTTCAGTTTCCATTGGCACTGAGAGGAAGAGGAAACTAAAAGCAAATATAAAAAAAAACAAAAAAGCAAAAACAGAAATTGAACAGAAGTGTCAGCATCTGAAATCACTCCAAAACGAGTCTAGTTGCTGGAACAAGGGGGAAAAAGTGGTTGTTATTGTTGAATTGCATTATGGGGATAACCTGTTAAATGAGAAAGAATAACAACTTCCGACGACTGAAGCTCAATCTGATGATACAGTTGATCCTAGGGTTATAACAATAAAACACAAAATTGGACTATTCTAGCTTTTCTAGCAGCACAAGACTAAACAACAAACCAACGTTTCGTATCGGAACGTCTTCAACTTGACGACCACAACCATAGAATACGAGAAAAGAATCATGACAAAAATGTGAAGCCAATAACAAAGCTGGATATTTAGAATTTCCTAATGTAAAAAGCTAATGACCAATAACAAGGCTGCTGGAGAGGATAAGTTAACAGCTGAGATCCTCAAGGCAATTGATAGCCATAATTTAATACATCTCCAAAAAATGTTCAACATCATTTGGAAAACAGAGAAGACGCCTCATGAAATGGAAAAAAGGAATCATTGTTAAGATCCCAAAAAAGGGCAATCTTAGAGATTGTAACAACTGGAGAGGCGTGACACTTTTGTCAGTTGCCTCAAAGTTATTCTGTAAAATCATCCTAAATAGAATAAAGGATTCAATAGATACAGTAATGCGTGAAGAACAGGCTGGGTTTAGAAAAGGGAGAAGCTGTCTTGACCACATTTTCACTCTACGACTTATATTGGAGGAACACATTGAAAAGCAAAAACCTTTTGTACTTAACTTCATCGACTTCAAAAAAGCATTTGATAGTATTCATAGAGATTCTTTGTGGAAAATTCTGAAGCAATATGGCTTACCATCAAAAATCATAAATATTATCAAAGACATGTATGATGGTTACACATGTGCAGTTCGAACAGAGGAAGGACTGAGCGAATGTTTCCCAATAGAAACTGGGGTTAAACAAGGATGTATTTTATCGCCCTTGTTATTTGGAATTGTTATGGACTTCATAATGAAGAAATGCTGCACTGGTAATAAAGGCATCGAATGGATACAAGGAGACCATTTGGAGGACCTCGACTTTGCTGATGACATAGTTCTCATCAGCAGTCAGATAAAAACGATGCAGGAAAACACAAATGAACTATCATCAATAGCCAGCAAAATTGGGCTTGAGGTCAATCATGAAAAGACTAAAGTCATGAAAAGTTTAATTCCAACAAGTGACAAAATATACATGGAAAACAAACCAGTAGAAGAGATCGATCACTTTATCTATCTTGGAAGTCACATTGATCGAGAAGGGATACGAGCAAAGAAATTAGAATCAGACTGGCTAAAGCAGCAATGTCTTTCAGAAGCCTTGAAAAGTAGTGGAAATCAAAACTCATTAGCACAAACACAAAACTTAGGCTATTCAAATCAAATGTACTATCAACCCTTACGTATGCGTGTGAAAGCTGGAAAACAACAAGAGATATAGAAACAAAGTTGAACGCATTCGAAAATAAATGTCTAAGGAAAATACTTGGTATAGAATGGAACGAATTCAAAACAAACGAGGAAATTAGAGAAATCGCCAATCAACCACTAATATCTTCAGTAATAAAGAAAAGACGATGGTCATACGTTGGACATGTGATGAGAAGAGATAATAATCGAATAGCAAAGCAAGCCCTCATATGGGAAACAACAGGTAAAAGAAAAAGAGGAAGACCCAGGGAGACACTGAGAAGAACATTGATGAGAGAGGCAAGAGCAGCAGGAATCGGCTCCCTCAATGAGATAGAACTGCTTGCACAGAACAGAGACAGATGGCGAGATTTGATAAAATATCTTTAAAAGAAAACTGCTAGAACAAAAATTCATATAGGAGAAGGTGTATCTTGGTCTACGCCCTATGGGCCGGTTACGGCTCGAAAGGGTACAAGCAAAAGCAATGTAAAAAGAGGTCGAAAGATTAATCAATGCCTACCAATTTTTTTTTATTATTTTTTTTTGGTGGGGGAGGGGGAGGTGTGTCCTCAGCGAACTTAAAGAGAGACATAGGGAGAGAGAGACTTAATTAATTATAATAAAAGTCATTTTGGCTTGGTTCATTCATGACGACATCGCTAACCATTTAAAACCACACTTAACCCTATAGATTCTGAGCAGTTAACATCAAGAACAACCTCAACACGATTAAATGCACATCAAACTCCCTTCTGCAAGTCAGTGGGAGCGAAGGAGAGTGATTGTTACAAGTTTTGAACAGCCAGCCTTATCTCTCTTCTTGTGACTTTTTTTTTTTTCAATAAAATTATTCACATGTATTTCTCTCACGTAGACAAAAATATTTGTGCACGACTAGTCATGTCAACACAACTTTCCTGACACTATCTACTGTTCAAATAAAAGGGCACCATGTGCAAATAATAACAAAATGATGCCTGTGGACGTTTGACAACAGTAACACTTTCGTTGAAAATATAAAATGCGTATCTGTCGCATTGGTTTAAACGTACTTGCTGAAGTCCAAAGTGAAAGGGACCGGATATGTTGGCCACATAAATGATGCACGCATTCGGAAAGAGATGTGCAACGACGACTGACCCGGTAAAACGATTGGCCGATGAACACAGAGAAATTATAGGATACTTTTCTGGTAGTTCGATAATTACCTGGAAGTCTCACAAAAAGTGTTCAACAGTGAGGCAAACTCCTGCGAATGCTTTCAAATTTGGCGCAGTAACATAGAGGCGAACACATGGCTGAAAAATAACGGACTGTCCGAAATGATAAAACTGTCAGCACCAACACATATCTGAATATATATATATATATATATATATATATATATATATATATATATATATATATATATATATATATATATATATATATATATATATATATATATATATATATATATATATATATATATATATGCGTGTGCGCGCGCGCGTGCTTGTGTGTGTATAATATACTCCACGAAGTCCAAAAGATCATACCGGGACTTTGCAGTTACCTCTGTAAATTCATCAAGTTATTCAACCAAAGTTATAGCAATCTTTTATCGTGGGCTGTCTTCGGATGCCACGAAGTCACATTCCTGTCTCTTAGACCCAAGAGGCAGGCTGCAATGGGGAAACCCGAGTTCTGCTTGGGGAAGTTGGATCTTGTCCTGTCTATGGATACTGCAATGCTAGGTCTTCATATCAGTAAATCCCGCCACTGCTGGGAACACAGCAATCCTAATCTCTATTAGCCATCCTGTTTTGACGTAGGCTATTTCCAAGTAGACCGACTAGGATGTCAAGGCCAGGTCTTGGTCAGCTAATGGTAGGCCGGAAGGTCTTTGGCCTTTAGCTCGAACTACACAAAGGTTAAATTTGTTAACCAACTGTGCTGTGTACTCTAACTTGCCCGAAAAAAGGGTGTACCTGTTATGTGTTGACAGTACCTACCACTAGTTTCTCAAAGTACTCGCCAATGCTCATCATAGAGTCAGTAACATTATTATCCCACATGGGAAGCTAGTGCTAAAGTCTTCCGATTACGACACATCACTACTTCTCTTATAATGTAGCTGTCTACGGTCAGTGAGCTATTATGGAGTACAGAGTCTAGTAACAGTGTTTTTCAAGCCTTTTTCACAACAGCCAGACAACCTGCGATCCATTAAATAATAGACAGGTAATCTACAATCCCTGAAATCATAGCCAGAAAACCTGCGATACATTAAATAATAGACAGGTAATCTACAATCCCTGAAATCATAGCCAGAAAACCTGCGATCCATTAAATAATAGGCAGGTATCTACAATCCCTGAAATAATAGCCAGAAAACCTGCGATCCATAAATAATAGGCAGGTATCTACAATCCCTAAAATTTTAGCCAGGCAACCTACGATCCATTAAATAATAGGCAAGCAATCTAAAATCCCTGAAATAATAGGCAGGCAACCTACGAGCCATTAAATAATAGGCAGGAAATCTACAATCCCTGAAATAATAGCCAGAAAACCTACGATCAATTAAATAATAGGCAGGCAATCTAAAATCCCTGAAATAATAGGCAGAAAACCTACGATCAATTAAATAATAGGCAGGCAATCTAAAATCCCTGAAATAATAGGCAGGCAGCCTACGATCCATTAAATAATAGGCAGGCAATCTATAATCCCTGAAATTATAGCCAGAAAACCTACGATCAATTAAATAATAGGCAGGCATTCTACACTCCCTGAAATAATAAGCAGGCATTCTACAATCCCTGAAATAATAGCCAGGCGACCTACGATCCCTGAAATAATAGCCAGGCAACCTACGATCCCTGAAATAACAGCAAGACAACCTACAATCCGTAGGATTGAAAGGCAAATTCAACATTAATGTCCTATGACAATGCCACCTCCCTGACTGCACTTGTGTACGACTCACATATCTGTCACCGTACTAAATTCTTATACGATGATGAACCTCTACAGGTTTCACACCTTCAGTAATCACAAATTGCACACCCCTTCTCTGATACGTAGGAATCCCTTACATAACGGACAGGTAACCTATGGTCCCTTACATAATAGGCAGGCAACCTACTACAATCACTTAAATAACAACCAGGCTAATCTACAATCCCTTAAATAATAGGCGGACAATCTAAAATCCATTAAATAATAGCCATACAGTCTACAATCCTGTAAATAACAGCCAGGCCAACATATGAGCCCTTTAATTATAGCGACAAAATATTATACACAACATTTTGTAAAAGCCAAGTTTTTACTTTTTTTTTTTCAGTTAGGATAAAATTGGTGATTGAATTTCCTGTAAAAATAATTGTCATTACAAATAACCTCCGCGACCTTTCAAAAAACACATAACGACACCAATGTGAGTTGCGACCACGGGTGCTGCCTGCAGAAGGTTAAAGACAAATGTTTGTGAATGTTTAGATCAGTAGTGATTGTATATAAACAACACAAATAAGAAAGAAAGAAAGAATGAAAGCCTTTGGGTCAAGTCAAACCAACAACAAATATATCCTCGTTAAAGCTTGATAAAAGCTTTAACGGTACCTGACCACTCCAAAATTGTATTACGCAAATGTGAACTATCAGGATGTTGCCATTCAAACGCTCAATATTGTGAAAGCGTCTGCAGTCGTCAAAGATGGCGTGATTATTTATAGATGAATAAATTAATTGTAGGAGCAACATAACCTTTCCAATATCCCCCAGTAACCGATATCTGATATCGATGTCTCACACGCGCTGTGGACTATGTAGCCGTTAGGGACCATTGTACGTCTCCACAAAGTTGAAAAAAAAGGTGATATTATAACAATGGTTGTCCTGTCGGACTAATCAGGTAAAGTGATCGTGAACTGAATTCAATCAACAGTCTTAAAAGGAGAGGTTCATCAATTAATGCCAATGTGGACTATATTGTCATCATTCATAGTTAAGATCGTGTTTGGAGAATGGAGGGGAAAAAATTAACTGTTTCAAATTTATATATATATATATATATATATATATATATATATATAAATATATATATATATATATATATATATACACACACACACACACATGGCCCTTTTCAACTTGTCAGACGGTTTAGTGGAGGCTATTGTGTATTTAATGGAGGGGATTTGTTTCTGTAGAACAGCTTCTCTCATGGCTGATTCTACCAATGTTTGACAAACACATTCGGCCACAGAATGAACAAGTCAGGTCCACTGATCCACATGGTGGTTCCGTTTTTTTTTTTCCCACGAGACTTTTCTCTTCTATGTTTTGCCATAGTACAGCCTCAAATGATGTTATGCCATTTTTGTATACAGACTATCCATGATGTGCGATCTCTTCCCAGACGTTTCCAGTCATTTTCACGGATGGAAAGGTCATTCATGGATGATTTACAAATATCTATCTATATCATAGTTTAGGTCTGACTATTAGTCTCATTCCGTGTATTAGTTCACCCATTATTTGCTTAGGAATGCGGTTTTCTTTCATTCGCTGGACGTGCCCCAACCATCTTAACCTTCGGCGTTTGAGCATTGCCATGATTGTTTGGGTCTTAGCACGTTGCAGGACTGTTATGTTGGTTCGTTTGTCCTGCAATATGATGTGCAATATTTTACGGAGACATCGCATGTACAAGATATTTAGTCTTCTTTCATGATTTGAGTATCATTTGACCGTCCAGGTTTCAGATCTATATAACAGTGTTCTAAGCACAAATGTCTGACATATTAAGAGTTTGGTCTTTAGTGTTAATTTCGTGTTGTTCCAGGCCCAGTCTGTAAGTTTGTCATATATATATATATATATATATATATATATATATATATATATATATATATATATATATATATATATACTTTGCTCAGTGGCAAAGCGAATAAATTATAGATATATAGACAGATGAACAGATAGACAGACAAATAGACAAACCGATAGTGTTGACACGTAAAGGGACCTTGGGAAAATATCGACAAGATGGCGGCTCACTTATAAACTTGCACTAAGCAATGGCAGAGAAGAGGTGTGAAATTTGTGATCACTGAAGGTGTGAAACCTGTAGAGGTTCATCATCGTATAAGAATTTAGTACGGTGACAGATATGTGAGTCGCACACAAGTGCAGTCAGTGAGGTGGCATTGTTATAGGACATTAATGTTGGATTTGCTTTTCAAATCATTCATGACGATGTGAAGTTTTGAAAAGTTTGATGCCCAACTGGTGGTGCATGAGTGGCTACGCACCCGTCCAAAAAGGTTATTCCCACGTAGTATCCACGTGCTGGCGTTAGGTAAATGAACCAGGAGACTATACTGAACAATATATGAATAATGTAATCATTTCAGTATTTGCAATAAATAACACAGTAAACCAAAACCAAAAAATGGGTTTTCCATTGAACGTACACCTAGTAAGCACATTGTGAATGCGGCACGGCGATATTTTAAATAGTATACAAATAGCAAATGTTGTCATCAGTTTTTTAAAAAAAAATTAAATAAAAAAAAGCAGTACGTTCGCGAAAATGATGCACTCAAAAAGTAGTGGAAATCATTATTTTTTTTTGTTTAAGTTTGTATTCGGAAATAGCTGGAAATTGTAGATTGATGGAAAAAGTAAAAACAATATAGATATGCACATCAGTGTAGATGATTGTGTCTCATGGTTGCGAGTGAAGATGCAGTATTTCCTGGATCTCGAAATAAGTCATACCTTGTGTCCAGTTCGGCAAATCTTGTCCAATTGTATGACGACCTTAGCCCCTGCCGCTTAACTATCCAATCACTGCCAGTAGGTATGTCCTTATTGATACACCCTGCGGGATAATTATCCTCTGTCAACCCATGATCTCCCACGCTTAATACGGTTGCCTTTCTTTGCATACAATTCTATAGTCCGTTCAGAAATTCATAATCACACCTGAATTAGCTTTGCGTCATAACCGCTTGTTATTTTGGTTTCACATTTTGCATGCAATCTTAGAATATTGATGAGGCAAAGATTTTGGTATTTTTTATTCCACAAACACAACAGATTTTGCACATCAGCGAATTCTTTTGATCTTTTATGACGATATCACACAAGTTGATTCAAATTGTAGAGTTTACAGTAATCGTGTTAAATTGTCCAGTTTACTGCAATTCTTGTCAGAGGCGTATCTACATAGTGCTTAATTGTGGGTGTTGTTCGTTATGTGTATTTGCAAACATGAATTCAATTGGTTACAATTAGTCTTGTCCTTCGGTCACCATTAGACCCCAGGACGTCCTAACTGCAGTTGGAATTGAATTCATCTTAATTTTAATCATTCCGAATCTGACGATTCCAAGAGGTTGATAATCATTACTGGCTGGACAAATAGTAATCCATCTCGTTTCCAGTACTCATCTTCCACCCGCAACACATGTTCAACACACTTCTTTTGCATAGTTATAAATTTGCATTTCAAACTCATTGTAATTTAGATATAAATGTTGGTATTCAAATCAAATGTACTATCAACCCTTACGTATGCGTGTGAAAGCTGGAAAACAACAAGAGATATAGAAACAAAGTTGAACGCATTCGAAAATAAATGTCTAAGGAAAATACTTGGTATAGCGTGGAGCGAATTCAAAACAAACGAGGAAATTAGAGAAATCGCCAATCAACCACTAATATCCTCAGTAATAAAGAAAAGACGATGGTCATATATTGGACATGTGATGAGAAGAGATAATAACCGAATAGCAAAGCAAGCCCTCATGTGGGAAACAACAGGTAAGAGAAAAAAGGAAGACCCATGGAGACACTGAGAAGAACATTGATGAGAGAGGCAAGAGCAGCAGGATTCGGCTCCCTCAATGAGATAGAGCAGCTTGCACAGAACAGAGAAAAATGGCGAGATTTGATAAAATATCTTTAAAAGAAAACTGCTAGAACAAAAATTCAGATAGGAGAAGGAGTATCTTGGTCTACGCCCTATGGGACGGCTACGGCTCGAAAGGTCAATAGATAGATAGATTTCAAGTCAACAAATTGTCTACTGAGTCTTCACAAAATTAATAAAGATACGCCTTCCCTTCGGTAATTAATGCCCAGGCCGTGGTGCGTCATGTCGTTCAATAACAATTCAGTTTTGTGCACGGGATTTTCCTGAACTTAGTGTTTCTGCAATAGCCAAACTATTTTACGTGAACGACCGCACCAAATTAATGTATATATCCTAAAATGGTGTCAAATTCGAACAGGGTGAATTTAATATAGCCTAAAGAAGACAACTTTTAAACTAGATCAAATTTCTCAGAGCAAAAAATATTTCTATAACGTCATCAATATTCTAAGATTCCATGCAAAATGTGAAACCAAAATAACAAGCTGTTATCACGCAAAACTAATTCAGGTGTGATTATGAATTTCTGAACGGACTATAGTAGCAGTTGATGTTGCCTTTCAGCATCGACGGGAAAATGGAATGTTCGGGCCAATGCTCTGTAGTGTTCATCCGTCATGATGTTCGTTGTAACAACTTCTATTTCATTAGGACATACTCTTTCAGTCCTACTTAATTCATCTCCTCCCCAATGTCTGGGGGAGATCACGCTACATATCCAAACCACATGATCTGGTGTCTCTTAATTGGTGTTATTCCAATAAGGAAACATAGTTCAAATAATTTCCGAAATATAACACATAATACACAATAATACTAATCATTGACAATTATTGAAACTTGAACAACAGTAAACCAGGGATTGTATAACATCCTCTTTTGCCTAAGCCAACACATTCGAGATAAGGAAGATAACTTGAGTTCCCATTAGCAGACGTTTAGATGTGGATACAGAAGGGAACAAAATAGAAGTCTATGAACACTTACATTGACTATTAAGTCAATGTAAGTGTTCATAGACTTCTATAGGCACTCAATAAACACGAAAATCAACTTCAATTAAAAAAAAAATAATAATAATAACCATAAATGACAGACAATTAAAGGAGGTTAAAGAAATCAAATACTTAAGACGTCTAGTAACATACGACAAAACGCAAACAGTAGAAATGGACTCAACAGTAATAAAGCTTGCAAAACCATCGGACAGATGACATTACATTATAATAAGGAAATAAACAGCTACTTTTTAATAAGCCCCAAGAGGCAAAACGAGCACTCGACAATACCTTATTTATCCCGAATGTCGCATTACAGGTGTCAAAACAAATTACAAATAATAATAAAATAACACAGCAGAAATTAAATGTGTTACACATGACAGGAAACAATATAAGCTATCAGAACCATTAAAATCAAGAAAAATGTTGGGAAATATGTCAAATAGAAGATACAATTACATGGCCATGTGATAAGACAAAAAGATCTAAATGTGATACAACGACTCAGCAACAGCTACGAGAATACTATATTAAAGAGCGACAATAATATATATATATATATATATATTGCTATACTTATACTATATATATAGCCTATGGGATCTTGACAGACGGTTGGTAGCAAGCAATCATGATAAGTCAGTAGTTTAGTAAAACAATAATGTCTTATGCTGAATGCTATTTAAGAAAAGAAATAATGACGGAATAATACAGACACTAGGAAACGCAAGAGTTCAAAAAGCAACAGAAAAGTAAAGACACAAGACTGTGTCTCTCCTCGACAATAAAAGTCAAATCGGGAATGAAAGAATAGGAAGATTGATGTCTCGCTACGTAAACACTTCATCTCTAGCATAAGTTTATTTAATTATTTTACGTGATTACAATAGAAAATGTGAAGGAAGTAGTTAATTAACACGATGTCTTAACTACCCAATGATCGTCGTTGTACGAAAGCCCCCAAACGCTACACCGTCCACCCAGATCACAGAGATGACACGGAAAGTAATTAATATCAGCAAGAAGTACTGTTCCTCTCACATTTGAGGTTCGGGAAAGACACGTGTAGGCCTTAAATTTATGTGTCTAACGTTACCTGATACCAAGGTGTAACTTACTGAATTTCCAATACATTTCGAATAGCAACGACCACAAGCTGTGAAAACACCGACGCGATTAAACAGGATATTCTCGACGTATACAATACACACAATATATACTTGCATATTGCGGATATGTGAGGGAGTAATAGGATATGTCTAAATCAGGATGTCGTGTTAATTGTGGCTCACAAGGAAATGCATTAGGCGTATCTTCAAAGAATAAAGTGTTACAAATCATAGAAAGAAGGAAGGAAAGAATGAATGAAAGAAGAAAGGAAGGAATTTTAAATTTAAATTAATATTTTTTAATGTACATCCTGTTCACAAAGCTTTTATCAAAATAATATGGTGCAAATAATCAATTGTAACTGCATCTATGGGTTTGTCTGGAGTGATGTTAACTTTTCACCACAATCAACGAATCAGAATTTTAGAATCTTGTGTTTAATGAGTGAATGTGTAATGATATGCATCGCTCAAAATGCAGCTGTGTGCAAGTAACAAAAGGCTGTAGTACGGTTTTCCAGTTTGAAAGGGGTTTATGGTGAACAGGACGCTTAATTCCAGTGGCGACCACTGACAACGTTGATTCATGTATTGGCTCCCTGTATAGCATTCTTGTCTGGCATCCCTTTGATGGGGTGTTCTCGTAATCAATTCCAGACTGTAGAACCACATTCATTTCCCAGATCACTTACTCGCACTGCCTCCTTGAGAGCAATATCTAATTCCAGCACTGGTGCAAAAAGTAAGAGCACCCTAAACATCTCAAGGTGTATGGAGAATATGGTGTTATTAGAGTCCATATTTTTCAAAGATCATATTTTATGGATGATGTGGTCAGTCTCACGTCAAGCCGCCCCATTTTCCCAGAAAAAAAATTTATTTGTACCAATATTCAGAGACTAGGAAGCCGCGATAGCTCAGTGGTTAGTGAACTGGACTACCACGGACAAGGGGTAGGGTTCGATCCCAACAGACGGCTTCCGGGTTCACCCAGCCTTAAATGGGTACCAGATTTTTTTCTGAGAAAGTAAAGCAGCACAGGCGTTATACTGACCACATTACCCCAAAAATCATGTGCTGAAGGTCTGTAAAACATAGGGTCACTAACACCATATTTCCCTATACGCCACTTGGCGTGACGGGGGTACTTTACTTTTTTTTTTAATATTCAGAGACTAGAAGAGTCTCAGAGAGGAAAAAAAGTTCATCAGATCTAGAAATTAAACCCCGATTCTTCTGGTCAGTTGGGAGTGTATTAATCACAGCCACTACAGATCCAGTAAATCCACTCTCTATCTGAGAAGGTTAGCTAAATATGTGTTGACTATTAACAAATATATAATCTGTTAACCACTCCTGATCATTGATTACAATTATCAATGTTGATGTCAGCAATATACCTTTTGATGATCCACAGCTCCTGTGATGAACCAATGATTCAACAGCCATCTCAGAAGATCAAAATTGTTCTCAAAATGAATTGTAGTTTCAAAGACTGTAGAATGTGTTGCACACTTTAAGAAGGTCAACCACAGGTACAAATGTAACATCTCAAAGACTGTAGAATGTGTTGCACACTTTAAGAAGGTCAACCACAGGTACAAACGTAACACCTCAAAGACTGTAGAATGTGTTGCACACTTTAAGAAGGTCAACCACAGGTACAAACGTAACATCTCAAAGACTGTAGAATGTGTTGCACACTTTTAGAAGGTCAACCACAGGTACAAATGTAACATCTCAAAGACTGTAGAATGTGTTGCACACTTTTAGAAGGTCAACCACAGGTACAAATGTAACATCTCAAAGTGTGAATCTCTGAAACATGTTACCAATGTCTTTTGTGTCCAGATTTCATTCTGAACATAACAGCTTCACCTTTCCTAGGAAGACTGCATGGCTTCATGTTCATGAAAATTTGAGTGATCGATCTTCCTATTCTCCATTTACCAGTGTTGTTGACCAGCACATAACAAACAGTATGTTGGTATTTCTATAAAGCAATGTATATGTGAGAGAGGCTAATAAATTTGACACCAGTTGTGAATGTTCTTCATTTAATTTCTTACTCAGGCAGGCTATGCTGCCATGTATTTCTGAATATTACAAATATTTAATACAAAAAAAAAACTTCATAGTTTTCTATCTCGGACAAAATGTCATTCCTGCACTAGAGAAAAACTGTAACAGATTTTCAACATTTCCTATTTTATTTAGTACATTATTGTTGATTGATCCTGGGTTCTGTGGTTGATTAATCTTGAGTTCTGTGTTGTACATCATTTTCCATATTGGGGTTACAATGTTTCATTATATAAAATATGAGGTATAGTTGTCCACTATTATATATATAATAGTTTGAAATATTCCAGTAATCACATATAAAATTTTTATACGTTTTTTAAATTATTGAATTTGTCTGTGACTAATTTTCACATAACCTCTTCTTTCAAATTTTACTATAACCTTATGTCAAGTACTTCAATTTCATGATAATGTTTATTATCGCCCATGCATTTTCAAGCGACCACACTCCACGCTACTAAGGGGAAAAAAATATATTTAAAAATAAAAAGCACTCTAAATGAAGGGAAATATTGTTACAATGCAGTACTTGCACTACAACAAGAAATGTAAAAACAACAAAAATATCACAGCTATAGTCCTTAACTAAACAAAGAATAACAAACATTCAAATGTAGTGCTTCAACTATAAACTATCTTTACAACACATAGTACCATTGCTGGTGTATGTCGGGGGGCAACGATAGAACCAGAGGGATAAAGGCCGCTTGGTCAAGCAGTCGTCACGACGTGTGAGACTCAGGATTTTTATTTCACCCCCGATAGAAAAAATCCTTTCTGTCTACCGCGGGCTTCGAACACCGTACGCCAGCTTTTCAGCTAGCGGAACAGTGGTTTTAGCCGCACGGCCACGCGCAGCTTCAACTATGGTTATACTAATTATGCAGAAAAATACATGTACTTGTAATTTTGTGCTCGATACGTGATGTCAATAAAATAATGCACAATGTCCCGAGCCTAGCAATACTTCATGATTATCTAGCAACAATAAAATATGGACATGAGATGGTACTTGAAAGTTGAATGATTCAGTTGAATTTAGATCAAAAAGGTAAAGTGTTGACAGGGTAGGATTGTTATGTTAATCCTTCAATGTGTGATCTACACTTCAGCAAGAGAGAATCAATTAAACAGGAAAACATCATTTCATTGTCTACATCTAAAATAATAAGTTTGACATAACAAATTTGCAGCAATATTTCAATAGAATGTTTAACTTTATCAAATATTTTACTTTAAAAAAAATGTCATGACCATTTGTTTACACGCAAGCCCTTGTACCCGCACACATGCAACATAACTATATTTCCTGTCTCCCCAACCAAAAAATAAACAATCTCTACATGCTCCTTTACAAGGAGATATAGACATTTCATAGCTGGAAAGAGCAATAAATGAACAATTGCAGCCTTCTCTTTGCTTTGGCTGGGCATTGGTTGGATCTATAAAACACATGTTCATGTATCTTAACCGAGAATGAAAATACAAAACTTCTTAAAGTGAGCGCTCAAAACAAGGACTGTTCCTGAAACAATATTTTTTCTTACTGACTATTGCATTGAACATCGAAATGTATCATTTAAAAAAAAAAAAAAAAATAGCAGATATCAGGTTTTGAATACAGCTTTGTCCTTAATAAAAAAAAAAGTGAGATGGGTCCCATAACTATACCCAGATACATAAAATGAAAATGAAATTTTCTCATTCCTAATTTTGTCTACTTTTGTCATAGAGCTGATTCCTTATTGTCCATTATTGAGATATCTGAACAGATATTGATACCATCCACATAAGATTTTGCACAAAACTAAAAACTGTGTCATAGTAACTGGTGAATATAAGACACCTATTTCATAAGGACCTATCCAGTCCCTAGTAAGATTTGAATTAAGAAAGCATGTTATGGATGCACAGGCTGAGAGAACAGTGAGGTATCACTTCACTTGACACCACAACCACAGAAGGAGACTGGCAGCACACTAAAAATAATAACACAAACTTTTGACAATTATCTTTTACTTTTAGAGGTAAATGCTGATAATGATACGTGCTGGAGAATAAATCTTGAAATCTACGAGCTTGACCGGTTTATGTTCATGCTGTTGTAAAATATATAAAGTACATGATCATGGGAGAAGCGCTGAAATAAGGATGGAGATTTTCTGCTAGGATATGAAAAATCATCACAACAAAATAGATAGTATGTGCTACATCCAGTAAGAGAATAGAGGTGGGACCTATGACTGCTGATCTGCCCTGGCTTTCTGACATTCCTCTCAAGAAGGCAGTTATCATGTCCAACAATTATGTTCATGGAGTCCAAGAATTGGGTGGCTTCACCATGATTGGATGAAACATCTAAAGGGCATGGACCTTCAAGAAATTGTGTTTGTGTGGATCCATTCTCATAGCCACTCAAAAATCTGTGCAATGAAAGATTTGATAGACTTGCTTCAAGAATATCAGTTGTGGGAATGTTAGCGGACGAAAAAAAAAACACAATATATTGGGAGCTCTCTCTTTGGCTGATGCTGTTTTAGGAATGTCAAATGACTAGTGATGAGAAGGGAGGTTTATATAGATCAAAAAAACATGAGGAGTGACAAAACAAATACTACAAACAACTTCAACAATGAAGGGTTAGTATAGATCAAAAAAGCATGAGGAGTGACAAAACAAATACTAAACAACTTCAACAATGAAGGGTTAGTATAGATCAAAAAAAACATGAGGAGTGACAAAACAAATACTAAACTACTTCAACAATGAAGGGTTAGTATAGATCAAAAAAAACATGAGGAGTGACAAAACAAATACTAAACTACTTCAACAATGAAGGGTTAGTATAGATCAAAAAAACATGAGGAGTGACAAAACAAATACTAAACAACTTCAACAATGAAGTTTTCACAAGGTACTTCATGTACAAATAAACTACATATCAATAAGAAAATGGCATGAGATACACAAAAACACAAACTCTTGCCTAAATTGTGTATACCCACAGGAGACTAAAAGTAGCACTTAATACACAGAGGGCAGTTTCAAGCCATAAAAGATTTGCAAAAACACTGTATAACTCTATACAAACAATAAGATCATGCAATAACTACTTAAGCTCATTAGCAGAGGGTAACAAGCTATGCATCTATGATAAACAGGAACTGCATAAGCTGTTTTTGTGATAATAATTGTACTGCATTATCAATGTTATCATATTCCCTCAGGTTGAAATTCCAACTATTGGCACAAGACATATCAACAGAGAAATCATAAACAAAACTAAGGACAATTTCTGGTGAAAAATTATCACCTGTGTCAATGTTCACTTACAGTCAGAATGTCTTTTGCACTATTTTATATTTGTAATGAATTTATTACTATGCATATTATAATTTTAAAGTCTATTTATATTACTGAGTATATTATTTTGACTTTTTTGTACTAAATGAAAATATTTCAATATTATTTTCATAACCAACAATACAAAAGTTTCAACTTGATGTGCAATAAATATCAGGAGAGGTGAACAAAGCAAAACTGAGGTTAACATAGATTTATTAATTATTACACATTTGCGATAAAATGTTTACTGAACTGAAATTACTGCATGCAACAACAAAAAAAGTTTTACTGTCCATACAATTGTTTTTTAATGACACAAAATAAATAACACCTGACTGTCAACTAAAAAAAAGTAACCAAGTGAAATTGACGGTACATTACTTTACTGAGTAATATGTTTCTCTACTATCTGCATGTGTTTTTATTATATGTGTAATGTTACTAACATTATGATCACTGATGATGATGAGGATAGGTACTATTTTCTGGAATTGTTATTATTGACGTTTCTAATTAAAATAATTATTATAATTGTATGATAAAACAAACAGTCAATGTCATCAATGTGCCACGCTCAAACCAAACAATGATAAATACATTTCATTCATTTTTGTTTAAGTTTATGAAAGAATATATTTATATCTATTTCAATCTCACTCAGTTTCACTCAGTATTCAGTATTATTACTTACATCTTTTCAGGACAAACCAACTGGCAACTGACGACATGACGGTCATGACGACATTTTGAAAATAAATAAACTAAAGTTTCTTCATATTTTCAATTTCACTTTTGTTCACAAATAATTCAAAATTATTCACACATTCTGAGGTAATCCTTTTCTTCTCATTAATGAACTTCACACAAAATGTGCAACACCGTTACCACACTGACAACAGTATCAACAGGCCAGTACGTGTTACACCATTAACACATTTTCATTTCAATTATTGAGTATTGTATTGAGTTTTAAACAGTAACAGGTCTCTTATGAAATAAAATAAACACTGTCCGGAAAAGTCGCATAACAAGATAAATAAAAATACCAACATCATAATTCAAGAACCTAGCACTGGTCTTAATTTAGCAGTCTTATAATAACTTAGACCTAAGACTCTAAGACTGAGACTAGGACTAGACTAGTCAGTTAAGTCAGTGAGTACAGTACAAATGAGTACAGAGACTGGCAAGACAAATCTGTTTAAATTTTCCTATTTTATGTTCCAGAGAAGAGTGTCTGGATTACTGCATTAAAATAAAATAAATTAACTTGCTAATATATAAAATGTGCTCTTCGCATTCATTCTACATACCTCGCTTGAAACCTTGGAGACCTCATGCAAAATGAATAAAAGTTCACCATTAAACCATGAAGTTATATTTTGGTGACAAATTGAACGATATCCTGTTACTGGACCTATTTAACAACACAGGAAGTGTTTGCTCTATACAAGATGGCAGACAGACTATGTCATGTGACCTTGTCCACTAGGTGGCATTATTCTACATGCTGAAGGAATATAATAGTTGCAGGCTTTTGTGCTCTCATTGACTGCCTGCGGTCCAGAGAATGTTCGGCGTCAATGCGACTTGTCTTTTCTCTAGTGGAGAGTTAAATTATTACAGGGCGACGTGTTTCTGACTCTAGTTACTATAATATTAAGTTCTGAAAAGCAAACAAGAAGAAGAGTTTTGGCATGTGGGATTTTTGTTCGCTCCGTACCCCACTCCCCCCCTAACGTCATACGTCGGAGTGTCAAGACTTTTTAAAAGGTCTATACATTTTTTATTGACAAAGCGACAACTTCTGTCAATCTAGTACAGAAGCTAGAGTTTTATATGAATAAAACTTGTAATTAAACGGTATTTTAGTGGGTAAAAGTTTGTTTTTGATTGTTTGTTGTTGTTGGTTTTTTTGGTGGGGGAGGGGGGGGGGGGTAGCTCAAGTAGCTGCTAAGAGATGTGATTGTACAAAAAAAGTTTTACTGTCCATACAATTGTTTTTTTAATGACACAAAATAAATAACACCTGACTGTCAACTAAAAAAAAAGTAACCAAGTGAAATTGACGGTACATTACTGAGTAATATGTTTCTCTACTATCTGCATGTGTTTTATTATATGTATATTTTAATTAGAAACGTCAATAATAACAATTCCAGAAAATAGTACCTATCCTCATCATCATCAGTGGTGTAACACGTACTGGCCTGTTGATACTGTTGTCAGTGTGGTAACGGTGTTGCACATTTTGTGTGAAGTTCATTAATGAGAAGAAAAGGATTACCTCAGAATGTGTGAATAATTTTGAATTATTTGTGAACAAAAGTGAAATTGAAAATATGAAGAAACTTTAGTTTATTTATTTTCAAAATGTCGTCATGACCGTCATGTCGTCAGTTGCCAGTTGGTTTGTCCTGAAAAGATGTAAGTAATAATACTGAATACTGAGTGAAACTGAGTGAGATTGAAATAGATATAAATATATTCTTTCATAAACTTAAACAAAAATGAATGAAATGTATTTATCATTGTTTGGTTTGAGCGTGGCACATTGATGACATTGACTGTTTGTTTTATCATACAATTATAATAATTATTTTAATTAGAAACGTCAATAATAACAATTCCAGAAAATAGTACCTATCCTCATCATCATCAGTGATCATAATGTTAGTAACATTACACATATAATAAAACACATGCAGATAGTAGAGAAACATATTACTCAGTAAAGTAATGTACCGTCAATTTCACTTGGTTACTTTTTTTTTAGTTGACAGTCAGGTGTTATTTATTTTGTGTCATTAAAAAAACAATTGTATGGACAGTAAAACTTTTTTTGTTGTTGCATGCAGTAATTTCAGTTCAGTAAACATTTTATCGCAAATGTGTAATAATTAATAAATCTATGTTAACCTCAGTTTTGCTTTGTTCACCTCTCCTGATATTTATTGCACATCAAGTTGAAACTTTTGTATTGTTGGTTATGAAAATAATATTGAAATATTTCATTTAGTACAAAAAAGTCAAAATAATATACTCAGTAATATAAATAGACTTTAAAATTATAATATGCATAGTAATAAATTCATTACAAATATAAAATAGTGCAAAAGACATTCTGACTGTAAGTGAACATTGACACAGGTGATAATTTTTCACCAGAAATTGTCCTTAGTTTTGTTTATGATTTCTCTGTTGATATGTCTTGTGCCAATAGTTGGAATTTCAACCTGAGGGAATATGATAACATTGATAATGCAGTACAATTATTATCACAAAAACAGCTTATGCAGTTCCTGTTTATCATAGATGCATAGCTTGTTACCCTCTGCTAATGAGCTTAAGTAGTTATTGCATGATCTTATTGTTTGTATAGAGTTATACAGTGTTTTTGCAAATCTTTTATGGCTTGAAACTGCCCTCTGTGTATTAAGTGCTACTTTTAGTCTCCTGTGGGTATACACAATTTAGGCAAGAGTTTGTGTTTTTGTGTATCTCATGCCATTTTCTTATTGATATGTAGTTTATTTGTACATGAAGTACCTTGTGAAACTTCATTGTTGAAGTTGTTTAGTATTTGTTTTGTCACTCCTCATGTTTTTTTGATCTATACTACCCTTCATTGTTGAAGTAGTTTAGTATTTGTTTGTCACTCCTCATGTTTTTTTGATCTATACTAACCCTTCATTGTTGAAGTTGTTTTGTATTTGTTTTGTCACTCCTCATGTTTTTTTTTTATCTATACTAACCCTTCATTGTTGAAGTTGTTTAGTATTTGTTTTGTCACTCCTCATGCTTTTTTGATCTATACTAACCCTTCATTGTTGAAGTTGTTTGTAGTATTTGTTTTGTCACTCCTCATGTTTTTTTGATCTATATAAACCTCCCTTCTCATCACTAGTCATTTGACATTCCTAAAACAGCATCAGCCAAAGAGAGAGCTCCCAATATATTGTGTTTTTTTTTCGTCCGCTAACATTCCCACAACTGATATTCTTGAAGCAAGTCTATCAACTCTTTCATTGCACAGATTTCTTATACTATATATCTCTAGAAAAGAATAAAATGATTACAGGAGGACGTGTTTATAACTCTAGTTACTGTAGTGTTAAGTTCTGAAACGCAAACAAGAGGAAGACGTTTTGGCATGTGTGATTCTTGTTCGAGCCGCCCACTCCCCCGCTTTTTCAACGTCAAACGTCATAGTGCCAAGACTTGGTTGGTTGCTTGCGTTCGCCCGATAACTATAGCTTGTTTCATAAGTCGTGCCCAACTTTAAAAATCAATATCTTTTAAACCGCTTTTTGTAATTTTTTCAAAATTTGCATGTATAGTTATAATGATTAGAACCCAACAGGGAATTAACTTCATTAAAAACAAACATTTGGTTATTATTATTGCTTATTTGATTTATATAAATTTATAACGACCCATTGATGTAGTCAAAACTTAGTGTTTACAGTATTTAAGTTAAAAATAGCGATTACAAATCCATACACGCTCAAATTTACGATTTTGCACGCTTTCCGCGTGAGTTTGCTGACACAAATAGACACTTGTAGTAAACACGAGACATTGTGTGTTCCATTTCCGTTAATTCAGCGGCGTAACGTGGAACAATACCATTTATCATGAGTCTTAAAATGAAATTCTGCAGTTTACAAAACATCGCAATAAAAATGTATGACTATTTTTGCAAAGAGGCTAAACGAGGAAGATTATTTCATTCTTTAGAAAACCCTGAGAATAGGACAAGACACATTTTGGATTTATCTAAACGGTCATTTAATCGCTGGATTCAAGCACGTGACCGTCAATGTTCCAAATATACAAAATCACAAGGAAGAGCAAAAATGTTGGATAATTTCGACAGTGAACTTATTAGAAGTGAAATTCGCAAAATGTTGGGTATGAATGAAACTGTTACAATAAGAAAATTAAAAGTATCGCTGAAAAAGAACAATAGTATTGAAATATCAAAGTCTACATTATGGAGGAATGTGAGAGCTGCAGGCTTTACATTCAGAAAGTATTCCAATGGACGAAACATCATCTGTGAGAAGCCACATATAGTAGTCATGAGAAGCAAGTACTTACGTGAAGTAAAAGAGGTGCGCAAGCAAGGTTATGATATTGTGTACTTGGATGAAACATGGATCAATGCTCACCACACTAACCAAAGGGAATGGCAGTCATCAGATGGAAAGATTAAGAGATTAATACCTAGCAGCAAAGGACAGCGCTTGATAATTGCTCATGCAGGTAGTCGACAACATGGACTAATACAGAATGCAGAGCTCATTTTTCTTTCAAAATCCATAGACAATCGGGATTATCACTCTGAGATGAATGGTCACATATTTAAACATTGGATTGAAAATTATGTTCTCCCAGCACTAGATCGACCATCTTGCCTAATAATGGACAATGCAGCGTACCACAACATTGTTGCACTTGAAGATAAAGTCCCGACGTCATCCAGTACAAAAGATGCTATTAAGATATGGCTCACAAGGAGCACATACAATTTAATAACATGTACTTGAAACCTGAATTACTATCTCTAGTAAAGCAAAAACATAGGACAAAGATTTTTCAAATAGATAAGATTATCCAAGAGCACGGTCATATAAGTTTGAGGCTGCCACCTTACCATGCTCATCTAAATCCAATAGAACTAATCTGGGCAAAATTAAAAGGACAAGTGGCAGATGAAAATACAACATTCAAAATATGCGATGTAAAGACTCTTGCTAATCTCGCTTTATTAAATATAGACAAAGATTATTGGGCTAAATGTGAAGACCACGTCTTAAAACAGGAAGAGGAATTGGAAAAAATGATGGTTTGTGGAATGTTCAACCCCAAACAGTTATTAATCTTTTAGACTCGTCTGATTCAGAATGAAAGTATATAGCCTCCACAATGTTGGCCCTATATTACCTTAAATTATTTCAACAAACGGTCCTTTTCAGGACCACACAACTATGAAATTGGACATACAGGTACACCTTGATATTATTATCGTCCGTCCTCGAACTGAGCAGACAATAATTCTCCTGGTGTTTTGTTTTATCCGGTTATTTCCCCATTACGGCCACGCCTTTACCTAGTGAAAATTAATCATAGACCAGCAACTACGGTAATTTCTATTATTTAGGGGTTCACAATTTACAATTTTGACAAACATCAAAGAAATATCGCCGCTTTAAGAAAACTGCAGCTGCAAGATATTTGTTAAATATACATTTAAAGGGTCTTTTGCATTCTAATAACATTTGGAAAATTTCAAAAGTATTTAACAAACGGTTAGAGAGTAATAGCGTTTTGAAGTTGGGCATATGTTTTGAAACGAGCTATAAATCCGTGGTTTGACCCGTTATTGGTCTCTGGGTAATGGGATCCGACGTCTAGCCCTCTCGGATAACTACCACAAAAAATATAGAAAAGAGGTTCCGTGTGCATTCTACGCAAGTTAAAGAGTCACTGAAAGTTGGGAATCGAAAAGAGTAGGCAAAAGTGATCGCTGTCCGGGCTAAATTGATAGGAACAAATCTCGACAATAAAACATAAAGGTACCTCTGAAGTTGGGGAATATATGTCTGTATGGCGAGGAACATCTGGACACATGGCTGTCGGTGTGGGGGAAATAGGAGGGAATGGGGTATTCACGCACAATTCAGACCATCGAGAGTTCACTAGAAATAACGTTGGGGTACGCAAATAAACAAGGGTCCTTTTTTTTTTATTTCCATTGACTAAAATGGGTTGCATAAATAGCTTTCTTATTTTAAATTGAAAAAAAAAAAAAAATTCTATAATTAGCATTTTTAATTAGGGTGACCCTGGCGGCCCTGTCGGTCAAAAAAAAAAAAAAAAAAAAAGCCTATGTCTGGGAAATGAACTCGAAACATTTTGACCAGATTTTCCATCAACCAAGATTGAGATTTTCGTGAATTCCGAATATTATTTAGTACCGTGTACCCAAAATATATTAAGACAACATCAAGATACTACTGTTTGGAGCAGCAGCTTTTCGTTTTCTTCCCCTTTTTTCTTATTTGTATGTGTTCAAACGTTCCTGATTTATTAATGGGTATATGCCTTAAAAAAGAACTACTAAACACAATTAGAGCAAGACAAATGAAATTTTTTGGTCATGTTAAAAGACACAACAGTCTAATAAAAGTAATATTAGAGGGGAAAATACAAGGTAAAAGAGGCAGAGGCAGACCAAGACTAACATGGACGAGTAACATCAAAAGATGGACAAGTCAGCCTATGACAATCTGCACCATCAAAGCAAGAGGCAGTGGAATGGCGCTCCATGGTAGCCAACCTTCGATGCGGAGAAGGCATCCAATAATGATGATGATATGTCTTTAAGGGAGCCGCGATAGCTCAGTGGTTAGTGAACTGGACTACAAAAGACAAGAGGTAGGATTCGATCCCAACCGATAACTTCCGGTTCACCCAGTTTTAAATGGGTACCGGATTTTTTTTCTGGGAAAGTAAAGCGGCACGGGCGTAATACCTCAAAAATCATGTGCCGAAAGTCTGTAAAATTTATGGTCACTACACCATATTCTCTATTCGCCACTTGGCGTGACGGGGTGCTTTACTTTTTTTTAAATATATATATATATGCCTTTAACTTGGCATTTAATGTATTGATTACCGTATGTTCTTGAATCCTTGCCAGGAGTTTTTAACCGTTTGTAGCACGCGAAAGCTTACAGAAGTTATTTCACACTGTCAGCATATGCAGAATACAGAAAGGTTACAGGTATTCTATTTAATTATTTCTTCTACCTCTCAATTCCTTGTGGTGATTGCTTCAACAAACACTTACCAAATCGTTCTTTTTCTTGCTATTCGTTTAAGATCATTCTAAGTCTTCCCCATCATCTACATTTCTTCTTCCACCTGTCTTCTCCAAGAATATTTTGGTCTTTCTCTTTGTTTTTTTTCCCTTGGAGATTCCAAAAAAGGATCCGTTGTGCAATACCCTCAGTTGGCTTCCGCAGTGTGTGTCATATCTTGCGCCATCCATTTAATTATTTAATTTGCATTAATAATTTTTTTTTCTTTCTCTTAAATTGGTATAGTTATACAAAAGTAACAGAAGTTATTCATTTCTCATAAAATTGTACGCTAAGGCAATGCACATTTATGATTTCATTATTATAAATTTTAATAAAATATTCAACACAAATCAAAAGTACTTGAAAACGTGAGTTTTATAACTGCAAGTTTATATAAACTGTAAAGTTGAAGTGCGGCGTACTAGATTAGAATTTGAAACACTCTTGCTCAAGCACAAAACGTTTTCTCAATAGTTGGGGAAAAAAATTGAGGGAATATTGCCTGCCTATCATAAAATAATTAGTGAATTAAAATCGTCTTTCTTATTCCCGTTCCTTCTCTATGTGTCGTTAGGAATAATGACAATCCAAGAATCACCTCCCCGTGTATTATGTTCATTACACCCTTTCAGCGCTGGTAAATTTGTGGTTTGATGATTTCCACTAAAACCGGCAGAATTCAGAAATTTACTTTCTGCTTTACATGGAAGTGGACACCAGTTTGATGAATTCGCGTGCGTCAGCTCACGTGAGACCGATGGCACAGCAGGTGACTCACCCAAGCCAATCAAACGTGCTTGTCCATCTAAATATTGCACAGCCAGCTTCTTTTTAAAATCCTTCAATCTGTCTCGCCGATATCTGGACAATCGTTTCAGGGGCGTCACTTTCTTACTTAACGACTTGCGCGAGAACCCATCCTGCACTCGGGTATGGTCTACGTCGGAACTACTTACAGCTGATTTGAAACTGCTGCTTTTCTCGTCAGAAGACTTCTCTCCAAACTGTCTGAGGTTCATGTTGGATCTACTGCTGCTCAGAAGCGTCCCCAGGTCTGTCAAAAGAGCAATGCTGGCGGGATCACAGTCTAGATTACTGTCTCTGAAACTTTTAATCAAAGTTCGAAGTTGTGCAAAGAGCCCGACGTTTTTGCTGTGCACTGAGCCAGAACCAGCAAGACCATCAATCTTGCCCGATGAGGATGATTCATTTCGCACTGGTTGATAGCCCTTCTGACCGTGGACGTATTTTACTTCTGGTGGAGTTTTGTTAAGCGATGCCACAGAAGTGCTTGTTGTAGATCTACTTACGGCCGATGCTTTTTCAAGAGATTTGACCATCTGTTGAGTTATTATAGGCGACCTATCAGCAAAAGCCAGCTTAGTGTTGGATTTAATTATTGATTCTGGCAGAGCTATCGACGTGTCTGCTGGAAAACTCGATTTCGACGAAGCCTGAATTTCGCTGAGAAATGGGGCGGGCAAGGAACGGGAACCATCCTCAAGCCAAACTGAGCTCGAAAACCTGCACGGCTGGCACCTGATGATAAAAGAGTGTTAACACATTTCATCTTCACGAGTTACATCGTAACAGCTCATTCATTCTTCATCTATATGTGCATACTGATTAAAAATGCGAACATGATATAAGCAAGTAGTCGGGATACATTAAAGATATTACATGACAGCTAGAGTAAGGTAATGAAAATCGCGAGAAGACAAATGAATGCAGAAGAAATTGAGGATGTTGTAAAACAAATTAAGAAAGAGAAAGAACCTACAGTTTCAAACTATATCACAAGAAAAAAAGTAAAGTTGTAAGGAATTTTAAATAAGAAAAACAAAACAAAGTACTAAATGATATTATATATTATGTGCGTGTGTGTGTGTGTGTGTGTGCATGCGTGTGCGCGCGCGAATGTGCGTGTGTTCAATTGATGACATGTCAAAATAATTATTTGAATTGATTTTTTATAGGAGAAAAATAAAACCAGAAGTCAGGGGTGAAAATGTTAGTGTTTTTCGAACACAAGACACAAACCAAGCCGCATATTAGGACAAAGAGTCATGAATGTAGAGAGAAAAAAGCATTTGTAAGTGTGGATTATAGACAACACCAAGGCATTCTACAAAGTGAGAACCTTAGAATTAATTAAAAGTGATTCTAGTTAAATATATTGACAGTAGATATCACCAGATAATCTCCCTTTTCACTTCTTTCAACACTTGTTCGGCTGTCTTTGGAGATTTAAGTTTTCTGACAGCTTCAACAATTATAATTTAACAGTATTTTCGTTATGTTATACTTAATACTCTGGATCTTTCTAAAGTTATGTTTTTAAATCTTGTTTTATACGTCTTGTATGGTACGTAACTATAAGTCGTGCTACAAGGGAGCAAGTCATTTAAATCTTGTTTTATACGTCTTGTATGGTACGTAACTATAAGTCGTGCTACAAGTGAGCAAGTCATTTATATTGTTTCCGTATGTGGCTCAAGATCGCTTATATCGACTCATTCAGCTATGGTTAGGACATGAAAACTTCAGAACAGCTGTCATGCATTTGTGTGACGTGAGTTGTCAACGCCCGGAGCAGGTCACGTATGTAGATTGCCAAATCATGTGACAAGGTAAATATTGCGCCCCCTAACCTGCTATTTCAGTATTATTATTGTTACTTTCTTTAGTTTTCTTTTGAAATGTTGCACGGCTAAGAATCTTGCGCCGACCATTCAGGCCCCTCTCACGCTATGCCGCCACTGTCATGAGAGCCACGTTCCAACAGTGACATGCTATACAATGATGGTAGCTCTCTGCTATATTCAAGTTATACACTACTTCTATCTTTTACTTCCGTTTTCTTCGGTGCTGATTTCCATCCCCGCGGTACAATTGAAAAAAAAAAAAAAACACAGCTAACAGAGTAGGCCCTACAGCTGTACCCAAGTAGAACAAACAATAGCAGCAACATGAGCGGGCATAGAGAGAATGGGAGGAGACGTTCATACCCCATGTCACACTCATGAAAGCGTCTGGTGGAATCAATCTCTGCTTGTAGCTGATGGACACGGTTCTGTAACTCACCGAACTCCTTGGCTCGCGCCTCAACAACACATCTTGGCAGTATTACATTCTGGCGTATGAATACAGTGGCTTTATTAAACACGAACTCCACACCCTTATTTATTAAATATCTTCTAAACCAACCATGTTCTACTTTAAAAACATGAATCATGCAACAATTTTACATCATCATCAAGTACCATACATGCTGGCGTAGGTGATCATGTCTTTCCACAACTCTCGATCTTGGTAGTTATTTACCATTTCTGTTGTTGACCCTCTGCCAAGCCATTTTTCTTAATCTGTCTGGTGTCTTTTCTCTTTGCTTCCCTCTATCTCTTCGTCACTCAATTTTCTCAGTTGTTACAATATATTCCAGCCGTTCCCTTCTCATTGCATGGCCAACAAATAATGATTCTTTCTTCCTAATTTTGGAAATTAGCTCTCTTTTTGCTTTGGCCTCTTTCAGAACGTTTTCATTACACTTTTTAGCTGTCCTTTTCAACATTCTTCTGTAAAACCACATTTTTACAGCCTCCAGTGATTTTTATGTCTGTTGTCCTATTGTACATAATTCACATCTATATTTTAATACTGGCTCTACATAACATTTAAGAACTCCTTATCTTGTTTCTATTGTCAAAAATGGATTGCACAGTATCTTCCTCCTTTAGTGGAAAGCTGCTTTTGCATGAGCCATTCTGCATCTCACGTCTGTTGTACGTCTGCCATATGAGGTTAAAATTGTTCCCATATATTTAAATTTCATTTACCTATTTTTATATTGTTACACCTGTCTTTATTGTGCATTGCAGTGATGACTTTTTTTTGTTGTTGCTACCATGACTTCTGTCTTGTTACTATTAAGGCTGAGTCCTATATTTTTGCTTTCCTTCACTATAATTACTAACAATTCTTTAACTCATTTTTACTCTGACTGTATGAACAGCATACCTCAGATTATTTATATTATGACCTCCAATTGTTATTCCACACATGCCCCTTATGGATATTAAAATAATCTCACTATACATATTAGATAAACCTGGTAACTGTACACAACCTTGCCTAACACCCTGTTTTATTTGTTAAAACATTTCCAATTGATTCCCAACAGGTTTACAAGAAAATAAAATTCGTAAACTTAAATTGTATTGTGTATATGTTTTTTTTTTTTTTTTTTTTTTTTTTTAAATACAAATCAGTCATCTTTATTCTTTAAGTAGCCTACAGCAGGTTGCTCCAGGTCGTGAAATTGGGTCTTTGATTTTTCTCATAAAAACCTGGAGACAACAGCAAGTGCTTCAAAAAAACAAACTGGAGACAGAAAACTATATTATAATTATGAAGTAGTCACTAATACATTTTAAAGCACAAATTTTATTTTTCTGTTAAATTATTAGCTTAATCACAGTCTACTTTAGAACTAAAAAATGTCGGAGGGTAAATCGCAGCAGCTATGGATTAGTCTGGCGTGCAGTAATGATGATCCGAACACAACATAATGATCATACACAAATAGAGGTAAGGTATGTATAATCTTTACCAAAGGAGGGGCCAGCGTTTTGTTTCCTCGCCTAGTCTACAGGGCACTATTGAGCAAGGTGGAGTAGCCTCCATATCAGAGTTACGTGAAGCCATGGGACAAGTTGGTGGTAGATAGTAGTGTGGGAGCAGCCGACATTAAGTGATAGCAAAAGAAGATCTCAGTTAGAGACGATGGCTGTGGTCTCCGAATTATTGTGAACTCACTTCGTTCTGGAGAAGATTGGGCCCCACCAGGTTATTTTTAGCCCGGTGACATACAAGACAGACTCCTGCAACTTAAAGATTCCAAAATAGACTAAAATAGGACAAATTACAGCAGCCCTTGCAAGGCTAAAACTTATTTGGAAAGGACACCACTCTTGGCTCTAAAATCAGACAAATGCACACCCTTGTTATATCAGGTTTTCTACACGCTTGCGAAACATGGACACTTACAGCAGAGATATAGAAGAAAAAAAAACAAGCTATGGACATTAAATGATGTTGCAAAATTTTGGGCATCTCTAGCTTAGATCGTATCACAAACGAAAAAAAAAACCAGTTTATTAAGGATACAACAAGCAATCAGAGAATATGGCAATCTTTTCTAATCATTGTAACAATGTACAAAATGAAATGGTTTGGCCATGTATCTATATGGCTTGGTCTAACTGAAACAATTCTGCAAGGAATTTTAAAAGGAGCGAAAAGAAGAGGTAAGGAGTGGAAAGAAATAGGAAGATAACAAAAAAGAATGTACATGTCTCGATTTTACAGTCCCAAAGAATCACTGGAAAAAAAAGAGAAATTTGATGAAGTCAATCACCACCGTGAGGGTTATAGGACGAAGAACCAGATACAGGTAAATAGGGCACATCACTTGGACGGTGAAGCAAACTAATAAAGCAGCTTAAGAGAAAACAACAAGTAATAATGGAACAGCAAGAAATGCTGAACGAGGTTCTCATTAATTGTACAAGTTTGTAAATGCAAATATATAAATAGATATATGACTGTGCTTGGGGTCATATTAGCAGGAAAGGGAAAAAGAAATAGATAAATAGACGTCATTACTGTAGATGGGAAAGCAGGAAACAGAAACAAACACAAAAGATAAAAGACGGAAAATTATTGAACTCAACATGCCACTGACAGATGAACAGAGAAGTAATGCTAATATGTGAATCATTTTACATTGGAAGAGGTATATTTACAACACTCGGACAAAAATCACAAATGATCAACAACAGAAAAAAAAAACAAAGAACAGTCCGAAGGAGGATCGAATCTGTACTTCTCGACACAAGCCCTGCCACAAACACTAGAGAACACTAAAGAAACAAACACTAGAGCACACGGTCAACTATGTTACCTACAAAAGTAGCTAACATTGGTGAGTTGACCGTGTGTTCTAGTGTTTGTTTCTTGTGGCAAGGCTTGTGTCGAGAAGTACAGATTCGATCCTACTTCGGACTGTCTATTGTTCTTTCTTTTTTTTTTTTCTGTTGTTAATTATTTGTAATTTTTTTCGACATACCACTTTAAATGTAATGATTCGCTGATCTATTGCCTCGGAAGTTTCCCTCCATAAAAAAAAAATCATTTATTATTATTTGTCTCCTTGCTAATATGTGTAAGTGTGGGTTACGTTACTTGGTAATTTCCTAGTTTGATCAGATATATTATTTCAGTTTGGAAGAGTGATGTCCCCTAAAATATGTCTGCCAAAATACAGTGGTTCTACGCATTCTTGGCGTTGGGGTCATTACGCTGGCATGTGTCACTCACACTGGCGTTTGGGTCAGCGTGGCGTTCGGGTCAGCGTCTGCGTCCAAATCGAGATGTTAATTAATAATTGGCTGAACCCCTATCCTTTCTTATGCTTCTTCTTACTAATTATCCGCCTATATATATATAGGCTAGTTTGTCTAATATTTAAAAACCAGCTAAGCAGTTCTGAGTTCACTTACTTGAATTTGGTACTACTGTATTTGCAAAATGACCGGGCGACCTAGAGCCCCAACTGAAGTTGTGAATGTTGGGCAGATCATGACTTTTCATGACATCATTGCAGAGGATAGATGGAATTTACTAACTCTGATTCCCGAGATTGCCACTAATAAATTGTGTATTCAGTGGTTAGCTAAGCGTAGACTAATAATAAATACGTGTCTATGCAACATTTGTCATATGCCTGCGCGTTTAGTAGCCTACAGCAGAGGAGTAGATGGCTATCAGTGGTCATGTCAGGGGTGCAGTTTTGGAAAGTCCGTTCGTGATGGATCATTTTTCACAAAGAGCCATCCATCACTAAAACAAATTTTAATTATGATCTACTGTTGGAGCAGCGATTTTCCACAGAGCTTGATCCAGCATGAGGCAGGCGTCAATAAAAATACTGTAGTGGATTGGTGTAATTTTTTACGCGAGGAATGTGAGAAATACATGGTCAGACACTTCAGTCAAATTGGTGGTATGGACATTCTAGGCCAACCAATCGTTGTGGAAATTGACGAGTCCAAATATTTTCACCGAAAATATCACAGGGGACAATGGAATGAGGGTCACTGGGTGTTCGGTGGAATAGAAAGGATTTCAGGAAAATGCTTTCTAGTAGAAGTACCAGATCGCTCCGAGGCTACTTTAACAAAAGAGATAGTTGCCCATATTTTACCTGGAAGCCACATTATTTCTGACGGCTGGTCTGCATATGCCAATATCAGTCGAATTGCAAATGGTATTTATACCCATTGTTCAGTCATCCATCAAGAGAATTTTGTCGACCCAGATGATCCCGAAATTCACACACAGAATATTGAAAATATGTGGATGCGGGCCAAAAGGAAATTGAAGAGACAGTTCGGCACTAGGCGTACATTGTTCCCATCGTTTCTACACGAGTTCGCCTTCAGAAATGAAATCAGACAAGGAAACGTCCTAGGGACGCTAATTACAGGAATTGCAGAGAGTTATCCTGTGTAAAATCACCACATCCCTGCAAACTACTGTCCTTTTCAGGACAACATAAGATTGCTCCAAACCTGCCCACTTCACAACTGTCCTTTTCAGGACAACCAAACATTCACAATTAACTATTTTAGATTGCCTAGAGTTTTCACTATGGTCCTTTTGAGGACTTTCATCACACTCGTTGTTATTCTCAAGCTCCGCACCAGATTGCTAATCGCTGTTAGGTAATTTGAGGTAATACAGACGTTGCATTGTGTTTCGTAAAGCTATTTCTAGATATTTTTTGTATTTATGTGTGTGTATGTGCATTTTAATTAATAGACAAAGTTTGACAATCTTCCAACATTTGGCAGTAAATTACGGCGATTGGTAATCAACCGCACAATTCCCTTCGATCAGAAGATCATAATTAGGCCGAGTGGCGTCGTTTTTGTCACGCGTTATAATATATTTATAAATATTTAACACTAAAGCTAAACCTAACCCCTGGACCCAACGCCCAATCAACAGATACTCCGAAATGATTACATGCCAGCGTAATGACCCCAACGCCAAGAATGCGTAGAACCACTGTATTTTGGCAGACATATTTTAGGGGACATCACTCTTCCAACTGAAATAATATATCTGATCAAACTAGGAAATTACCCGTTACTTTATGTAAGCCTGGGTTACGTTACTTTATGTAAGCGTGGGTTATGTTTTGATAGGAGCTTCATATGAGAATAATAACTCACATCCGAGAAAAGTTTCATCTGAAGATCATCTTTTTCGTTCATAATTTTCTCCAGCTTGTCAACGTGAGCAGATTTCACTGCAACCTCCTTCCTAAGCTGGCGGATTTGAGAGTATTCCATGCTCATCATCTAGGGAAGTCAGACAACGAGAATTACCAACAGGCAATCTTGACTTTCCAATGATCATACACACCGTCGAGAACAGTTCACTAAATTTATTTTAAATATCTCTGGCAAGAGTCAGCCCTAACAGGTATCTCAGATTCGATATTATGTAAAAGTAAAACTCAGTAAATGTTTTACAGTTCAGCCTGCAGTCTTTAGGATTTATATGTGCGATTCGTAACCGCGTTCTACATGTTTCATTAACAGACAATGAAATAGTAGCATAGCTTTAAAGTTGTGGGCACTGGGTAGATAAGCCAAACTGTTTGTATTGACATTTAAACCACGGTGGACTCGAAACCATTTATTATATTTCAAAACAAATTGTTTTTACTCCATATTCTGCTGAACAACAGACAGAAAAGGTTATTGCTGTGGAGCAGGCATGTTTTCGTGCAGATTGAAGTTTAACTGGACAGCACTTAGAGATTAGAATTATCTGTGAGAAACACCTCAAAAGCCAGCATAACCTCTACCTACTTACTTAACTACCTATCCACTTAACCTACTACCTACTCATTTTTCTATCCGTCCGTCAATCCATCCATTAATCCGGCCGTCCTTCTGCCTGTCTATGTCTGTCTGTCGGTCTGTTTGTCGGTCTGTCTCTTCCAACCTACCCATCTACCCACCTGCCCGTCAATCCGTTCATCTCTGTCTGTCTGTCTCTCTCTCTCTCTCTCTATATATATATATATATATATATATATATATATATATATATATAAGCATATTAATAACGCACCACTTTACAGATCCAGGAACAGAGTGTTATATGTAAATATAAGTGTGTGGGAATAGATTTTCATCGTGTTTGCCATGAGATAAGGAGCTAATGACTGCTGGGGTGGAAAGTGTACGATTCAATCCACAGGTTTTTGTACAACTACATGAAAACAAGGAAAGTTACATGTCTCCACACGATTCCTAATAGCTATGACCCTGAACATGTATACATGTTGTAGCTGTATACTTGGTATGAAACGGCTGTTGAGACCAAACACCCAGTATATGTGGTTAATATGCCACGATTATCTGAAAACGAGTACTACCGAGCTATTGGTTTGTTGGAGAGAGGAATGAGCTCGCGAGCCATTGCCAAAAGGATGAATTGCCACCACAGCACTATTGTGCGTCTGAATGGACGTTACCGAACCACTGGCAGTACCCGTGACAGACTTCGAAGTGGTCAACTACAAGTTACTACCCCTGCGCAAGATCGTCATATTGGGCTGAGTTACCTAAGGAATCGTTCCCTCCCGCTAAGTCAAAGAGCAAGAGCAGTAGTAGGAAGACGTGGGCAAGTTTCTCGAATGACAGTCATACAGCGAGATATAGGGGCCTTACTGCAAGACGACCTTATGTTGGGTCAAAGGTGACTCACAGGCATCGTCAGCACCGCGTAAAATGGGCAGATCAACATGCCAGATTGGATAGACTGCAGTGGAATGTTGTCCTATTCACAGACGAGAGCATATTCAACACATCCTTAGCTGATGGACGTGTGCGGATTTGGCGACAGTTATTTACATTTGACACCCTGAGAAAGTAAAGCGGCACAGGCGTAATACCGACCACATTACCCCAAAAATCATGTGCTGAAGGTCTGTAAAATTTATCGTCACTAACACCATATTCCCTATACGCCACTTGGCGTGACGGGGGTACTTTACTTTTTTACTTATATATATATATATATATATATATATATATATATATATATATATATACATGTATATAGCTGTTTGTTATGTATGTATATGGGCATGTATATGTTTATTTATCTTTATTTTGTATTCAACAGATATATGACACAAGTCATGACCAACGCTTCCTTACAATACGCGCATAGTTTTGCTCTCCACGTATGAAAGGTTGGAACACAATCATTTTGCAAAAATAAGTGAGCTTTAGTCTTAAAACTGACATGTAAGGCGTCTATACAAATATGTTTAGTATTATTTAATTGTCATGCACTCTCTTTGGTTAAGAAGTAACCGGAGCTATTGCGCGGAATTTGAGACAGCAAATCAAATTTGGCAGTTTTACTGTGACTGAAAGCAATCGCCTCAGCGTGGTGTATCGGGATGTACATTGTAATTCGTGGTTTCATGACTCGAACCAGTGACAGCTCTATGGTTGGTGGCGACCTGGGCAAGCTGAACTTCGGCGCCCTTTTTAAGTCTAATTATACCAATTATAAGGGAGCCGCGATAGCTCATTGGTTAGTGAACTGGACTAGAAAGGACAAGAGGTAGGGTTCGATCCCAAACGACGGCTACGGGTTCGCCCAGCCTTAAATGAGTACCAGATTTTTTTCTGGGAAAGTAAAGCGGTAGGGGCGTAATACCGACCACATTACCCTAAACACCATGTGCCGAAGGTCTGTAAAATTTATGGTCACTAACACCATATTCCCTATACGCCACTTGGCGTGACGGGGGTACTTTAGTTTTTTTTTTTTAAGCACACGACGCACCCCGACAACTGCCCAAGTTGCCAGTACCTTAAGCCTACTTTGAGTGGAATTTTTTATAGGTTCGGCGCATCCAATTGGCAGCTGGTGACTGTGTATGAGCACAGTGGACCCTGCCTAGCTGTAGTTTTATATAATTTCTACATTACCACACTCAGTGATGTAACAGTCATTATTTATTATTCCAGCACTGCGTAGACAGAAAATCCACAGACACCCCAGCAGATAAAATGCAATGCCACATGAACTGAGTCGAAGGACATTGTCCTATAAGATGCTGGGCCAATATCCAATTATCATAAATGCCAAAGTGTGATTTGTGAAGCCTTTTTTTTGTCTGTGAGTAAACAAAATGCAAAGAAGTAAAAATGATAGTTGTGTAGCGTCACTATACGATTCAAACATCGAGGATCTAATTCATTGACTACACAACGTGGTAGGTCACATATAAAATGTGGGCTCGTGGTCCGCAGACTTATTACGGAAGGGAAGAGGAAGGTAATTATTACTGCAGAGGGAACTATTTCCCACACATTCATTCGTTGTGTAAGATTAAAATATTTCTCATCTCTAAGACATTATGTACTTTGGATTATAGTAAAAAAAAAATAAATAAATAAAAATTGTAAAGTACTCCCGTCACGCTAAGCGGCGTATAGGGAATATGGTGTTAGTACTGTTAGTGACCATACATTTTACAGACCTTTCGGCACATGATTGGGTAATGCGGTCGGTATTACGCCCGTGCCGCTTTACTTACCCAGAAAAAAAAATCCGGTACCCATTTAAGGCTGGGTGAACCGGAACCCGTCGGTTGGGATCGAACCCTACCTCTTGTCCTATGTAGCCCAGTTCACTAACCACTGAGTTATCGCGGCTCCCATCTTTGGATTATGGTTAATTCAAATACTGTCCTGCCACCAACACCCCATACATGTCTCAAATTTCGAGCGACACAGAGATGTTATTTGAGCTCTATCAGCGATCAAACGAGCTGCTAGCACGAAAGTCAAAAACGGTAAAAGCTGGACTAGAACGGTCAGGTAAGAAACACTACAGCTCTAAGATTTGCCTTCAAGTATTGTCCATAATTATCGTATCGTGTGTGTTGGAAATTTGCACAAGAGTATACGTGTATGTGTGTGTTGGTGTAAGTGTACGTGCATGTCTGTGTGTGAGTACGTTCATATGTGTTGGTGTGAGTGTACGTGCATGTGTGTGTGTTGTGTGAGTGTACGTGATGTGTGTGTGTTGGTGTGAGTGTACGTGCATGTGTGTGTGTTGTGTGAGTGTACGTGCATGTGTGTGTGTGTGTTGTGTGAGAGTACGTTCATGTGTGTGCGTTGGTGTGAGTGTATGTGCATGTATATGTGTGCTGTCTGAGTGTACGTGCATGTGTGTGTGTGTTGTGTTAGTGTACGTGCATGCACGTGTGTGTTGTGTGAGTGTACGTGCATGCATATGTGTGCTGTCTGAGTGTACGTGCATGTGTGTGTGTGTGTGTGTGTGTGTTGTGTTAGTGTACGTGCATGTATGTGTGTGTTGTGTTAGTGTACGTGCATGTGCATGTGTGTCAGTGTGTATTAAAAATATGCATAAATTACAAGAGACTCGCGCAGCAGCAAAATAGAACAAAGGGCATCAAGCGGACTTGTATAGTAACACCCTCACCCCTCCAAAAGGCATAAAATGAATGATTTCCCCTGTGGTTTTATTGCGTGAGACTGCCATAATGATTACATGCAAATCTAGAAAAATCAGAAATAGTTTTTGGATTTCATTTAGCAGAGCCCACCTCATCGCGCTCCATGTAACCCTACAGGTACTCAGCCTTGACAATAATCGGTATTGTAGTGTAGTGAAGATTATATGCTGATGGTTTCTCCTTCTAGTCGGTCAAACTCAAACATTGTGTCTGGACGCCTCGCTTGGTTTGAAATTGTTGAAGCTTCATTTATTGGCACATAGTTCTAACGTATCTCTGGACGCTAGATAAAACCTACAACAACCGAGGAGGATATCAACAAGCGCAATAATAACAGGTATCAGAGTCAAATAATCATAAAGTAAGTCGTAAGTGCTAACGAATTGATGGAAGGCTCAAAATCCACCCAGACTTTAGATAGGAAATTAAATGCCTTTGAAAAACACATATCCTCGTAGGATCTTCTCAGGCATAAGCTGGAGATAATGTTTCAAACGAATTGATAAGAGACCAATCTAAACAAAAATACATGTAGAGTTTTATAGGAAGAAGGCGTTAGAAATATATTGGTGAAGTGCTGAGAATGAAGAAAGACTTCCCCATTAAACATTCGTATGGAGACTATCTGGTAAAAGAAATCAAAGCAGACTAACAGAATGGCTACGCTGAACAAATACAAGGAAAGACCTACAATAACTAACAGCAAATCGTCAATTACAGAGAATTATGACTTCCGCTAAATGTGCTGTCTTCAGTCCGAGAAGAAGATGAATGAATTATAATGACTAACCTCCATTTTGAGTTCGGCTTGTTGTCTTTTCTCTCGTTCACACGAATTCTCGTCCTGCAACTTCTGGAGCATTTGTTTTCTAGCGTCTATCTCATTGGTCAGCAACTCCTTGTCGCTCTCCAGATCTTTGAGTCGGAACTTCACCTCATCCAGCTTTGACGTGGCATCCTTCAGCTGTCTGATGAGATCATGTTCTTTAAGGAAACAGTCAAGAGGTACTAAATATAAACCCACAGCAACAGTCACGGTTCTTACCTCAGTGCGTGAAATACAAATCATATTCATTCTTGTTGTTATGTGGATTGTTGTTATGTGGATGTGTATGTGTATGTGTATGTAAGCGTGGGGAATTGCAGCCTAAATACGAAAAAGGTGCAGCAACACAAACTTAATTATTGAATAATTAACCGGAATAAAGATGATAAGACAAATACGAAAAAAGGAATATCTAACGCAGTTTTCACTTTTGCATACAATGTGGAATTTGGACAACAGTCTACTGAAAACAAAAACCGCAACAACTGAAATTGAGTGTCGCAAATATATAAATATATATAATTATATATAATTCAACAAGAGTGAGAAAAATCGGGAATAAATATATTAGAAGAAGAGTTATTGTAGCATTCGCTTCTTAATTAGAAACATTATCAACAGATGAAATGTTGAACAAAATAACAGGATTCCCTGAGAATAGCGACCTACGAGAAACTGTAACAATTCGATGCTACTATGGTGGAAGTGGGAACCACCCAAATGATTGAATGGAATATCACATGACACACACATTGCATTGTATGACTTCTGAACTTTGTCAACCCCAGTCCATCTCCCGTTGACCCTGTGTGACACAAGAGAACAGAGAACCCAATATATAAAGTTGAACTGATTTATTACAAATAAATACACACACACACACATATATATATATATATATATATATATATATATATATATATATATATATATATATATACATATAGCTTTATATAGTTTTATTTAGGCCTGCAGGAAGAGAGGGAAATCCCGGAACCACCCAAAGTTTGTGGTGTCTACAGCTATGCGAGCAATGCAATTTGACCCACAACCAACCCTGTTCACAAAGCTGAAAATGTCAGACTTGTGTGATTCCTTTCTTTCAGTCCTCATGTCTTATTAATACTACATATCATAGATGGCGCTGTGTGTGTCTGTCTGTGTGTGCGCGTGCGTTCGTGTGTGTTTGTGTGTGTGTGTGTACACGAGCACAGGTTGCTCACGATCAATCCGTCCCGCAGTCAATGATTGACAATCTAGCGAGATCATGTGATTTATTCTCCCTGTCATTAGGTAAACAGAGATACAAGATAAGTATACAGAGATACAAGTTAAGTATACAGAGATACAAGATTTGTATACAGAGATACAAGTTAAGTATACAGAGATACAAGATAAGTATACAGAGATACAAGTTAAGTATACAGAGATACAAGTTAAGTATACAGAGATACAAGTTAAGTATACAGAGATACAAGATAAGTATACAGAGATACAAGTTAAGTATACAGAGATACAAGTTAAGTATACAGAGATACAAGTTAAGTATACAGAGATACAAGATAAGTATACAGAGATACAAGGTAAGTATACAGAGATACAAGTTAAGTATACAGAGATACAAGTTAAGTATACAAAGATACAAGTTAAGTATACAGAGATACAAGATAAGTATACAGAGATACAAGTTAAGTATACAGAGATACAAGTTAAGTATACGGAGATACAAGATAAGTATACAGAGATACAAGTTAAGTATACAGAGATACAAGGTAAGTATACAGAGATACAAGTTAAGTATACAGAGATACAAGTTAAGTATACAAAGATACAAGTAAGTATACAGAGATACAAGATAAGTATACAGAGATACAAGATAAGTATACAGAGATACAAGTTAAGTATACAGAGAAACAAGATAAGTATACAGAGATACAAGTTAAGTATACAGAGATACAAGATAAGTATACAGAGATACAAGTTAAGTATACAGAGATACAAGATAAGTATACAAAGATACAAGTTAAGTATACAGAGATACAAGATAAGTATGCAGAGATACAAGTTAAGTATACAGAGATACAAGATAAGTATACAGAGATACAAGTTACGTATACAGAGATACAAGTTAAGTATACAGAGATACAAGATAAGTATACAGAGATACAAGTTAAGTATACAGAGATACAAGTTAATTATACAGAAATACAAGACAAGTATACATAGATACAAGATAAGTATACAGAGATACAAGTTAAGTATACTGAGATACAAGATAAGTATACAGAGATACAAGTTAAGTATACAGAGATACAAGATAAGTATACAGAGATACAAGATAAGTATACAGAGATACAAGTTAAGTATACAGAGATACAAGATAAGTATACACAGATACAAGATAAGTATACAGAGATACAAGTTAAGTATACGGAGATACAAGATAAGTATACAGAGATACAAGTTAAGTATACAGAGATGCAAGTTAAGTATACAGAGATACAAGATACGTATACAGAGATACAAGATAAGTATACAGAGATACAAGATAAATATACAAGAATGTGGTGCTTTAACAGGGTATATCATCATCATCATCAAGTATCGGGCCTGCTGGCGTAGATGATCATGTCTTTCCACAACTTTCGATCACGACAGTTATTTATCATTTCTGTTGTTGACCTTCTGCCAAGCCATTCTCTTAAGCTGTATGGTATCTTTTCTCTTTGCTTCCCTCTATCTCTTCGTCCCTAAATTTTTCCAGTTGTTACAATATATTACAGCTGTTCTCTTCTCATTGCATGGCCAAAATTACATGGCCATTAAATATATCACATGGTATATATGTATCATTAAATAACACACACCTTGAATCTGTGAGAAAGTGCACCTATGCCGGTTCTATGGTCACAACCACCACCTCACTTGATGAAGAGATAGATACCCGAATCTAAAAGCAAGACTAGGATTCTAATTTATCAAAGCTGTGTGCTTAGAACACAATTAAATGGATCAGAAACTTTGACTACCTATGCATGACAAAAGAAATTGTTAAACGCAGTCATGTGCGCTGCCTTCGCAAGAAAATGAACATCAAATGGCAGGATTCCAACTATAACGTCTTGTAACGAGCTAAACTCCCATCCATCATGGCAACACTTTGGAGTCTAAGGTGGCTGGGTCACGTGAGAAGAATGGACAACAATCGTATTCCCAAACAGTTATTGTGTGGCGAACGTAGGGCCGGAAAGAGACCAAGGGACAGATTAGTGCTGATATATAAGGATTAGTTGCAGGGATTCCGCGAGTGAGTTCTCTATCAGCGAAAGAAAATGGGAAAGTTTAGTATCAAATCATTGCACGTGGAGAACAAACATAAAAAAAAATATTGCTCAGCAACATTCTAGGAAGCGTTGATGGCAAATTCAAAAGATAAAAGGTGCGAAGAAAGGAGATGAGGTCACGCGCCAGAAATGCATTCTGCGGTCGAAACTTTGTATCAAAAACTGGCAGATTCAGTCACAAAAGACGCTGTTCAGTAAAACAGTATCCAGCATAAGACACTAATAAATTACTTATATGTCAATGAGTTGTTGCTATTCACTGTATGTTTATTTTCCCACGGTCGGAGAGCTACAAGATCTAAGCCATTAATATCTGTCTTTATTTTTTCCTGGTGCCTAACTTCGACTTCTCAGTATTTTATTTGCCATATTTTAAATTTCTCCACGATTACAACTACACCATATTTTCCCTTTCCTTATTTCATCTAAGAACAAGTTACAAGCAGCGGTGAATATTCAGAGGAGGCAAGGACTCCTTTAATATTTTACCAGAATAAACATACATAATACAAACACACTCATTCTCTTTGAGTTAAATGTCAGTGTACAACCAGCTACCGTGTCCAGTTTGCCATGACTCAAGTAATCCAAGCCTTTACAAATAGACAAGTTTCAATGTCTATGGAGAACAAATAACTGCAACAGACATCGACATCTATCAAGATTTTGTTGTATCTGGGAATTAAGGAGGCCATTTCAGAAATAAGTTCCATGTTTCTATCTATCTATCTTTCGTTCGCCTGAAGCATTGTCTATATCTGCAATGTCGTTTCCTGTATAAATGTTACTGTCTTTTGTAATTCTTGCAGTGGCCCATATAGTTTTGTCTGTAGTGTTGTATCTATGGGCCAATGGATTTTCCTCAGTCTACTATATTCAGTGCAGTCTTGAAGTATGTGTTCAGCAGTCTGGGGCGCCTGTCCACATGTACAAGTAGTTGAGGTGCCGATCTTGAATTTTGTATACATGTGACTATGGAGTCGATTGTGTCCTGTTCTGAGACGTATAATGATAACTTGTTCATATCTATTCATATTATAAAAGGCATCCTGATTTGGGGCTTGTGGTCCTCTGATTGATTTGATTATCTGTTTCTTATGATGGTATGTAACAGGTGTATCTAGTTGTGTGCCTGTTGAACCTTCCTTTGCCAACTGATCTGCTTTCTCATTTCCTGGTATTCCACAGTGAGATGGGATCCACTGCAGGGCAACCCTGTGGTGCTTGCAGAGTTCAGTCAATAAGGTCTGCAGATGTGGTAATTTTCTGGATTGTAGTGCCTGGAGTACTGATCTTGCATCTGTCAAAAACACTACAGGCTGCGGGCTAAGATTAATGTTCAGCAGTTTTTCTATTGCTAACTTTATTGCTTGTATTTCTGCATCATAATTGTGACAATATTTCCCTGTTGCTATTTTATTCATATCCCTAGTGTTATTTGGGTATTCTATATATGCACCTGCTCCCCCATTTTTTACTGCATTCTGTGCTGATCCATCTGTATACACACGAATCCATAGGTCTTGTGGGTATTCTTCATCCAGGAAACTGAGAGTTATTGTTTTTCGCTGTAGACTATTCTGTTCCTCTTTATCAACTATTCCTTTCACTTCTGTCCGTATTTGAACTGATAATCCAGATTCCTCTGTCCAGGGAGTCTGTTCTGGTATGGGCAGTAGGGGGTTAACAGCTCTTGGCATGTCTGGTGTTTGTCTACTAATACGCTTGGCTTGGTGGATAAAACTGCTTCTCTTAAGTCGTCCCAATGCAAGATTTTGGAATCGGTCCTTCATTGGATGTCTCGGCATGCAAGCAAATTTTTCTGCCTGTATCAGCACCTTTGTGTCCCTCCGTTCTCTCAGTGCTGGTATCCTCCACAATTTCTCCATCTCTAATATTGGTGTTGATTTCATTGCTCCTGTGATGACCCTAAGTGCCTGGTTTTGTACTTTATCCAGTTCTTGAAGTGTGGTGTTTGATGCTGAACACCATGCAGATGATCCATATTCTAAATGTGGGCGTATACTCTGTTGGTAAACTTTACTGAGTATTTTCCCACTCGCACCCCACGTAGTTCCACACAGCTTTCTTAGAATAGCCAATTTTCTCCTTGCTTTTTGGGTTGCCTTATTTATCTGCTGTTTCCAAGATAGTTTGTTATCAAATGTAACTCCGAGATACGTAGCCTGTATGTCTTCTTTCACAGGCTCATTGTTTATATAGATGGCTCCTGCTTTTTGTTTTGGGGAAAGAGTGAAAAGTGTAGTACTGCATTTGTCTGTATTGATGCTGATACACCATCTATTTGTCCATGAATTCAGTGCATTCATAGCTCTTTGTAACAATTTGGAGGCCACTGTTGCATACTCCTCTGTGCACCACATTACCAAGTCATCTGCATACATTGCCACTTTGATACTATGTGGTAGTTCAGTAACTAGGTCATTGATGTAGATCAGAAAAAGTGTTGGAGATAGTACCCCTCCCTGTGGAACGCCCTGGCGCAGTAAGACCTTCTTACTCTTAAGACCATCCAGTTGCACTCTGGCTCTCCTGTTATGCAGGTATGCTTTGACCCATTTGTACATCCTGCCATTTACTCCATAATTTCTCAGTTTCTTCAAAAGCCCTTCCTTCCATACCTTATCAAATGCTTTCTTTAGGTCTATCCATGCTGCTAGTACCAGTTTCTTTTCTTGAAACGCATCCTCAATTTCCTGGGAAAGATAGGTTGCCTGATCTTCGGTAGAGTAACACTGTCTAAAGCCTGCTTGTTGTGGGACAAGGAGATTTTCACTTTCCAGGTACCACTGCAGTCTGAGATTGATTATACGTTCCATTGTTTTACACAAACAGCTTGTAAGGCTGATTGGTCTATAGCTGGATGTCATTGAACCATCTTTTCCTGGCTTTAGTAATGGTATCATAATTGCTTCTCTCCATGCCTGTGGCACTTTACCTGTGATCCAGCAAATGTTGTAGATCTGCAGTAGTTTTGCTTTAGCTGCAGTTCCCAAGTTCTTAATCATTTCATTAGACACTCCATCACTACCTGGTGACTTTTTCATTTTTAATTTGGATATTGCCAGCTCTAGCTCTCTTTGTGTAATGGGTATTTCCATGACTTCATGTGCAGTCTCTTCTTGTCTTGCATTTTGTTGTTTTAGACGGGTCTCTTGACGTTTCTCTAGGCTAATTTCAATATTGTTGTCATTTGCAAAGGAGTCTGCAAAGTGATTTGCTGCATGTTTACCTGTTAGAATGTTTCCATCCTTCTTCAGTGTAATTTTTGTGTTCCCTTCTGTACCCTCATCATTCAGCTGTTTTACAAGCTTCCACACTTTTCTTGTGTCTCGTTCTAGATTCATGTACTCTGTTTTCTCTTTCCAACTTCTCCGTCTGGCTTGTAGTTTAGCCCATTGAAATTTGGCTTTAGCATGCTGATAGTTATTGTGGTGTTCCTGGCAGGGGTTATTTTCTGCTTGTTTTCGAGATGTTTCCATGTCATTGTGCAGTTGCTCTAGTTCACTACTCCAGTATGGTTTGTAGTGTTTCCGTGCCCCTCTGGGTATTGTTTCACTGGCAGCTTGTATTATTAGTCTACTGAATTCATCAACTATTTTGTTGATGTCTCTGTCTGTATTTAGATCTTTAGTCAGTACACTGGTGTAATGTTGATACATTTTCCAGTCTGCCTTTTTGTAATTCCATCTGGAGAGAGTGCTGCTCTCCCTGACGGCCTCATTTTGCACCACTAAAAAGACAGGTCGGTGGTCGCTGCCTCCAAGTTGTTTCCCAACAATACGTGTGATATTCCAATCCAGGTCTGGTGAATGGAAAGCAAGGTCTGGTGTAGATGTGGTATGCCATGATCTGGAATAGAATGTTGGTGGATCTGTTGCCTGGTTTAATAGTATAAGCCCATTGTCATCCTGCCAATTTTCAAGTTCTTCACCTCTCTTGTCCATATCTTCATAGCCCCAGCTCTGTGAATGGCTGTTAAAGTCTCCACATACAATTATTCTTTCTTTTAATGTAATTGTGTCTAGTGCTAGTGGGCGGTCACTCGGACAGTAGTAGTTTAGTAGATGGAAGTCTGTATTTCCTGTCCTGAGGTGCAGTATTTGATATTCCGCCCCATCCATATACACTTCAATCTGACATGCATTAATGTTGTTCCTTACAAGAGTCAGTATTCCGCCCTTTTGTCTGTTTTTCCTGTCAGATCGGTAGCATTGGTATCCCCTAATCTTCAAGGCTATGTCGTTGTTTAGATGGGTTTCCTGCAAACAGCATATGCTTACTTGTTCTTCATGCAGGATATTTTCTAATTCTATCTTTTTACTGTACCCATCTCTTTTGCTGTTGATGCCTTCAGCATTCCAGTGCATTATTTTGAGTGGTCTTATTTTGGGTTGGCCAGTAACTCTATTCTCTCGCCCCCTGACTCCACAGAGCGATTGAGAAGGACATCCAGTAATATAGGTTGGGCCCTTTCGAGGCTGAGGGCCGGCGCTGCACCTGCCTGAGTGTCCATCACAGGGCGAGTGCCATATCGATTTGCAGTTATAGGCATGCTTCCCATTGGCGTGAGTGCGTGGCATCCTGATTTTTGTAGTGCGCCTTTTGGCTGGTTGCCTCCGACTTCAGCACTTAAAATTGCTAGAGCAGACTGTGGTCTTGCACGGGTGTAGGAAGGCCTGGCCAGTCTTGGTTTTCAGTCCCTGGTGACTGTTAAGCCCCATCCCCACGACAAGGAGCTGGCCTTGATGGGGCCATGTTTCTATGACAACGTCGAGTAGGCCAATACGATGACGTTTACTCACTATCGCAACGTTTAGTAATTTGATCCCACCCATACTCGGAAGTTATAGATATAACGAAGAGAAATAGCTCAATGCGGCAGTCTTAGCCTATGACGTCTTCGAAGGCTTCCACAAACGAGAGGTGACATGTGCTGCTGCTATAGATCTGGAGAATGCATACAACAAATACAACACTATCTGAATACCTCATGCACATGCTTCTCAAACTGGCGGTGTACTCCTTCCTCATTAGATGGATCGCTGCAGCACTGTTTCAGAGGAAGGTGATACTCAGATGTGGAAGTTGGTCATCTGAGCCCAAATCTATTTGTTCAGGGCTGCCACAATGCCACAAGGCATTGTCACCAGTTCTATTTAACGTGTACACAATAACGATCACGGAACAACAGCTGGATGGGAGAGAAGAATTATGACTTTTTCTGATGACATTCTGGTATATCGACAGGGAAGAGACAGAAGTGAAATCGCCTCCACACTGCAAAATAAACGGGCTCTGTATGCATGTATTCAGCAGAGTCATTGTAGAAGTCAAAATTAAATTTGTCTACGTCCCTGGACATGCGGGAGTATGGGGAAATGAAAGAGTGAACAGGTTGGATAGCTGTGCTGTCGCTGAAGACGGTCAACCAATGGATCGGGCGGACTTAAACTCTTGTAATGTTGCCACTATTTAGGTACTAAAACTACATCCGACTCCAAGACTAAACTCTTGTAATGTTGTCACTATTTAGGTACTAAAACTACATCCGACTCCAAGACTAAACTCTTGTAATGTTGCCACTATTTAGGTACTAAAACTACATCCGACTCCAAGACTAAACTCTTGTAATGTTGCCACTATTTAGGTACTAAAGCTACATCCGATTCCAAGACTAAACTCTTGTAATGTTCCCACTATTTAGGTACTAAAACTACATCCGACTCCAAGACTAAACTCTTGTAATGTTGCCACTATTTAGGTACTAAAACTACATCCGATTCCAAGACTAAACTCTTGTAATGTTGCCACTATTTAGGTACTAAAGCTACATCCGACTCCAAGACTAATCTCTTGTAATGTTGCCACTATTTAGGTACTAAAGCTACATCCGACTCCATAACTAAACTCTTATAATGTTGCCACTATTTAGGTACTAAAACTACATCCGACTCCAAGACTAAACTCTTGTAATGTTGCCACTATTTAGGTACTAAAGCTACATCCGACTCCAAGACTAAACTCTTGTAATGTTGCCACTATTTAGGTACTAAAGCTACATCCGATTCCAAGACTAAACTCTTGTAATGTTGCCACTATTTAGGTACTAAAACTACATCCGACTCCAAGACTAAACTCTTGTAATGTTGCCACTATTGAGGTACTAAAACTACATCCGACTCCAAGACTAAACTCTTGTAATGTTGCCACTATTGAGGTACTAAAACTACATCCGACTCCAGACTAAACTCTTGTAATGTTGCCACTATTTAGGTACTAAAACTACATCCGACTCCAAGACTAAACTCTTGTAATGTTGCCACTATTTAGGTACTAAAACTACATCCGACTCCAAGACTAAACTCTTGTAATGTTGTCACTATTTAGGTACTAAAACTACATCCGACTCCAAGACTAAACTCTTGTAATGTTGCCACTATGTAGGTACTAAAAATACATCCGACTCCAAGACTAAACTCTTGTAATGTTGCCACTATGTAGGTACTAAAACTACATCCGACTCCAAGACTAAACTCTTGTAATGTTGCCACTATGTAGGTACTAAAAATACATCCGACTCCAAGACTAAACTCTTGTAATGTTGCCACTATGTAGGTACTAAAAATACATCAGACTCCAAGATTAAACTCTTGTAATGTTGCCACTATGTAGGTACTAAAACTACATCCGACTCCAAGACTAAACTCTTGTAATATTGCCACTATTTAGGTACTAAAACTACATCCTACTCCAAGACTAAACTCTTGTAATATTGCCACTATTTAGGTACTAAAACTGCGTCCGACTCCAAGATTAACTCTTCTAATGTTGTCACTATTTAGGTACTAAAACTACATCCGACTCCAAGACTAAACTCTTGTAATGTTGCCACTATGTAGGTACTAAAAATACATCCGACTCCAAGACTAAACTCTTGTAATGTTGCCACTATGTAGGTACTAAAACTGAGTCCGACTCCAAGACTATACTCTTGTAATGTTGCCACTATTTAGGTACTAAAACTGCATCCGACTCCAAGACTAAACTCGTGTAATGTTGTCACTATTTAGGTACTAAAACTACATCCGACTCCAAGACTAAACTCGTGTAATGTTGTCACTATTTAGGTACTAAAACTACATCCGGTTCCAAGACTAAACTCGTGTAATGTTGTCACTATTTAGGTACTAAAACTACATCCGACTCCAAGACTAAACTCTTGTAATGTTGCCACTATTTAGGTACTAAAACTACATCCGACTCCAAGACTAAACTCTTGTAATGTTGCCACTATTTAGGTACTAAAACTACATCCTACTCCAAGACTAAACTCTTGTAATGTTGCCACTATTTAGGTACTAAAACTACATCCGACTCCAAGACTAAACTCTTGTAATTTTGTCACTGTTTAGGTACTAAAACTACATCCGACTCCAAGACTAAACTCTTGTAATGTTGCCACTATTTAGGTACTAAATCTACATCCGACTCCAAGACTAAACTCGTGTAATGTTGTCACTATTTAGGTACTAAAACTACATCCGACTCCAAGACTAAACTCGTGTAATGTTGTCACTATTTAGGTACTAAAACTACATCCGACTCCAAGACTAAACTCTTGTAATGTTGCCACTATTTAGGTACTAAAACTACATCCGACTCCAAGACTAAACTCGTGTAATGTTGTCACTATTTAGGTACTAAAACGACATCCGACTCCAAGACTAAACTCTTGTAATTTTGCCACTATTTACGTACTAAAACTACATCCGACCCCAAGACTAAACTCTTGTAATGTTGTCACTATTTAGGTACTAAAACTACGTCCGACTCCAAGACTAAACTCTTGTAATGTTGCCACTATTTAGGTACTAAAACTACATCCGACTCCAAGACTAAACTCTTTTAATGTTGCCACTATTTAGGTACTAAAACTACATCCGACTCCAAGACTAAACTCTTGTAATGTTGCCACTATTTAGGTACTAAAACTACATCCGACTCCAAGTCTAAACTCGTGTAATGTTGTCACTATTTAGGTACTAAAACTACATCCGACTCCAAGACTAAACTCGTGTAATGTTGTCACTATTTAGGTACTAAAACTACATCCGACTCCAAGACTAAACTCTTGTAATATTGCCACTATTTAGGTACTAAAACTACATCCGACTCCGAGACTAAACGCTTGTAATGTTTTCACTATTTAGGTACTAAAACTACATCCGACTCCAAGACTAAACTCTTGTAATGTTGTCACTATTTAGGTACTTAAACTACATCCGGTTCCAAGACTAAACTCGTGTAATGTTGTCACTATTTAGGTACTAAAACTACATCCGACTCCAAGACTAAACTCGTGTAATGTTGTCACTATTTAGGTACTAAAACGACATCCGACTCCAAGACTAAACTCTTGTAATGTTGCCACTATTTAGGTACTAAAACTACATCCGACTCCAAGACTAAACTCGTGTAATGTTGTCACTATTTAGGTACTAAAACTACATCCGACTCCAAGACTAAACTCTTGTAATGTTGCCACTATTTAGGTACTAAAACTACATCCGACTCCAAGACTAAACTCTTGTAATGTTGTCACTATTTAGGTACTAAAACTACATCCGACTCCAAGACTAAACTCTTGTAATGTTGCCACTATTTAGGTACTAAAACTACATCCGACTCCAAGACTAAACTCTTGTAATGATGCCACTATTTAGGTACTAAAACTGCATCCGACTCCAAGACTAAATTCTTGTAATGTTGCCACTATTTAGGTACTAAAACTACATCCGACTCCAAGACCAAACTCTTGTAATGTTGCCACTATTTAGGTACTAAAACTACATCCGACTCCAAGACTAAACTCTTGTAATGTTGCCACTATTTAGGTACTAAAACTACATCCGACTCCAAGACTAAACTCTTGTAATGTTGCCACTATTTAGGTACTAAAACTACATCCGACTCCAAGACTAAACTCGTGTAATGTTGTCACTATTTAGGTACTAAAACTACATCCGACTCCAAGACTAAACTCTTGTAATGTTGTCACTATTTAGGTACTAAAACTACATCCGACTCCAAGACTAATTCGTGTAATGTTGCCACTATTTAGGTACTAAAACTACATCCGACTCCAAGACTAAACTTGTGTAATGTTGTCACTATTTAGGTACTAAAACTACATCCGACTCCAAGACTAAACTCTTGTAATGTTGCCACTATTTAGGTACTAAAACTACATCCGACTCCAAGACTAAACTCTTGTAATGTTGTCACTATTTAGGTACTAAAACTACATCCGACTCCAAGACTAAACTCGTGTAATGTTGTCACTATTTAGGTACTAAAACTACATCCGGTTCCAAGACTAAACTCGTGTAATGTTGTCACTATTTAGGTACTAAAACTACATCCGACTCCAAGACTAAACTCTTGTAATGTTGCCACTATTTAGGTACTAAAACGACATCCGACTCCAAGACTAAACTCTTGTAATGTTGCCACTATTTAGGTACTAAAACTACATCTGACTCCAAGACTAAACTCTTGTAATGTTGCCACTATTTAGGTACTAAAACTACATCCGACTCCAAGACTAAACTCTTGTAATGTTGTCACTATTTAGGTACTAAAACTACATCCGACTCCAAGACTAAACTCGTGTAATGTTGTCACTATTTAGGTACTAAAACTACATCCGGTTCCAAGACTAAACTCTTGTAATGTTGCCACTATTTAGGTACTAAAACTACATCCGACTCCAAGACTAAACTCTACTAACTCGTGTAATATTGTCGACTCCAAGACTAAACTCGTTTATTGTCACTATTTAGGTACTAAAACTACATCCGGTTCCAAGACTAAACTCGTGTAATGTTGTCACTATTTAGGTACTAAAACTACATCCGACTCCAAGACTAAACTCTTGTAATGTTGTCACTATTTAGGTACTAAAACTACATCCGACTCCAAGACTAAACTCTTGTAATGTTGTCACTATTTAGGTACTAAAACTACATCCGGTTCCAAGACTAAACTCGTGTAATGTTGTCACTATTTAGGTACTGAAACTACATCCGACTCCAAGACTAAACTCGTGTAATGTTGTCACTATTTAGGTACTAAAACCACTCAACGATATTTATTATAATATATGTATGTATTATATGACCGTGTATAATGATTTGCTATTATTACCTTTGAAAGTTCTCACACATAACTGCCAGCTCCTCCGTTTCGGTGCCCTTGGCTTGAGACAGTGGACCAACAATAGTGTAGCTCTTGCTTTCCAAGCATCGCTCTATGGACGAGCTGGACAGTGTATTGCTAGTGGTCGGATCGCTGCAACAACTTCTTCTGCCAACATCTCGTCGTTTTGCTTTTCTAGCTTTGCTGTCCTTATACTCGCCATTAGACCGAAACTCCTCCTATAAGTATCCATTTCGGGGGAGGATGAGAGTGTGGTGTAATATTATTTACAGAAATTTCTATTATTTGTCTATCATATAAGTGAATGTAGTTTTTTTAAAAAATGGTTTTGTAGATATTAATTAAATAAACTATCTTTAATCTTCTTTTCTTCCTCATTTGCCTTTAAGCGTCGAGGGGAGATATAGTTTGCGGGCTTTTGCTTGTCTGTTGACCTCTGCTGCTGTTACGGTTCCTAGTATTCCGTCGATCATAGTGTTTTTTCGTTGTCGATCCTCGCGACTAGTATTCTCTCAAAGGTTTATTTAAAGGCTCGTTGTGTTGTTGTTGTTGTTGTTGTTTTTTTTTTTTTTTGTCTTTCTGTCTTAACATACGGCCATGCCATTTTATTTGTTGTTTATTCATGTATTCTATGGCGAAATTATTCCTAGCTTTTTTTTTCTCAGTTCTTCATTTCTGCTGATGATCTATCAAGCCGTTTCATGTCATTCGCCTACACATTTCATCTGGTATTGGTTATTTTTTGTATTGTTCTCGGGTCTAGAGACCATTCTGGCTTAGGTAGAGCCACGTTGGGATGAAGCTTGTGTTGTAGAATGCCCGTTTTTTGCTCTAGCGTTATTTCCTTGTTTGATAAGTTGTTCGATGATTTGTGGCATCTTAGAGTGAACTACGATAAAGAAATTATTTGTGAAAATATTAACTCTTAGATTCGAGAGCTTCCATGTCAAATTATTTGAAGAGTGCTAGAGCCTGGCATATAGATTTCATAATCATCATGTCCTTCCACAATTTTCTATCCACAGTAAAAAAGAAAAAAAAGTACAGAGCTCCGTAAAGAGGAAATATGGTGTTTGTCCATAATTTTTTTATAGATCTTCAGCACATGATTTTTAGGGTAATATGGCCGGTATTATGCCTGTACCGCTTTACTTTCACAGAAAAAATCCGGTACTCATTTAAGGCTGGGTGAACCTGGAAGCCGTCGATCACGATCGACCCCAACTTCTTGTCTTTTATAGTCCAGTTCACTAACCACTGCGCTACCGCGGTTCCCTTCTATCCACAGTGCATCGTATTAATTATGTTTTTGACTATTTTTCCGTGCCATGACACTAAGCTATTTAGTATCTTCTCTCTTTGTCGTCCGCGATCTCTCTTTCCCTGTATGTTGCCAGTTGTAACCAAGTATTCCAAATTTCCTCTTCTCATGATATGCCCGAAAAATGTTTCTTTCTGGGTTTTTTTAAGGAGCTCACGTTTTGCGTTGGCCTCTGAGAATGTCCTCGTTGGTCTTTTTAGCTGTCCAGAGAACATTCAACATTCTTCTTAGAAATCCCATCTCTAGACCTCTAATCGTATCTTCATTCGGTTGTTTGTATACTGTCCATAGGTCAAAATTGGCTCTATATAGCACCGATGAACTCTCTCTCACTTCTATTGACATATTCTTGTTGCAAAAGACGTTTTTTTTTTCATTTTCTGAAATGCTATTTTGGCCTGAGTGATTCTGCTTTTTATTTCTGTGGACACTGATTTCGACCGTGATTATTATAAAATCCAAAACACGAGTAGTGTTTGTAACGAAAGACGATGTGCGCTTTAGAGAGAGGAAAACAGCTCTTGTTGGTGGTGTGTCTAGGAGAAGTAGATGGCATGGATATTAGAGAAATAGAGAGTGTGTGTGTTTTAGAGCACAGGAAAATGTTTATTTATCTTAGTGAAAGAGTGAGAATGTGTATACTGTAAGTATAGCAAAAGAGAATTAGAGAGAGAGAGAGAGAGAGAGAAGTGTATTTCAGAGAGTCTACGTGAAAAAGAGAGTGAGGTGTGTTTGCATTAGAAAAAGTGAGAAGCTGTGTGTTTGAATGAGATAGATTGAGTATGTGTGCGTGTGTTGTAGAGAGACAGATTGAGCAACCGTGTTGTAGAGAGAAATTAAAATGCGTGTACGTGTTGCAGAGACAAATTGAGTGTGTGTATGTTGTAATGTGACAAATTGAGTGATTGGCCATGTGTTTTAGCGACAAACCGAGTGATTGTCCGTGTGTTTTAGCGAAAAGTTGAGTGTTTGTCCGTGTGTTTTAGCGACAAATTTAGTGAGTGTCAGTGTGTTTTAGCTACAAATTGAGTGATTGTCCGCGTGTTTTAGCTACAAATTGTGTGTGTATATATTGTAATGAGACATTGAGTGAGTGTACGTGTGTTGTAGAGAGATAAATTGAATGTGTGTGTGCCTGTTGTAGAGAGATAAATTGAATGTGTGTGTGCCTGTTGTAGAGAGATAAATTGAATGTGTGTGTGCCTGTTGTAGAGAGATAAATTGAATGTGTGTGTGCCTGTTGTAGTGAAATAAATTGAGTGCGTGTTGTAGCGAGACATACAATTGTTGCAAACAGACGGATAAATGGGCAAGTTTAAGAGATTGACAGGCGGGTGGACTGGCGACTAGTAGACGGACACGAACAAGGAGGCAGACAAATGGTACCCAGTTAGTCCATACTCTGATTGCTTTCCAAGAGCTGTAGAGAAGTGTAGCCGTCACAATCCCCGCGCCAATGTTCCTTGCACTGGCTGACTCCAGAATGCAATAGTAAACTTTCATCAATCTCTGATGTAAAGCAGAAAAATCCAAAGGGACGAAGTCGCACGAGGAAAGAGATGTCAACGTGTTGGTGCTCTCCATGAAATCTGAGGCGTAGTCTTTTATTGGACATTCTTGCAGGAAGGAATTGTTGGGCCCAGTTGATGAGCTACTGGAAGTAAAATCAAAGGATTCCATCAGTCGAATTGCTTGTCTGTGAATAAAACCTGGGTCCTAATTTGGTTTCCGCTGAGATATGACCGTTAAAGATGTAAGAAGGAAACATTGTAAGATGTTTCGAGTTGCCTTCCTTTATGCGGATATAGGACAGCACAATGCAATCTGTGAAACGCTCTTTGCTTGTAATGTAGGCATGGTGTATGGCTGTCATTGAGGTGCATAGATCGATGACGTAGGTTTGCGTGGTACTGAATCGTGCTGAACAGGATCATTTTGTGCGTGGTTGGGTATTGGAACTCATGCGCTGGCTATAACACCAACTTTGTTCTCTCTCTCTCTGCGATCAGGACTCAATCAGAGTAGGATTCCAGACTCTCACATGAAGACAGCTGTCTGTTTAAGTGAATTGATCGACCCCACAGACAGAACATCATAATTAGAGCCTGTTAGATCCACTCTGATTGAATACCCGTTAAAGCGTTGCACTGTGATCATATGCCTGCGAGACAAGGATGACAACTACAGCTATCTCCTAAAGAGAATGCCACCCAAAGAACTGTGATACTATTTATATATGTCTTGTGCACCCCCGACCATACTTTTAATAACAAATAATTTTCACTACCGAGCGCATAAAAAAAAAAAAAAAAAAAAAAAAAATCAGGAAGCGAGCACAAAATATTCAACCACCGAAGCTCCAAATTGTTTAATACTGACCAGTCCTTCCTGATTGGCTCCATAACCTCTGTATTTATGACTTTATTATCTAAACCTGGTGGGAGTGATTAGCGTAGTTGTTGAGGGCTAGCTTTATATATAGAAACCAGGGCTCGGCGCTCGCTCGTCCCCCGACAGTCGACCCAGCTGGGAAATAAAGTGTAAACCTGGCCGTTCATCCCGGAAGGGCAGACATACGGGAAGAGAAGAGGGTTGAGGTCCTTCAAAAGATGTGTCATGATAAGTGGAAGCCCTACACTCCACTCCCTACGACAGTCAAATATTATGGGACACCTTTAGCATGTGCTAACTTAAGCCTTGGTACCAACTATTTCACTTGCTCCAATTATCTGACCAACTAGGCCTGATTGTAGTACTCCATTAAATGTTTTAAAAGAAGCAACACAGAACTGGAGGTGTCAATCGCTGGACATTAGAGGAAGGGATCTCAGCACCTGGAGGCATGTTTGCAGTGCAATGATAATAACCCATAAAGGCATTTAGTCCCATGGGATTTGTGTTTCCGGTATTTTTTTTTAATGCAATTTAAAAATGTTTTTGATTTATTTCATTGTGCCTACAGATACGCTTCATGCACTACTCACAATAATAATAATAATCAATTTATTAAAAATAGTTATAGTTTCTGCTACATTTTGCTACTTCTAGAACGGCACATTACTATGTGGGTCCTATGTAGAGTCTGACACTTAATAACATAAATATTGTCAGACATTGAGAGTCTGTTGTTTATGTCCTATGTGCCGACCTTGACTTGAAAGGACAATAGATTGATATAGCAGCACATACATACTAATATATATATTTAAAATGTTTGGGTTTCTCACTTTATATAAAGTTAGGTCAACAGCCCAATGCAGAACTAATTGTAATATAAACATGAAGAAAAGTGAAAAAGAGTATCCATTGTACTAAGAGCTCAACATAGGGAGAGGTGACAGGCTAAAAAAAAGGGCAAATCATGGGTGGAAATCAAACAGGTCTGTGGGCTTACCAATTATCAAAGCTGGCGAGGAGTGGATACCAGTGCCTATATCATTCAGTGGCACATTGTCGTGTATTATCGCACTCGACAGGAAATGTAGGGAGCAGAATCCAGTTGTGGTCTATGCGGACGTCAACGCTGTCATCTGTGATAACACCGATGAGGAAGATGCGGTCATCTATACAGTCAGATATGTAATACAACACCAAAGGAGTGCATGGGCATTTACAGCACACTTGGCAGGTAGAACAGCTAAAGAAGACAGCAGTGCGTACATTATGACCACGAGTAGCATGACGATGGAGGTGAGGACAGTGACCAAGGTATTCATCGGTTGGAGTTAAGTTACAAGATTACACACTCGTGTACGTGTTGCAGAGACAAATTGAGTGTGTATGTTGTAATGAGACAAATTGAATGATTGTCCATGTGTTTTAGTGACACTTTAGTTTTTTAGATTACACACTTTTACATTAAATTGGTTATTGAAGGCCTCTGTATCACTGCAAACGAATTAAAATCCATAATTGCTCAACCGCCCGTGCCAGTGGAATCATCCGAATTACTAACACATCTCCCAAACAAAGAAAGGTAACTGTAGTCCCCATCGTAGCAGTCTCAGCACACGCCAAAAGACATAAGGCGAAACCGCGCAGAAAGTGACCACAGCCAACTGTTCCCTGTCATACGATATTATCATTCATCGTAAACAATCGGGATATCGAAACAGGATCAAAACGGATGAGACACACAGCTCACGGTGTGCACAGAGCACTTAACTCAGTAGCTCCTGCAACAAGCCGGACTTGTTACATTAAATGATTCTATGAACATGATAAGAAAAGTGGAGGTGGGCTCTGTACGCAGGCTATTGGTAGAGTCATTGCAGTACGAGGAAATGAAAGTGTGAAGAGATTGGCTAGCTGTGAGGTCATCAATGCGCTCTGAGATGCTTGAAGGGCACAGAATTTAGACAACCATGAGTCCACATCTCTATTTCAGATGAATGAGATGGGAGTTAAGATGGGCACAGCCAGAAACGAGAGACTAGGTAGGTGCATATGAGGACTTATCAACCAATGCAGAACTGGCGTTGTCAGTCACTGGACACGGCAGGACACGCTCAGCTCCAATGGACATGTTGGGAATGCAGTGAGGATGACCCACAAAAAACTCAATAAACATCATGTACAATTGTAGACAACTGTATTGCATAATTTGCTGTCGTTGGTCTATATGAATTTGAACTTTGCTGAAAAGACTAAATTTGTGAACTGCTGGGTATTTAGAAGCTAAGATAGAACTGCTGCAACAAATGATGTTTTCTTAAAAGAAGTCATTACCTGCATGACTGTCACATTACAGTCTTACATGTCATGATCTTGCTGTGACAGTCATACGAGCAGTGACATTTTTTAAGAAAACATACTACATGTAATATAATGTAGTTCGATCCAACTTTGAAACAAGTCCATAGACAGAATCTGTTAACAAGTGTATACATATTATTGTTGTTTTCTGATAGTGAAAGTGAAACACTTGGTGCTGTAATATATTAACTTCCAAGAGTGAGTCAGTCTTTAGTTCTCTAAATCCTGAATTTGTGATGGTGGCAGGGGCAGATGTCATGGATTAGAGAACAGGCAGGCTGTGCAACACCAATAGCTAGATTAGCAAACCTGAATTTGTGATGGTGGTAGGGACAGATGTCATGGATTAGAGAACTGGCAGGCTGTGCAACACCAATAGCTAGATTAGCAAACCTGAATTTGTGATGTTGGTAGGGGCAGATGTCATGGATTAGAGAAGAGAACAGGCAAGCTGTGCAACACCAATAGTTAGATTAACAAACCTGAAAAAAAAATGTGATACAGAATGTATCACAAAAAGTTATGGCTTTTAACATTTTCACAAATACATGTAGTTGGAAGGCTGGTGTCAATGGATAGTAAAACCAGAACATTACTTATTTACTTTCCTCCGATTCTACAGCCTTTCAACTTCAAAGAAAAAATGGAGTGTTCTGGTCAATGCTCCAAAGAGCATTGTCTTAAAAAGTAACATTTGTCTGTCCCCGTAGACAAATCCTAATAAAAGTGAGCCTGAAACTTGTTAAACAAATAGCTATATGTCAAGTTTAGGCATAGGGAAAATGAAACGATTAGCTATTTCTGGACTTTATTGATTTTATATATATATATAATGAAAAATATCTTATGCAACAAATCTATGTCAATAAAAATGAGAAAGAGAGTTCATCGGTGCTATATAGAACAAATTCTGACCTATGGAAGCGAATCATGGACAGTGGACAAACAAATGAAAAGACGATTAGAGGCCACAGAGATGGTATTTCTCAGAAGAATGTTGAAAGTTCCCTGGACAGATAAAAAGACCAATGAGGAAGTTCTCAAAGAGGCCAACACAAAAAGGGAGCTCTTAAAAAACATCAGAAAGAAGCAATCAACATTTTTCGGGCACATCATGAGAAGAGGAAAGTTGGAATACTTGGTTACAACTGGCAAAATAAAAGGAAAGAGAGATCGCGGACGACAAAGACAGAAAATACTGGATAGCTTGGTGCCATGGCATGGAAAACAGTCAACAACAGAACTGATATGATGCACTGTAGATAGAAGATTGTGGAGGGACATGATCGCCTATGCCAGCCGGCATGGTACATGATGATATATATATAATTATATATTTAAAAAATTTTTTTTTATTTAGACCAAATTAATTTTCAATTCCTGAAAAATGTCATTATATGACTTTAATATCTTACCATTTCCCGCCACAACATAGATAAATGTGGTGCATGGTTATGGAAGGCCCCGGTATCACTGCAAACAAATTAAAATCCATAACTGCTCAACCGCCCGTGCCAGTGGAATCATCCGAATTACTATCTCATCTCCCAAACAAAGAAAGGTAGCTGTAGTCCTCATCATAGCAGTCTCAGTACACGCCAAAAAACATAGTCAAACCGCACAGAAAGTGAAGACAGCCATCTGTTCCCTGTCATACGATATCATCATTTATCATAAGCAATCGTAATATCGAAACACAATCAAAACGGATGAAGCGTACAGCTCACGGTGTGCACAGAGCACTTAACTCAGTAGCTCCTGCAACAAGCCGGACTTGGAATATGAGGAAACTACAACAAGAAACACTTTCAGACATAGTCTTCAATGATTCCTGCATGTTATATATAACTGTAGAGAAAAATAGAAACAAAGTGAAACAAAGGACCTAACTTGTGCAAACGGATGGCATTGGCAAGGATCATTTTGAATCTATGAAGTGGGCTCATTTTGTGTTTAACTCAAAAGCATATGTGCTTTTTAACCAAAGACCTTTTTTTTTGGGGACTCAATGAAGATATCCCCGATGGAAGAATAAATTGTACTATTAGTCCCATAACTGATTCGCTTCCAGAGGTTTATGATGTAAACAAAGTAGTTTTGTCATTGCAAGTGAATAATGTCCACACCTATAATTGGTCAGGATTGTGTAGCAGCAGCAGCTTTATAGCGAACACAGAAAACATCACAGGATTGTGATGTTCTGAAACAGCTATGCCATGCTACCCTAGAATTGCCTTTAATGGGATTACTGTGACCACAAACCACTCTCCATGTGTGTGCCACATATTTACACCACAGAAAGAAACACTGAATATAACAACATCATGTGCCGTCTGTGATATTAATGACCACAGACCAGGAGCCTCCAGTATGATTGATACAACTGTTGCACCAAGCATTTCATCAGCAGAGCCATATCTATGGAATGTTAATCTGGCATTGTTCTTGAACGATGTCCAAGTTAATGAGATCAGAATCGTGTGGCGGCAGCTACAAGAAGGGAGCGGAGAACATCAAGTTCTGCTGCTATAAAGGAGACTTGCCTTGCTATCCCAGAATTGCCTTAAATGGGATCACTGTAGTTGAAAACTTCTCCTCTTGTGTAAACTACACATTCACATCTAAGAGTGAATCAGTGAAGGTCACAAAATCATATTCTCTCTGTGGTTTTACTAACTACAGGTCATGTGGCTTCTGTTGGATTGGAAATGATAACTTACCACCACTGTGTGTCTATATGTTTGGAATTGGAGTCATCAATGATGGCCTAACATCATCAAGTGCCATGACGATCATCATTTTCGGGAGGACGTGAACTCCCATGGTATATGGTGGATAGGCGGCAGGAACCATTGAAGGCTATGTCTGAAAAGTGTTCCTTCTTGCAGTTTCCTCATATTCCAAGTCCGGCTTGTTGCAGGAACTACTGAGTTAAGTGCTCTGTGCACACCGTGAGCTGTGTGTCTCATCCGTTTTGATCCTGCTTCGATATCCCGCTTGTTTACGATGAATGATGATATCGTATGACAGGGAACAGTTGGCTGTGGTCACTTCCTGCGCGGTTTCGCCTTATGTCTTTTGGCGTGTGCTGAGACTGCTACGATGGGGACTACAGTTACCTTTCTTTGTTTGGGAGATGAGTTAGTAATTCGGATGATTCCACTGGCACGGGCGGTTGAGCAATTATGGATTTTAATTCATTTGCTGTGATACCGAGGCCTTCCATAACCAATAACCAATAACCATCATTCAATAATTAGAGAACAAGCAGTCTTTTATTATAGCCAAGTAACCTGTGACCTGTATTTTTTAAATATAGCAGTTCAGTAACGTGCAACACCGTCATTCAATAATTAGAGAACAAGCAGTCTTTTATTATAGCCAAGTAACCAGTGACCTGTTTTTTTAAATATAGCAGTTCAGTAACGTGCAACACCGTCATTCAATAATTAGAGAACAAGCAGTCTTTTATTATAGCCAAGCAACCTGTGACCTGTATTTTTTAAATATAACAGTTAAGTAACGTGCAACACCGTCATTCAATAATTAGAGAACAAGAAGTCTTTTATTATAGCCAAGTAACCAGTTAAATATAGCAGTTCAGTAACGTGCAACACCGTCATTCAACAATTAGAGAACAAGCAGTCTTTTATTATAGCCAAGTAACCAGTTAAATATAGCAGTTCAGTAACGTGCAACACCGTCATTCAACAATTAGAGAACAAGCAGTCTTTTATTATAACTAAGTAACCTGTGACCTTCTTTGATAACAGTGACTAAGATAAGCAACGTTGAAAATATTCCTGGGGAAACTGATTATAAAATTAAATGTAGTTAAAAATAACCTTCAAGACTCCCTGAAAACACATAACAACCACTTTTTTTAGTTTACAGCCGCAGCTTTAAAACATTCTTATCTTGATCTTCCTCTTCTCATTGTCCCTATTTTCACTGTGATAAGTTTTCAGCTTCTCCCACAAGATATGTAAAGAAATGTGATTGTCTTTATGTTTTTCACAAAAACAATTGTTTGTGAAAAATTATTTGCTATATTTCTCTCAGAGATTGTTCTTAATTTACAGATAGAGGTGAGATTTTGAAAAAGTCATCAATTTTAATTTAGATCACAAGAAAGGATCAAGAAATACAGAAATATCATGAAGTCGCAACCATAAATAATGGTATCATGAAATGGTTATCACCTACAGAGTGAAAGCTGGATGACACTTTCAGGCTACACAATGAATGACCCACTTTTATATAATGACATACTAGGAGGTAGGAAATCTGAGCATTTATGGATGTGTCTCATGTGCAATGAGGATGATCCATTGACTGAATTAAACATTTAATGCAAACAACAAAATCACTAACATAGAATTATGGAAAAGTACCAGCCAAATACCTGTGAATAAAGAGATACAGCGTAGACAATGACACTGGATAAGACACACATGGCGGAAGCCAACTGAGAGTACTACACAAGTGGCATTTTTTTTTTTTTTTTTTTGGAATCCCCAAAAGACAGGAAAAAATAGACAATGATCTTAAAAGAATGGCAAGAAACAGAACGGCTCGGAAAAGTGTTTGTTGAACCTATGGTCCAGAAGGAATTAAAATAAAGAATGAGAAGAATAAACAGAGGATTCGGTAGCCAGAAAGAAATGAAGCAGAAGATACATTAGTTCTACATGGTTTAATATTATATAATGAAAACTTTGGCAGATTGCTACTTTCCTCTAGTGTCCATCTGCACTTTCACTATGAAAGCAGCATAAACCTTGATCACCTGTTGTGTTGTCATTAACCCAAGGCAGGCATGCAGAACACTGATAAGTTGAGTAGAGAAGTGCAAATACCAAGGCTATGCTGTAAATGAGTGTCACAAAACAATTGGAGCAACTTAATGTCCCTTCAAGGTAAGATAATGAAGTTTTGTAGTCGCCAGATGATCACAGAAAAAAACAAACAAAAACACCCTAGCTATGGGAAGCAAGTATATGGTGCAATGGGAAATAGAAATGTCAAAATTAGGCAGCTCTGTTGTAGATTTCTGGGACAATATTAAATTAGGCAGTTAGTGAGATTGTTTATCAGTACAGATTGTAAAAGGTTCACAATGGTTAATAAGGCCTAACATTCAGGACCAGGGGCTTGTACAGACATAACTATCCTTTTAAAGTAATTATTTAACTCGGAAGGGAGTGCCACAACTGAGGTTGTGATAAGGGAATCCATTGAAGAACTGCATTCTACAAGATAATTCTGTGTCTCGTGGCCAATGCAGTAGTTGGGGAATTTGTGGTATACCTGATCATGTATGATGGTTACACATGTGCAGTTCGAACAGAGGAAGGACTGAGCGAATATTTCCCAATAGAAACTGGGGTTAAACAAGGATGTATTTTATCGCCCTTGTTATTTGGAATTGTTATGGACTTCATAATGGAGAAATGCTGCACTGGTAATAAAGGCATCGAATGGATACAAGGAGACCATTTGGAGGACCTCAACTTTGCTGATGACATAGTTTTCATCAGCAGCCAGATAAAAACAATGCAGGAAAACACAAATGAACTATCATCCAGCAAAATTTGGCTTGAGATCAATCATGAAAAGACTAAAGTCTTGAAAAGTTTAATTCCAACAGACAACAAAATATACATGGAAAACAAACCAGTAGAAGAGATCGATTACTTTACCTATCTTGGAAGTTACATTGATCGAGAAGGGGATACAAGCAAAGAAATTAGAATTAGAATAGTTAAAGCAGCAATGTCTTTCAGAAGCCTTGAAAAGTTGTGGAAATCAAAACTCATCAGCACAGACACAAAACTTAGACTATTCAAATGAAATGTACTATCAACCCTTATGTATGCATGTGAAAGCTGGAAAACAACAAGAGATATAGAAACAAAGTTGAATGCATTCAAAAATAAATGTCTAAGGAAAATACTTGGTATAGCGTGGAACGAATTCAAAACAAACGAGGAAATTAGAGAAATCGCCAATCAACCACTAATATCTTCAGTAATAAGGAAAAGACGATGGTCATATGTTTGACATGTGATGAGAAGAGATAATAACCGAATAGCAAAGCAAGCCCTCATATGGGAAACAACAGGTAAGAGGAAAAGAGGAAGACGCAGAGAGACACTGAGAAGAACATTGATGAGAGAGGCAAGAGCAGCAGGATTCGGCTCCCTCTATGAGATAGAGCTGCTTGCACAGAACAGAGACAAATGGCGAGATTTTATAAAATATCTTTAAAACAATTGAAAACTGCTGGAACAAAAATTCAGATAAGAGAAGGAGTATCTTGGTCTACACCCTATGGGCCGGCTACGGCTCGAAAGATCAATAGATAGATACATAGAATTGTAGAATTATATTGTCCAGCATGAGATTGCAGTTATAAGCAGCAACAGCAATGAGGGGATTGGATGCAGCTCCACGATGACAAGTGAGCATGTTAACTTGAGTGTGCTGTCCAGGATGTGCTGGGGTAACCAGCAATGAAATCATGAATAAACTCACTGATAGTACTAGAATGAGTACAGTCTGGCTCTGGACAAAGAGGACATCACCAAATTTGTTCCTAACTCCTTAACCCTTAATTACGATACCTATCTGTGACTGACATGTTTATGAAACTGTAGTCAAAATCACTACCACTTAAATGTAACATTAGGTGCTCTAGAAATAGTACTTTCTCATTACTTTTGACATACAGCTGAGTGTTCACACTAGGCGAGACACAGGGACTCAGATTTCCTGGCTCAGGCTGATTTATGACCAGAGTTTCACCTCAAGGATTGGACATGTTACAATGTCTGTCGATAAAGTAGCCGAAAGTCCTTCAGTATGTTTGACTACCTCATAGTGTTATTCATTGTGTTTCACGAGTTATAAAGGGTTGTCTTGAAGCCAGCAGCAAGAATCGAGGAAATTGCCTTGGTCACAGAACATCGCATCTCATGAAATGTGAGAAAAAAAACTCTACATCAATAGAAACAAATCCAACACTCAGGGGTCACAGGAACCAGTATTTAGGAAGGTGCATGCTTTTTTGGGGGGAAGGCGAGAGGAGAGAAAGAATAGAGATGATTGACCATGGCAAAATGTAAAATTTGGAAGAATTTGTGTTTTATGTGGTAATTTTTTAAAGGTGGAAGATAATGGATGAGATAATGATGTTTGCATTGAGAGACTGATGAGTTTAGGGGTGAAAATGGGATCTGGTACATCGTATGTGGATTAGCAGGAAAAAATGTGTGTACAAATAAAAAAATCTGACAGGAAAAATCTGTGAGAACATGCTTTAAGAAATGCTGGGATTGGCGGTGGAGTGGAGATGCCCTAATTGCAATGAAACTGAATATAAAATAGAATAAAATATCATGAAGACACAAAAGTGAATGCACTACTACAGATCTACTATCTTGTGCATGCAAGGAGTTCATGGCAATGGAAGACCTGATAGGTTAAATTACAAGAACACTGTACATCACAAAAGAACAACTGAAGAAAACCAAATATCTACAAACTTAAAAATAACAATACATACATAATAATAATAATACATACATAAATAACAATACATACAGAATAATATTCACTACATGTTTGTTTTGCTAAAAATATGCATTGTGCCCAGCTCTTGGAAATGATGACAAGAATGACCGCGCCTTTGGATCTGGCATCAAACCCAGTGTAGTTTTGGTAACTGCAGTTTGTCCTTTAGCTGCAGGTGGGCCCTTAGAATGAGCTGCTGCCTTATTGTACTTGTACTGGCCTAAAGATGTTGAGCTGTGAAGGATTTTTGATAATGAGCTTTTTTTTCAACTAATAAAAGTTAACATAGAGCTGCGTTTCAATGATTTTGAAAGTTAAAAGGATAACTATTGCAATAATGTGACAAAAATTAATAACTTTTTGTCAATTTTTGTTAGCAACTAATTGTTACTCTGAATTTAATATTCAAATACAACATATAAAGTGTGATCAAAGTGCTATGAATGTTTGATTGTTTTTTTTTTTATGCACAATAATTTTAATTTATTGCCTTGGCTACAACACAAAACAGTCCCTATGAGTGTCAAAAAACACTTTAACAAAACCATAGAACTACAGTTAAGTGATTCTCAAATGGGGTTCCGAAAAAACAGAGGATGTACTGACGTTCTATTCACATTAAAACAGCTTGCAGAAAAAAACAACAGAACACAATCAAAATTTATACATAGCTTTCATTGACCAGGAAAAAGCACTCAACAGAGTAAACAGAGAACAACTGTGGTGGATACTAACAACATAAGGAGTAAGCCAACATTGAACCAACCTAAAAAGTCTTTACAACAGCAGCTGCAGGGTCAGAACAGCAGCAGGCTACAAAGACCACTTCAAAGTTAGATCAGGTGTAAGACAGGGGTACGTACTATTCCCCCTACTGTTTATTATACATATACTATATATGCAAGTTAGCCAACCCATCAGAAACAGAGGAGATCAACAAGCTTCTATTTGCAGTCGATCAGGCACTAATACATGAAACAATAGAAGACCTACAAGAACACTTAAACAAACTCAACAGTTCAGGCACAAAATACAACATGAAAATCAACATCAACAAAACAGAAGTCATGAATGTCGCAAAAAATAAAACAGAACATCAACATAACTATAGAAGGCAGACAACTAAAACAAGTAGAGGAATTCAAATACCTAGGAAGTTTAGTCACAAATGATAATTCACAAACAGCAGAGATAAAATCAAGATGCAACAAAGCTTGTCATATCATTGGACAGTTATCACCATTATTGTCCAACAAGGAAATAACTCTAGAGGCAAAACGAGCACTATACAATACAATCTTCATCCCAACGTTGTGCTACCAATGCCAGACCTGGACCCTAGATGCAAGAACAATAAGAAAAATAACCTCTACTGAGATTAAATGTGTTAGATGAATGACAGGAAACAGTCTGAGAGATAAGATCAGAAATGAACAACTGAGAAAAAAGCTAGGAATAGCCCCCGCCATAATAAGGAAACAACAGATAAAATGGTTTGGCCACGTGACAAGGCAGAAAGATCAAAATACAACGAGCCTTCAGCAAACGTCGACCATAAAAAAGATGGATGGATGGAATATTAGAACCACTAGGAAACATAACAGCAGCAGAGACGAACAGAAGAGCAAAAGACTACAAATTATACCTCCCCTCAAGGCTGAAAGGCAGATGAGGAAGGAAAGAAGAAGAAGAAGAAGAAGAAGAAAACCATTTTCATTCTCATCTTATGTGACTTTGATTCTCCATTGTTTGTAATGCAGACTTGCTTCTGTTGGTGAAACCTTCGTTCCCCAACTCTTGATGACAGTGAAGTCCTATTGCATATGTTTATGTCTATAATTCTATGTTTTGTATGTCTCAATTTATTTGTGTACCACTGCATTAATACAAAATCCTTCTTTCCTGTCACCGTATCGTACGATAACACATGATTTTCAAAAGACTACATTTATTATTTCGAAAGACAGATAAAAAACTAGAGCATATTAAGAAAAAAAAAAATAGAAACAAAAATTTGTACAGATTCAGGGTGCTTGATCAAGAGATGTTAAGGAAGTGGATATTAAATTAAAGGAAAAGATTACAGCAATGATGATTTGATAGCTATAGGAAATTAGATAATTCTTAACCCTTAATTACGATACCTATCTGTGACTGACATGTTTACGATACTGGTAAAAATTATTACCATTTAAATGTATCATTAGGTGCTCTAAAAATAGTAATTTCTTCGAACTTTTGACATACATATGTGTTCTCACTAGGTGAGACACGGGAACTCAAGATTTCCTGGCTCAGGTTGATTTATGACCTGAGTTTGACCTCATGGACTAGACACGTTACAATGTCTATCAGTATGTTCGGCTACATCAAAGCGTTATTCGCTGTGTTTCCCGAGTTACATAGGGTTGTTTTGATGTCAGCGACAACTGAAGAAATTTCTCTGGGTAAAAAACAATTCCTACATTGATAGAAACAAATCCAACACTCAGGGGTCAATGAAGTAGAAATTAGAAAGAAAAGGGGAGGATGATTGACCACAGCAAAATGTCAAATTTGGAAGAATTTGTGTTTTTAATGCAGTAACTTTTACAATGGTTTCATAATCTAAGTTAAGAAAGAGAGATACAATTTAATTTTCTAGAAGGAATTAGAGTGGTTTGGGAAAAAAAAAATATATATATGATAAACAGGGAAGAAAATTATTGAAATGACTACTGATCCTTTCAACTACAAAAATAACAACAAATATTCATTATTTACAAGACATTATCAAATGTCCACATACCTATCCTGTTTCTTTGTTTGGTTTTGCTTTGGTGTACTTTTAGCAGCTTTCTTTCCTTTGCTTTTACCACCTCTCTGAAAAAAAAATAAATGACACATATTTACAGATCCACATTAGAGTGTTATGGTGTTTTAACATTTTCAACACAATAAATATTTCAGCAAAACACATCAGTTTGATTTTTTTCAAAGTAATGGATAAAAATCAAAGCAGAAAAAAACTCACGTCTGACATTCAAATGTTTAGTAATCACAAGCGTACCCGGAAATTGTCAAAAAATAATGCTGACAACTTATTCTAAATGAAAGAAATTTAATCAGTTTAAATATTCATCATCATGATGTGGCATACCAGCTGGTGATCATGTCCTTCCACAACGTTCTATCCACCATGTATCGTATCAATTCTGTTTGTTGACTGTTTTCCATGACATGACACCAAGCTATCTAGTATTTTCTCTCTTTGTCATCAAAGTGATGACTCTCTTTGTTATCTCTCTTTCCTTTTATTTTGCCAGTTGTAATCAAGTATTCCAACTTTCCTCTTCTCATGATGTGCCCGAAAAATGCTGATTGTTTCTTTCTGATGTTTCTTAGAGCTCCCTGTTTGTACTGGTTTAAATATTGTGTTGCAATAAAAGATTGCACACGAACCACTGACATATTTTACTGACGCAGATGCACCAAGAAAAAAAAAGCATGAAAATGGAGATTTATGCAGTAGCTGAAGTTCTAAAGTGGTTTTCTTACACAACACTAAGTTGGCAGTGATCATATTGGATTGGCATTCCCAGCATTAAATGGTTTTAAATGAATAGACATAAGCGGATAGAATATACAGAGGTCTCATACCTTGTGTGGGTCTATAAGCAGGAGTTGAGAGCTAAAGAGAGCTGACAGACTGCCCATCAATATGAGGACATTAATCATGCCATGAGTTAATATTATTTTATTGTTTGAATGAAAACATGAAAATTGATGAAGCTACAATTATGTGCATCTGCAGAAGTTTGAAAACAAGCATGGCATGATATGAAGGGTAAATGATATATGTGTTTAACTAGCGAGCTACAGCAACTATGAGCACACCTGGTCAATCTAATCATTGAGATTAAGATTGCTGAAAAAATACCATTTACCATAATAAAACCTCCTCTGCCTTTGGGTGTAAATCTTCGTTTTCCTCCCCTTCCTCTCCAACTTTTTCTTCCCCTTCCTGCTGATGAAGGCTCCTCAAAGTAATGAGATGCCCATTCCCCCTCAGATGTCTTCGTCTCATCGTCACATTTGTCTTCCGTATTACCATCATCAAGAGCTTTTTGTACAAAAAGGAAAAAAAAAAAAAAATTAATTTTCACCAAACACAGTTTTGTTTATATATATGAAACAAGTGAAGAAAAAAAAGATACGATGGGCTGAACACCTTAAGGAAATCCTTAATCGACCAATACCAAAGCATTTAATAGATTTTGCAGTCAACACACTAATCTCACAGTTAGATATAAAATTAAATGGCTTTACCTTAATGAAGTGGAGACGACTGTAAAGCTCATGGCTAATAACAAGGCTGCAGGTGAAGATGATATAACATCCAAGATGCTAAAAGCAATGGGTAGCCATAACTTAAAACACCTGCAGAAAATGTTTAATGCAATATGGAAGGAAGAAAGGTAGACACAGTAGAAAAGAGGAATAATTGTTAAAATTTCCAAAAAGGGCAATCTCAAGGATTGCAATAATTGGAGAGGTGTGACTTCTATCAGTTGCCTCTAAAGTATTCTGTAAGATCATCATGAACAGAATCATAGTCATTGTTATGTGTGAAGAACAAACAGGATTTAGAAAAGGAAGAAGCTGCCTAGATCATATTTTTACCCTAAGAATTATATTGGAAGAACACATAGAAAAACAGAGACCACTCCTAAATTTCATTGATTTAAAAAAAAAGTCTTTTGACAGCACATACATAGAGACTAATTGTGGAACATACTCAAGACAATATGGAATACCACCAAAAATTCAAATCATCAAAGATCTGTATGATGGCTTCTCATGTGCAGTTCACACAGAGGCAGGACTGAGTGAATGGTTCCAGATTGATACCAGAATTTTTTTTTTTTTTTTTTTTTTTTTTTTTTTTTGGTTGTATTCACCAGCTTTCACATCTGACGAAGTCCCTGGAGACTAAGAACTGAATTTTGCGTATTAATCCATTTTTCAGTGGCAGCAGTGTGCATAATTAGCATGGAACGAATTCAAAACAAACGAGGAAATTAGAGAAATCGCCAATCAACCACTAATATCTTCAGTAATAAAGAAAAGACGATGGTCATACGTTGGACATGTGATGAGAAGAGATAATAACCGAATAGCAAAGCAAGCCCTCATATGGGAAACAACAGGTAAAAGAAAAAGAGGAAGACCCAGGGAGACACTGAGAAGAACATTGATGAGAGAGGCAAGAGCAGCAGGAATCGGCTCCCTCAATGAGATAGAACTGCTTGCACAGAACAGAGACAGATGGCGAGATTTGATAAAATATCTTTAAAAGAAAACTGCTAGAACAAAAAAAAAAAAAAATTCATATAGGAGAAGGTGTATCTTGGTCTACGCCCTATGGGCCGGTTACGGCTCGAAAGGTCAATAGATAGATAGAGATAGTGTGCATAAGGGTACCTCTTTGCACAGACAGATAACTCCGACTTTGAAGGTACTCATATTTTTTCCATCGCTAAGTAATTGGCATTTCAAGCCGAGCCTTGCTGCTGAGACCATGGTTGGTTGCAGCAGATAGAAAGCACAAATAAAAATCCCAACTTGTGCAGCCTGGATTTGAACTCACAACCTCTCTGTCTTGAGACCAGCATCTTGCCTCGAGACCAACTAGTCGTCGTTCCCCCCCCCCCCCCCCCCTTCCAATCCCATACTGGAGACGTAGAGACACAAAGATGTATTTTATCTCCCTTGTTATTTGGAATGGCTATCAACTTCATTATGCAGAAGTGCTACCCAGGTGACAAAGGCATTGGATGGACACTTGGATCTCTGTTGGAGGACCTTGATTTTGCAGACGACATAGTTCTTATAAGCAATGTGAACATGATGTAAGAAAAAACAAATGTCATGTGAATGGCTAGGTAAAATGGACTTTAGATCAACCAAGAAATGACAAAATTAATGAAAAATCAAATTTGCACAGAAGAAAAAATATACCTTGAAAGAAAAGCAATGGAAGAAATAGATCATGTGAGAACTGGAAAACTAAAGAAATAGAAAATAACCTGAATGCATTTCAAAACAAATTCCTGAGGAAAATACTTTGTATACCATGAATTGAGTTCAAAACTAGTGCATAAATAAGAGATACGACAAAGCATTAAAAAAAAATCAACTATAATCAAAAGAAGAAGGTGGCCATATGTTGGCCATGTGATGAGAGGAGATAACAAAAGAATCTCAAAGAAGGCCCTCAAATGGGAACCAGAGGGTAAAAGAAAAAGAGGCAGACCTAGAGAAACACTAAAAAGAACATTAAAACAAAAGGAACAACATGAGCTCCCTCTCTGAGATTGAACAACACACCAAAACAGAGCCATGTGGTGAGACACAATGCAGGTCCTGTGCAAGGTTTGACAGTTGAAAGATCATCAGACATAAAAGTCTAGAATTTCTGCTCTATGTGCCATCTTCTTCTTCTCCTTTCCTTCCTCATCTGCCTTTCACCATCGAGGGGAAGATATAATTTACGGTCTTTTGCTCTTCTGTTCGCCTCTGCTGCTGTTATGTTTCCTAGTGCTTCTAATATTCCATCAATCCATCTTTTTCATGGTCGACCCTTGGGTCTGGTGTTCTCACAACATTTGTTGAAGGCTCGTTGTGTTGTGTTTTGTTCTTTCTGCCTTGTCATGTGGCCAAACCATTTTATCTGTTGTTTCCTTATATATTCTATGGCGGGGGCTATTCCTATGTGCCATCTTTGGCTCAAAAAGACAATAAATACATAGATATGTAAAATACTCCATCATCATCAAGTGCCTTCTCCGCAATGAAGGTTGGCTACCATGGAGTGCCATTCTGCTCTGTCTCTTGCTTTGATGGTGCAGGCTGTCATAGGCTGATTTGTCCATCTTTTGATGTTATTCATCCATGTTAGTCTTGGTCTGCCTCTGCCTCTTTTACCTTGTATTTTCCCCTCCAGGATTACTTTTAGTAGGCTGTTGTGTCTTTTAACATGGCCCAAAAATCGCATTTGTCTTGTTTTAATTGTGCTTAGTAGTTCTCTTTTCATTTTTAGTTGTTTTAAGACTTCATCATTTGTTTTCTTTTCCTTCCATCCAATTCTACCTATTCTTCTATATATCCACATTTCAAAGGCTTCAATTCTCTGTTCTGTACTATATAGGAATATTGAGAAGATGTAACATTTTGCTATTCTTAGTTTTAGCCCTGGTGTTATATGTTTTGATGTTAGTATGTTCTTCATGCCATTAAAATTACTTTTTTCCGTTCCTATTCTTTTGTTTATTTCAGTTGTAAATTTTCCATCACTGGTTATAGTATGTCCAAGGTAGTTGTAGTTCTGAACTGTCTCTAGGTCTATTCCTTCAATTTTGATATCCACTTGTGGGTTTTGAGTATTTTCTTTGTTTATGATCATAGTTTTGGTCTTTTTGATATTCATATCTAGTCCATATTTTTTGCTTTTCATGTTTATTTCATTAAGTAATTGTTGTAAGTCTTTAGGATTTTCTGCTAGTAGTACAGTATCATCAGCATATCTTAGGTTATTGATTATCTTTCCATTAATTTGTAGGTCTGGCATCTCTATGATGTTTTTAAAGATTTGCTCAGTGTATAGATTGAACAAGCTTGGTGATAGGATGCAGAGTTCTCTTTGTTATATATTATTATTGCTGTTTGCTCCCAGTATAGATTGCATATTAGTCGTATGTCCATGTCATCTAGATGTATCTCTTCTAGGAATTCTATAAGTTGTTTGTGGTGTACTCTATCAAAAGCTTTGGTGTAGTCTATGAAGCAGGCATATATTGGTTTGTTTACTTCTGTGTACTTTTCGATTAATGTTCTCATGCAGAATATGGCTTCTTTTATCCCGCTATTTTTCCTAAATTCAAATTGCTGCTCATATAATTCAGTATTGATTTTATTCTGAATCCTTCCTTGTATAACTTTTAGCAAGATTTTTGTAACATGGCTCATTAGGCTTATTGTTCTAAAGTCACTGCATTCAAACTGCACACTATTACTTGAGTAATATACTCAACATGTTTAATAACTTATATGTGAACTTTATAATAGGGTTTCTATCTGAAGAGATAAATTCATGTGTCATGTTATGAGACAATATTACAAATTAGTTATTTACTATCTATATAACAGTTTTGCATTCATATTCTTTACTTTTATTTTGTCAAAATCAAAAGAGTTCTTGGAGAGTATGAGAAACTCATAACAGAACAAAAATAGGACTTACATATCAACCACAGTCTTTGCATTGGCGTTCTTGTACAACATTAAGATGGGATTGTACTATATTCTCAGTTCTCACTTCAGAAGACTCAAAAATTATAAATGAGACATTAAGTGGTAGAATGTATCTTCTTCTTTGTGGTCGCAGATAAACAAAGTACTCAATGTACAACTAGTGTATGGCATCTTATAGAACCAGCATTAACATCTTCCCAACTTGCTTCATTTGGCTTATGGGCATACTTCGGAGTGTCCCAGTCTGGAGTTGTCATTGGTTGCTCTCTCATTTACCTTTCCTCTAGTTTCAACTGTAAAATAGTTCTCATGCTGGTTTCAAGACCTATTCAGAGTACATGGTTGAATCACAGCCAACTATAGATTTACTTCAGCTAGCGGGCTGAGGGAATTCCTGAAAAACGACCAACTGGCCTGATGTTTTCAGGTTTGTGAGCAGAGGTGGTTGTGGGTAAAGTGAGGTCACCCTTCTATATCTCCAATATTTTGAACACATCAGTTGGTGGATTTTCCAGTTTTATTTTCTGCCTGCACGCCTTGGTAAATTTATAGTTGGCTGTAGTTGAACCATCTGTGGCATTTTTGCTATCACTTTGTCCATCTTCTCTTGGTTGCACCTTTTGAGCAGTTTTTCTTGATGAAAATATACCTACATTTTTCTCAGGCAGCCTGCAGGAATATTATAACAATCTGATGTGTCTACTTCTGTTCTCCAATGTTTGGATACAGTGATTTCTAACAACAATTTCTCTCCAAGCAATGAGGTCACAGGAAAATCATATCTAGTCAGATACACACCTGGTTTGTTATATATCAATTTAGCTACATATACTTATACTTTAGGTGCTTACTAAAGACAGAAGGAACAAAAGATAAAACTCACCTGCAAGTTCCATGCTATATTTGAGAGTAATATCCAGCAGTCGATGTGCCTGGTACTTGTCTATGATTGTTGCATTAAAGTGATCAATCTGTTCAATCATCTCCTCTCGTGTGATGGGTGTACTCTGGGCAAGCTGTTTTAGAGCACTCTCAGGGAAGAGTAGAGCATAGTTCTTCATGCCATGTTCTGCAGCTGTTTTATAAAGACGTTTAAAAAAAAAAGTCTTAGTTTAGTTGTTCAATGTCTGGGAAAATGCAACCATTAGTTTTAGTCACTGAAGTTCCTATGGGGTGTCGGTTGCCTATTTGGGAAAACCACTCGACTAGGCTACTGACGTTTGGACAACCCGTGTTTGATTCCCTCTGGAAGCAGTGTGAATTGTATTCGTGGTTGGAAAAATTACCCCCGTGATCGACCCAGCCGCTGACAGAATTGGGTACAAGGGTAGTGCTATGGGAAGGTGAGGAATGCTGCCTCACATTGTGAGTTTAGATGCTTGAAGCAACACTGTCCAGAAGTCTCGGAACACTTCTGGATAGGTGTCTTAGCACATATGGGTGAAATACTCGCATGCTAAGACGCTGATTCAAGTCTCGTCTTCTTCTACCTTTTTAGCTTCCAGTGGAGCATAGGTCCTCAACAAACACTTTCCAAGTCGTTCTATTTTTTGCCATTCTTTTAAGATTATTCCATGTCTTCCCCATCATCTTCATCTCTGCTTCTGTCTTCTCCAAGAATTCCTTGGTCTTTCTCTTTGTCTTTTCCCCTGGGGATTTCAAAAAAGGGCCTGTTGTGTAATACTCTCAGTTGGCTTCCGTAGTGTGTGTCCTATCCAGCGCCATCGTCTTCGCTGTATGTCTTTATCCACTGGTGTTTGACTGGTACATTTCCATAATTCTATGTTAGTGATTTTACCATTTCCATCCTTTTATTCTGCGTAAGCATCCATTAATGAAAGTCTGTATCTTCGTGATTGTCAATTTTGTTGTTCTCCATGTTTCACAGCCATATAATAGGACCGACTTAACATTTGAGTTGAAAATTTTTATTTTTGTATTTAACCTAATTTCTTTGGATTTCCATATGTTTCCCAGTGCAATGAAAGCTCCACTTGCTTTTGATATCCTTATTTTGGTATCATTTTCTGTTCCTCCCTCTTTATCTATATTACTGCCCAGATATATGTAAGATTGTACATCTAATAGAGGTATTTCTCCTAGTTTTATTTGGTTATTGCCAACTGTATTAATTCTCATAATGTTGGTCTTATCTCTATTAATCTTCAGTCCTAGCTGTTGTGATCTTTCATCAAGTATGCTCATTTTATCCTGCATCTGTTGATGGCTGTGTGATAGGAGAGCTATGTCATCAGCAAAGTTTAAATCATCAAGTTGTTTGGTCAGTGACCACTGGATTCCATTTCTGTTGTTTTGAGTTATTTTCATAATCCAATCTATGGCCAGTAGAAAGAGAAATGGAGACAGAAGGCACCCCTGCCTTACTCCTGTTCTTATTTCAAATGCTTCTGTAAGCTGTCCTTCATGCACCACACTTCATTTGGTTCCTTCATACATTGTTTTTATCAGGTTAATAAACTTTATGTGGATTCCGTAATGACTCAGCAACTTCCAAAGCATTCTTCTGTCTAAACTATCAAATGCCTTTTTGTAATCTATGAATCCAATATAAAGTGGGGATTTTAGTTCTAAACTTTGTTCAACTATTATACGTAGAGTAGTTATTTGATCAGCACATGATCTGTTCTTCCTAAAACCTGCTTGTTCATCTTTCAAATGTTTCTCTATGGCCTCTTTTAGTCTCTCCAGAATGATTCTGCTTAATATTTTTCCTGGCACTGATAGTAGCAAGTCTCGTACTTTACCTTTACTAAAGGTCCTGCTAATTTTCTATATTTATAAGAATGTATTTCATAAATTCATTATCAAAAACATAAATTTGTTAGAATAATTCAAGAGGAATTGAAGTTATTGAGAAATCCTACAGCTTTAATAAGTCAATAATAAAAGTAAGAGTTCCCAATAGTAGTCACTCTGTGACATTTATGGAGAATAGTGTTAGTGCTCATATTTGTCAACAGCATCAGCACATTTTGGGTGATGTGGTCAGCACCACACCAGGTCACCCACTTTCCCAAATAAAATCTGTGGGTGCCCATTTTCAGAGACCTTGAAGCCGTGTTGGTCCTGACAGAAAATATTAATCCCATTTGGGAAAAGAACCAGGACCATTTTAATCTGTAGACAAGCACACCAACTGCTCTGCCACCAAAGCTTCTGCATGAATAAATACAGTTCTGAAACAAACTTCAATTAAATTCAACACATATAACAATAAATCTCCTTGTAAAATGTGTAATATATCACCAATTTCTTTTACTTTAGAACTAAACTTAAGTCTACATAAATGTCTTATTTGACCATGGATTGCTTCACTTGTGACTGCATCTCTTTTGTATACATCTTATCCAGACACTCTGAAGCATTTACACTCAACATCGTGGTGGTGCTGTTCATTTATGTTTTGAACCATTTTCTGCATCATATATTTCTTTTTGTTTCAATTTATCTCTCTCTTTTTAATTAATATGTCTCTTTTCTCATCAAATCTGTTGCTAATAAATGTCACAAAGTGATAACTTCATTAACACACATGACATAAGGCTAATGATGCAATGGATCCCAGGACACACCAAGAAATGATAAGGCTGAGACATTAGCTAAAAGAGGATCCAAACATACACAATTTTAGACTGACATCTCATTAAACACAGCCAAACAAATAATAAACTCCACCAGAAGAGAAAATTGGCTGAATGGACAGGACTGGAAAAAAACAGGGCGAGAACTTTTTAAACACATGACAAGGCCAAAACCCCATGACAACATTAACAACATCATATCCACTCTGTGAACATCCACATAAAATAGCAGAACATCACCTGTTTGTTGTCCAAAGCGCAACGACATCAGAGCAACTCTACTTCTCAAAACCAAATAAATGGAACACCTTTACGGAACATCTTGCAGTGAAGAGCAAAGCAAGGGAACTTATAAATACTTATAGATACCATTACATGACATTGGACCGAAGGGTGTCAGCTCAAAGGCTTTTTTATCTATAACAGCAACAAATGTCATAAAGTAATTGACAGTATGAGTAGGATTGCTCACTACAATCAGAGATGACACTACAGTACATGGGGCAACCCATATGTGCTTAGTAATAACAAATGACATTTCAATATTCAATTTCATGTATTTTTACTTTATATTTAAAATGCTAATCATAATTTTACCGATAGCCTTTGCCATTGTCCTCAATTCTCCCAGACACTCCAACTCTAATTTTTCTCTGCTATTCTTAGGTTCTGTTCCAACTTTAGCCACATCATTTCGTCGTCGACCTCCTTGTACTGGCAACTCCACCTGAGCACAAATTTATAAATAAAGCACAATGTGATGGATATTGACATTCTGTTAAATTTTCATTTGTGTATTTATTTTACTGATAGAGTTTATATTTTAACTGATAGAGTTTAATATTTAGTAACAGTTTTTAAAAAAAAAGTAATCAAATTAGGTAATCTCAATGAAGAGTTTTGGAAGATTGGTTTTGATGATAATTATATTTACTTTCTTTTTCTCATATAAATAATACAGAATACATTACATACATACAGATACTATGATGGAAAGCAAAAATAAAGGACTCAACCTTAATAGCCAAAAGACAGAAGTAATGGTAACAACAAAGAAAAAGTCATCACTGCAATGCACAATAAAGACAAGTGGAACAATATTAAAACAGGTAAATGAATTTAAATATCTGGGAACACTGGCAGATCAGATGGTAGATGTACAACAGAGGTGAGATGCAGAATGGCTCAGGCAAAAGCAGCTTTCCAAAAAATGAGGAAGATACTGTGCAATCCATTTTTGACAATAAAAACAAGAAAAAGAGTTCTTAAATGTTATGTAGAGACAGTCTTAACATATGGATGTGAATGATGGACAACAGACAAGAAAATCACTGGAGGCTGTATAAATGTGATTTTACAGAAGAATGTAGGGAATACCATGGACAGCTAAGAAGAGTAATGAAAACGTTCTGAAAGAGGCCAAAGCAAAAAGAGAGCTAATTTCAAATATTAAGAAGAAACAATCATTATTTTTTGGCCATGTAACGAGAAGGGAACAGCTGGAATATATTGTAAGAACTGGGAAAATTTAGGGACGAAGAGATAGTGGGAAGCAAAGAGAAAAGATACCAGACAGCTTAAGAGAATGGCTTGGCAGAAGGTCAATAACAGAAAAATAAAATAAATAACTGCCGAGATCGAAAGTTGTGGAAAGACATGATCACCTACGCCAGCAGGCATGGTACTTGATGATTTATATATATATATATATATATATATATATATATATATATATATATATATATATATATATATATACATATATGAGTGTGTGTCCTTCTCTATATATAAAACATACTAGTGTTCATAACAGTGCAAAGCTAAGATCTAATTGTATTTTTGTTCCATTTTGCAAAAGGCTTCAATTTTAAAACTGAAAATTCCAATTAAAAATGATAGTTTAAAAGTAATCTTATATCTTTTCATTCTGCTGCAATCAACTACCAGTTTTAACAGAATTCCATAAATTATTGTATGAAATTAATAAGCTGTTTCAAATTCCCAATGGTCTGTTTCATATTTTAATCTTTGAACTCCCTTTATAGTATAAAACATTAACATCAGCACCAGCCTTGTTTTTATTTTATTATTATTATTTTTTATTTTGCGTTTGCCATCATTCACCTCTGGCAAAGTCACTAGAGACTAGGAACTGAATTTTGGGTGTTAATCCATTTTTCCCTAACAGGCTAACAATTATCAATTCATCACTTAGATGAGTTTACACTGTTAAATAACTTTTTAGAACCACTGAAAGTAAATATTTCTTTCGTAAATGTAATTAAAAAGGGAAAAAAAAAGTACAATCTAAAACATCAAAACGGTAAATAATAGAATATTTGACTACTTGCCTTTAGTTTGTTCTGCATTAGATTTATAGCACTGGGTCCAAGCCGCACATAGCAGACAGCATGGTCTTGGGAGGTTATCTCTAAATCTTCCCTAAGAATACCATCAATGACAAGCTTACGGCACAGTCTCTCTGCGTCATTCCTAGACCAATTTTTGCCTCGTGAGTGAAGTGCAAGTTTAGAATGGCCAAGACTCTGGATCTTCGTGTTATTGGAACCTGTGAGGAGCATTTGAATAACACTGATTTATCTTTATTAGTCAACTGGCAACAGATATCAACATCATTGATAAAATTGAGTAAAAGTTTTCCCATTTATAAAAGTAGGTCACCTATTCTGTATTCTGAGAAAAACTACACTCAGGTTGGATTCAGTAAACAGACATAAACAAGAACATCCTGTTGTTTTTCTGTTTCTAAGGACAAAAACAATGCCAGTTCCTAACACTTTTGTGCTTTTCATCTTCATTAAGTATAAGCACAGGCCAAAAAATAACATATAAGGAAATTTTTTAAAATGTATATATATCCAATTTGTGCTACCAATGTCAGATATGAAAATTTTTGAAAGACAAATGCAGTAACAGTAACTCCTTCCCTATACAGGGCTTTGCAGCATCATCCATCAGAAATGACCCCTCCTTTAGCTTCTTAAAACTCTAGGGGAGGAGGGCCCACCTGGGTCATGACTTTAGGCATTGACTTTCTGCTGTATTAAACTTGAAGACTCACACTATATTCGGCGTACAATAACAACTTATTCTGTGCAACACTTCTGATCAAATCTACAGTCCATATCCGGTCACATGTGACTGTCTTAGCTTTAACCTAGCACACGACTGTCTGAGCTTTAACCTAGCGCACGACTGTCTAAGCTTTAATCTAGCACACGACTGTCTAAACTTTAATCTAGCACACGACTGTCTAAACTTTAATCTATCACACGACTGTCTAAGTTTTAATCTAGCACACGACTGTCTAAACTTTAATCTTGCACACGACTGTCTAAACTTTAATCTAGTACACGACAGTCTAAGCTTTAATCTAGCACACGACTGTCTAAACTTTAATCAAGCACACGACTGTCTAAGTTTTAATCTAGCACACGACTGTGTAAACTTTAATCTACCACACGACTATCTAAGCTTTAATCTAGCACACAACTGTCTAAGCTTTAATCTAGCACTTGACTGTCTAAGCTTTAATCTAGCACACAACTAATTAAGCTTTAGCATAGCACACAACTAATTAAGCTTTAGCATAGCACACGACTGTCTAAGCTTTAATCTAGAACACGACTGTCTAAGCTTTAATCTAGCACACGACTGTCTAAGCTTTAATCTAGCACACAACTGATTAAGCTTTAGCATAGCACACGACTGTCTAAGCTTTAATTTAGCACACAATTGTCTAAACTTTAATCTAGCACACGACTGTCTAAGCTTTAATCTAGCACACAACTGATTAAGCTTTAGCATAGCACACGACTGTCTAAGCTTTAATTTAGCACACAATTGTCTAAACTTTAATCTAGCACACGACTGTCTAAGCTTTAATTTAGCACACAATTGTCTAAACTTTAATCTAGCACACAATTGTCTAAACTTTAATCTAGCACACGACTGTCTAAGCTTTAATTTAGCAGACAATTGTCTAAACTTTAATCTAGCACACGACTGTCTAAGCTTTAATCTAGCACACAACTGATTAAGCTTTAGCATAGCACACGACTGTCTAAGCTTTAATTTAGCACACAATTGTCTAAACTTTAATCTAGCACACAACTGTCTAAGCTTTAATGTAACACACGACTGTCTACTGTGACTCAGTTGTATGCAGTGACAGGTCTGCGAGGAAAACAATAAACTAAAGTTAAAAAGGACAGCATACCTGAGTCTGCCCCATGGTGAAGCAAGATGCAACTGTTGACTAATCTAAAGAAAAAAAGAAACAATGATGACCTAAACAAGTGAACATTGCTCACCTTTGAATACCTCCAGGATGTGTATAAGGGTGTAATTACCACGACCTCCAGTATTAAGTTCTTTAACACACTTCACAATTTCTTTAGCATCTTCAGTCACATCCCGCAGGCTGAAGGAATCCTAAATGAAACCAAGATACTAGAATAGATGTACTAAAATGAATGCACCAAAAATGTGTAAAAGTTATCTAATGAATGACATTTGTAGTCTCATAAGCTTGTGTGAATTGTCTTCTGCCATGAAAGAGGCATCAAGTCAGGATTAAACCTCAAGCACAATTTAACTTATTCAACATTTTTTTAAAAAAGTCCTGATTTACAAAAAAAATTTGTTAATTTATATAAAATAATTGTATTGTTTTCCTGTGTGTTACCGGGGCCTCATTAAGAGGGAAGTAAAGAATAGGACACTGTGACCTTATAGGCATGTCGTAAGAGGCAACTAAGGAGATAATTGATGGCTTGACAAGCTGTCATTGTAAAAAGTATTGTTATGGAAACAGCACCATATATTTTAGAGCAGTGATCTCTGCAATATGTGCCGCTTTGGCACGCAAGGTTTCTGTTTTTGAGATTGTGGTTCTGCCCTATGTGCCGTCTTCAGCTCGAAAGGACAATAGATAGATAGATAGAATTGTGTTGTTTGACACAATTCAAATAAAAAAACATGACATGTTTTTTTTTTAAAAGTTTAAAATAAACATATTGCTTATAACCAATGCTGTTGCATTGATATTATTTTGATATCATTTATGGTATTAGATTTTACATTTTGCAATACAGACAAAAAATAGTCTGATCAAACTAAGCTGGAAGCCATATCCTCATAATTAAAAGCATTCAAGCATTCTGGTGATTTTATTTAAAGGACAGAGACATGTGGTAGTCTACCTTTATCTCACAGTTATCACAAAGGGCACCTTTCAGTGATGAACACATATCACGTGAGAAGCTGCATTCACCAAAATACTGAAGGATCTGACATCTACGGCAGTCAGATACATTTTCACAGTATGATACCATCCTGAAGAGATTATCAATATGAACACGTTTTGACTCAAAGTTTGCACTTTGGTCCGCTGTGAAGAAAAAAACAAAATAAAAGTAGCAAATTTCCTTGTAATTTGTGATATTAAAAAACTTCACAATAAGCCGGGTCAGAATTTTTAAAAATATGTATGTTGTTGATATTGACTACATTACACCTACTTAATAATATCATTGTCAGTTGCTTGATATAATAAATGTTGTCTTATGACAATCCTACAGCTGAGTAGCATTATGGTAACATAACCCACTTAAATATGCAAATTTAGTGCTTTTTTTTTGCTTTTATTTAACATAAAATATATGTTTACTTTTAACTTCCTTATTTAATTTTCATAGAAAATGCAATTAAAGTGTACCAAAATAATATCTAAGAATCTCAATATGGCAGCTATTTATATTGCTCATTGTGGAAATGAGGTGATGTTAGCATGAACAAATAACACCTTTTCATTTACAGTATTATTATTTTGCATCAAAACATACTTAACTCTTTCTGTACAATTTGCTGCAGCCTGTGTCAAATCTACTTCGGTCAAATACAACCCACTGCACTTTTCAACATTCTCAATTTGTTTCATGTAAACCAAATTTCAACTTTTAAATTGGCTATTTTATTTAGTTTCATCTAAACATTCTTAAATGGAGAGTTTCTGCTTCCTTCTACATGAGGTTTTTACAAAGAAACAGTGTTATTAGAGTGTGATTTTCCAATTGGATTAGCAGTGTTTATTGCTGACAAAATCAGCTGATCAAAATGACCGGAGACAAATAATAATAGATGAATATTATTATAGGAGTGGCAGTGTTCCCTAACGTTTGGCTTTTCGTAGCAAGGTGCTGTGCCACTGCGTACTGGTTTGATCCTGCTTCGGTCCATATATTGTTCTTTGTTTTTTTCTGTTGTTGATTATTTGTCATTTTTTCCCGAGAGCTGTAAACATACCTCTTCCTCTGAATTGATTCGTTGATCAAAAGGACATTGAATAGTAGTGATTCTAATGCTAGAATACAATTCATAATGGCTGAAGAAACCAGTAACTTTGGTTTAATGTAATTTTTTTGTTTTGGCATCCCCCATTCTCCTTTCTACGTGTCTTGTAGCATCTTTTTATCCATGAAACCTAATTTCTTGTTCAATTATCTAAAAATTAATAAACAATGTGTTACATAAAAAAGCATGTACCATGCGCTATGAGGTAGCTGAACATACTGATGGACTTATAACGACCATACTGATAGACATTGTACCTGATACAGGAAATCCAAGTTCCTGTGTCTCTCCTAGTGTAAACACACAGCTGTGTGTTAAAAATTCTAAGAAAATATTTTTAGTGCTCAAAATGTTACATTTAAGTGATAGTAATTTTTACTGTGGTATCGCAAACATGTCAGTCACAGATAGGTATTGTAATCTAGGGTTAATGAGTTATGTTGGTACAGTAATTTTAATGAGTGGGAGCTTAAAAATAAAAAAAATAATTGTATTTCATCAGCTTTTTTGTGCGGCAGAAATTGATCCTAGAGAATTAAGCTGTATGATGCATGTAGTTTTAAACCTGGTATGTTGGACTTTTTTTTTTTTTTTTGACACTTTCCTAGTATCAGAAAACTTCCTGAATGTTTTGAGATATTTCCTCAAATTTCACAGCATCTATTTATGGAAATATCAAAAGTTGGAGTAAGATTATTTCATGAAAAACATTATGAAAACCAGAATAGTTTACAACAATTGTCAGAATAGTTTATATGTCTTCCATTTCTGCCCTATTTTCTTTCTCACGCTGAATTTTGCTGTCATTTGTGACTCCACTGTTGGAAAAGATTACCTATTACAAAGGTTAATTATTATCTTGTGTCATTATGAAGCAGACTTCAATGTTTATTATTCAACCATTATCTTTAAGCACTATTGACTTTTAAGGTTTGCTATCTCAGTGCACCAGTCTCTGAATTTCCTGTAATGATGACTTGGGTAGTTATCACTTTCTTTATAAATGGTGATGACCTTATCTTTTGTAATGTATAGGTCAACAAATAATATAGGAGAAGAAATACCTGCAGTAGCCATTGTTATGATACTATCATACAGAGAAAGTGATTAACTGTGATTCATCTTGGAATATAAGATATTTTGAAATTTAAATAATAAAAAAAAAAAACCAAACTAAAATACCAACTTTCAATAATCCGTCTCAGTCTCTTGACATCTTGGTAAGTATATAGCAGGAGACAGTATGAGAGAAGCCCATCTCTGCCTGCTCTTCCTGCTTCCTGGTAGTAGCCTTCCACTGACTTTGGAAGTGAGTAATGGATCACATATCTCACATCTGCTTTGTCTATGCCCATACCAAAGGCAATGGTTGCACAAATTATCTGTGAACAAATATCAATGCTTATTATTCAGAGCAATTTATATGTCCAGTAGCGAGTTCATTATCAATATAAAAATTAAGTAATAAAATATATAATTAGAAATCAAAATAGGGAGAAATTCATAGATGATTTTGTGAAACAAGCAAAAGGAAAAGCACTGAGAAATATATAAAAACACTGTGTACAACATGATATGTCATCATTGAGACCGGTGTGTAAGCACTATGCATGTAAGAAACAAAAGAAGAGCACTGTCATGAAATACCAAAGAAATAAGATAAGAAATTTTTGACAGTTGCAGGGTTAACACTCCAGGCACTACAATTCAGAAAATTACCACATTTGCAGACCTTTTTGACTGAATCATCACAAGATCACCCTGTAGTAGATTCCATCTCATTGTGTAAAGATATCAGAAAGGAAGAAGCGGATCAGCTGGCAAAGGAAAGCACAGCAGTCAAACAACCACATGCACCAGTAACATACCATCAGAAGAAGAAAGAGAAAATCAAATCAAGACCCCCAAGCTCCAAATCAAGATGCCTACCTTAATGTGAATAAATGGGAACAAGTTATCATTATACGCCTCAAAACAGGACACTCCATTGTAGTCACATGTATAAAAAATTAAAGATTGACACCTCAGCCACATGTACATGGGAACAGGAACCAAAGACTGCTGAACACATACTTCAAGACTATTGAATGGAGAACACTGAGGAAAACCCACTAAACCATAGATACAACAATACAGGCAAAAATATGTGGGTCTCAGCAAGTACTAGAAAAAAATAGTAACATTTACACAAGAAATGACACTGTAGATATAAATAAAACTTCAGATTAACAAAAGATAGATAGAAGATAAGAAAAATGGATGAAGTACATAGTTAGTAGTATAATTTACCTCTGTCAGTCATAGTTGACTATGGATTTTTTAGTGCTCCTAAAAATGTTATTTTTTTCTTTTCTTTCAAAAGAAAGAATGAGGCACATAAGATGAACACTAAATAAGTAATCACTAAAAATTATTAAGGGTATCAATAACATCATCATTTCCCACCTTTAACTGCCCAATAAGACCTCACCTGGCATGTCTTTCAACATATACCTTTTGACAATCAGGGTGAAAACAAGCAACAACAAAAAAAAGTTATAAAAGTTTGGATAAAGAGATAAAGATTATTCTATTCATGGAATCAGTTTCACTGCAGTTGGGGCATCCCCATATCCACTCCACCTCCCATCCCAGTATTTCTCGAAGCATATGCAGACTGATTGTTCCAGTAAGGTGTTTATAGATACATCTGCATTTCCCAGTAATCACTCTGTGTCGACCACATCCCTTTTCCACCTTTAGATTTCTCAGTCTCTCAATATATACATCATTCCTCCCCCATCATTCTCCTCCTCTTCTCTTAAGGACAAACTTGGTGATGTCTTCTTTGTCCACAGTCCAGCAACACTCAGTGCCAAAGCTGTCAGCGAACTTATTGGCTATTTCATTGCCATGTACACCAGCATGCCCAGAACAGTACACCCAGGTTAAAGCGTTCACTTTAGCGCCATCCAAGAGCTGCATCCACTCTTGCCGCAAACACTGTAGCATATTTTGTGAGTCAGTTATCAAGACTATGTGATTCATGTTCTGTGTAACCAACCATGTTATCACTGCCGTTGTTGCTTCTATCTCCATTCTCATGCTGGACACTGTAATGGTACACTTGCCAGATTCCCTAGCCATTTCTTAGTATGCCACAAAACCCCAACCACTGTACCATCCGCAGGATACAGAATCTTCTGTGTAGATGATTGGATCTGAGGTGACACCACTTTTTTTTATGGATTCCTTGGTAGCTCCATAGGTCCAATTGTGACTCTCCCTGCCAAGCTGAATGATTACTTTAGTTAGTCTCTTCTCCTCTGCTGTTACTTCTATCCAATCCTTGCCAGTTCTAATATCATTCAGAGCACATACTTTCCACATGGACTCTGCCTCAGCCACCCAGGATTTTCTACGTCTGAAGCGCTTGCCCTTGGTCGCACCAAACTCTGAATGCAAGGGATGTTTTATATTCCTTACCACGTTCAAATAAGTGCTCAAATTGCAATACTCAGATTGCAAAGTTGTAAAGAGTTCAGAAAGAGGGCCTACGGGCATTTCTCGGATACATCAGACATACACCTATCCATTCAATGAGGTATTTAGATGAGATAAAGACAATCAAAAGAAATATAAAGGCGGTTATAATAAAATAAAAATATTCATATCTAAGGTAAAAATACTAATGTTCAAGAGAATACGAAAAAATAAAAAGAAACAATACTTTGCATCTGTCATCATTCAGCCACCTGTCCTGAACTTTGGCCCTCATATTATCATCAAGGCCAGCATGGTAAGGCTCTGCTTGAAGTCCAGCTTTTCTCAATTCAGCAGCCACAGTGTCACACTCTTTCCTGAATGCATAAAGAAAAGAGATACTTTGATTTAATGTTAATCAAGAGTTATGTTTCCACCAAAATATTACAAAATTTGACCAATGCACATATAAACAGATCTATTAAAGACAAAGTAATTCAGATTATCAGCTTTGATACAATGAGCAATTTATTTATAGAAGACTCAGATCCAGGTAGTAAAAGAATAGAGTCACTGTTGCCTGTGTCCAGGTAGTAAAAGAATAGAGTCACCGTCACCTGTGTCCATGTAGTAAAAGAATAGAGTCACTGTCACCTGTGTCCATGTAGTAAAAGAATAGAGTCACTGTCTAAAAGAATAGAGTCACTGTCACCTGTGTCCATGTAGTAAAAGAATAGAGCCACTGTCTAAAAGAATAGAGTCACTGTCACCTGCGTCCATGTAGTAAAAGAATAGAGTCACTGTCTAAAAGAATAGAGTCACTGTCACCTGTGTCCATGTAGTAAAAGAATAGAGCCACTGTCTAAAAGAATAGAGTCACTGTCGCCTGTGTCCATGTAGTAAAAGAATAGAGTCACTGTCACCTGCGTCCAAGTAGTAAAAGAATAGAGCCACTGTCTAAAAGAATAGAGTCACTGTCACCTGTGTCCATGTAGTAAAAGAATAGAGTCACTGTCTAAAGGAATAGAGTCACTGTCTAAAAGAATAGTCACTGTCACCTGTGTCCATGTAGTAAAAGAATAGAGCAACTGTCTAAAAGAATAGAGTCACTGTCACCTGTGTCCATGTAGTAAAAGAATAGAGCCACTGTCTAAAAGAATAGAGTCACTGTCACCTGTGTCCATGTAGTAAAAGAATAGAGTCACTGTCACCTGTGTCCATGTAGTAAAAGAATAGAGTCACTGTCGCCTGTGTCCATGTAGTAAAAGAATAGAGCCACTGTCGCCTGTGTCCATGTAGTAAAAGAATAGAGCCACTGTCGCCTGTGTCCATGTAGTAAAAGAATAGAGTCACTGTCACCTGTGTCCATGTAGTAAAAGAATAGAGTCACTGTCGCCTGTGTCCATGTAGTAAAAGAATAGAGCCACTGTCTAAAAGAATAGAGTCACTGTCACCTGTGTCCATGTAGTAAAAGATTAGAGGCACTGTCACCTGTGTCCATGTAGTAAAAGAATAGAGCCACTGTCTAAAAGAATAGAGTCACTGTCACCTGTGTCCATGTAGTAAAAGAATAGAGTCACTGTCACCTGTGTCCATGTAGTAAAAGAATAGAGTCACTGTCGCCTGTGTCCATGTAGTAAAAGAATAGAGCCACTGTCTAAAAGAATAGAGCCACTGTCGCCTGTGTCCATGTAGTAAAAGAATAGAGGCACTGTCACCTGTGTCCATGTAGCAAAAGGTAACCAAGGAGGTTCGGGTCAGAGTCTTCACCAGTGCTATGGAATCCATGTATCTGAGCTGAAGCCATCTTCAGTGGTTTTGCTAGTGTGTGACGGGTGTACTTAATATTGGGGAACATGGTGAAATGGTGATCTAAGGACTGTGGAGTTGCCCGTTGTGCAATGAGAATGATCTGTCAACTACACTAAAAAGAGCTTTGAAATACACAAGAAGAAATAAATAAACATGCACTTATTTAAAGGAAATATTTCTGCTCATGCATTATTTTCTTTGTACACACTGCTTCACTCAAAGCCTCTTCACAAGCTCACGTACCTGGACAGACAATATACAATGCCACTGTCCCGTGGAAACCTTGTCTTAATTATATCTATAACATCCACTGTAGCATTAGATGGTTTCTTGTTCTGGATACTGTATTTCAAGTTTGGTCTGTTGAAACTTTGCATGAACCTGTTTGGTGGACATATTCTACTATTTATAATACACAAACTACATATCTTTATACAAGTATCAGTAACATACATAGCTACATCATTTTCTGACAATTCATACTGTTAACATCCTATATTTATATACATACTTATCATATGATGTAATAATTAAGGAAAATACTACTTATTTATTTGCTTCTGTTTCATTGATAAAGGCCTAGAATATCATATAAACACACTGTTTATACAATCAAACATTTTTGTTAAAATTGTGCAATGTTTGTCCTTTTGCAGCATGTAATTTACACTGTTTATAAAAGTTCTTTTAACTTAATTTGTTTCATTTCACTTATAATGAAATCAACAGGTCAAATGTTGCAAAAAGAAGACAAGCATTCAAATAAATAACAAGATGATATACCATTTGGGATTGGTCATTCCAAGCTGGTGGATTATATCCTTGCGGACACGCGGTGTAGCTGTTGCTGTCAGCGCCATCATAGGGACTCCAGGAAATCGCTGCCGTAGGACATTCAGTTTCTTGTAGTCAGGTCGAAAGTCATGACCCCACTTGTTCCAGAAAGATTATATTCCAGATAGATTATATATGTCAACTCATATTAGATAATAAGAACTATATTTCTTTAATGCTGTTATTCACATGTCAACTCACATTAGATAAGAACTACATTTCTTTAATGCTGTTAATGCACATATATTAACTCACATTGGATAAGAACTACATTTCTTTAATGCTGTTAATGCACATATATTAACTCACATTGGATAAGAACTACATTTCTTTAATGCTGTTAATGCACATATATTAACTCACATTAGATAAGAACTACATTTCTTTAATGCTGTTATTGCACATATGTTAACTCACATTAGATAAGAACTATATTTCTTTATTGCACATATATTAACTCTAACAAACATGAAACAATAAACCAAAACATTGAATTTAAATTTTCAAAAAATTTATTTCTTTGACAATGTTGATTATGTTATGTCCCTACTCTCAATCAACCACAACATCCTCCTTTATTTAAAAAAAAAAAAAAGGTATTAAATATTAGAACAGCAGTACAACTAAATACCAATAGTGATCTTTAGTTTTGAGTCATTTGTTAAGTTTAATTAACTTGAATTTGTTAGTATGTTGTTTATATTTGTTCTGAGCTTCACAATCTGTCTGAAATGTATGTTACTTGCCCAAAGTAAAATAATTGTAAAGTAACTATTTGTTTTAGTATTAATCATAACTATTCATCAATATTGCCATGTTCTGTAATTACAACAAATCAATGTTTAGAATGTATCTTGCAATGTCATCTGCAATCATTGACTTAAACAAATAATATTAATAAGCCCAGTTAAGATCTGATTTAATGAAAACTTAAAGTAATAATAAATTTAGTGAATAATATTGTATATTTTATTTTGTTAATAATAGTTGCCAAAATTGTTAACAAACTGAATTATCAAAATGAATCAAGCTTACTACACATATCATTTCAAAATATTTATTACATATATATATATAAATAAACAGCACATGCATATTACCTGACTGACACAATGTGCCTCATCAATGACAAAACGGTTTAGAAGCTGACGTCTATACAGACTATCAAGACAACTGAGTAGTTTTTCACTGGCTGATAGCTGTTGGTGAGGTGACAATACAAATATCAATGTGTTACACTTGTCATTCAAAACAAGAACTACTGAAAGGTAAATGTCTACTATATGATTGTGTATGAAAGAAATTGATTATTAAAAGTGGTGACACCATGATAATAACCATGTATGGGTGGTGTGTCATTCTCTATGATGTTTCATGCAAGCTAGTAAAGACATGTGTCTACAAAAAACTTTTAAAGCACTCCCAGTAATAAATTTACAAGAAAATATGTGATCTTAATAACATTTGTATTTAGATAAATTGTTTAATGTTACTAAACGCCGATGTAACATACTAGATTTTACAAGAAAATATGTGATCTTAATAACATTTGTATTTAGATATATAGTTAACTTTATTGAACGCTGATGTGATATGTAAATGTCAAGAGACAGATTTGCCATTTACCTTTTCTGGAGTTACATACAATAATTTAAATGCTGGCATTCTTTGGTACAGACCACTGTACACTGCCTGGCTCTGGCCAGTCTCTACATCACTGGACAAATGAGTTGCTGGTATCTGAAAAATATGACATTAGCAATACAAAGTACTTACAAATTTCAGTAATTTCTGAATTTCATTTTAAAATCTGAAACAAGGAAGTCTTCATTAGAAAACCAGTCAAAGTGGTACATTGTGATTGGTTAGACTACACATTATGTTATCTAAATCAAAAGACTTGCCAATATATAGATTTCATTTTAATTTTCAAAACAGCCGCATGGAAAATGGCAGATAATATAATTGATATGATTCTGTGATAGCTAAAGGCAACAAAAGCTGAACACTCTTTATGTGATATTTTCCTCATGGAGAATTAAGCCAGTGGTGACGCATTAACTCATGCACAAAAACTTAATACTGAACAGTTGAACATTTCTACAGGATTTACAGTTTAAAAACTGAGCAAAGTGCAACACGGAAAATAAATCTTTAAAAAATTATTAAATTAATATGAGAATATTATGTGACTATATTAACATATATCTTCAGTAATCAAGAAAAGACAATGGTCATATGTTGGACATGTGATGAGGAGAGATAATAACTGAATAGCAAAGCAAGCCCTCATGTGGGAAACAGGTAAGAGGAAAAGAGGCCGACCCAGAGAGTCACTGAGAAGAACACTGATCAGAGAGGCAAGAGCAGCAGGAATCGGCTCCCTCAATGAGATAGAGTTGCTTGCACAGAACAGAGACAAATGGCGAGATTTGATAAAAGATCTATACAAGGATTGAAAACTGCTAGAATAAAAATTTAGATATGAGAAAGAGTATCTGGGCCTATGCCCTATGGGTCGGCTATGGCTCGAAAGGTCAATAGATAGAAAGATATTAACACATAAATTATTAAATTAATATGAGAATATTATGTGACTATATTAACACACAAATTGTTAAATTAATATGAGATTATGTGACTATATTAACATAAAATTATTAAACTAATATGAGAATATTATATGACTATATTAACATATTTTCGCTACCAACATGCTGTGGCCACGTCAATTTTCGCAATATTTTAATTTTATTTAAAATAACATCATGAAAATAAATTAATATTGATCTAAAACACGCATTTGATGGGACATTTTGTTCAGAAAGTCTGAACAGCAGATAAATAAGAGAATTGCAAAGTTTTAGTTTTATTCCAAATAATCGTGAAATATTTGGTAAATTAAAAGCAGCAAATTGCAGCTTAATATACAGAATGTGTATTACATAGTGTATGGAAAAGAAAGAACAAATCACTCTCACACTAAATGATATTATTTTAATTACTGAATGATTATCCAATTCCTACTACCAGCTGTCAATTAAATAAATTCATGTACTCACATCTAAAGATAGCAGTCGCTGAGTCTGGTCCTGAATAAGTGCTCTTAAAGGTGATATAATGACAGACACACCATTGGCGACTATTGCTGGCAGCTGGTAGCACAAACTTTTGCCACCTCCTGAAACACAAATATAACAAGATGCACATTTGTACAAAGAACATAACACAAATATACAATACGTACATTTACACAAAGAACATAAAACAAATATTAGAATATGTACATTTGTACAAAGAGCTTAACACAAATATAAAAGATGTACATTTGTACAAAGATTTGTAACACAGATTTGTAACAAATTAATGAAATTATAAATTATTATTATAAATTTTATAAAAGGCTTACAGCAGTATATATAGTTATCATTATCATCATGTACCGTGCCTGCTGGCGTAGGTGATCACGTCTCTCCACAACTTTTGATCTCAACAGTTATTTATCATTTCTGTTGTTGACCTGCCAAGCCATTCTCTTAAGCTGTCAGGTATCTTTTCTCTTTGCTTCCTTCTATCTTTTCGTCTCTCGATTTTTCCAATTGTTACAATATATTCCAGTTGTTCCTTTCTCATTACATGGCCAAAAAATGATGATTGTTTCTTCCTAATATTGGAAATTAGCTCTCTTTTTGCTTTGGCTTCTTTCAGAATGTTTTCTTAGTATATAGTTATGAAATCGTCAAAACCATCAAAATATTATCATTATAAGTGCAACTTGTTATATCCAATTTATGTGTAATTATAGGGGAATGTACTATGTAAACTTTAGAAAAAGATTGAGCAATTATATCCCTTGCAAAAAGTTTAATATTAAACATTCACATAATGTTGTTTCTGTCCTTCAGGATGGTATGTATGTACTTGAGGAAATATGTTCTTTGCATATTTCTGCTTTTGAGTTAACATTTTGATTACTTTCTCTAACACTTCATTTTCATTTCAAGTAATATGCACTTGCGTTTTTTGCCAGTACTGCAAGCCACAGCAATATCAAATTCAATGGCTTGCGAATAGATATGAACAAGCATGTAGAGAATTCTATGTGCACCAACACCAGCCTACCGACACCGACCAAAAATCATGTGCCGAAGGTCTGTAAAATAAATGGTCACTAACACCATATTCCCTATATGCCACTTAGGCGTGACAGGGGTACTTGACTTTTTTTTTTTTTTTTACTATTGTCCACTGGCCTATTCAATAAAAAACAATCCTTTTTCTGACCGCAAACACAAATGGTGCTGTATGCTTTTGTTTCCTCAAATCACACCTCTCATCCACTGCTGTGTGTAATTAGGCCTTAAGAGTCATGGCCCATGTGGCCACACAATTTACACACTGACAAGCAAAGTACACACTTTTAAGTTTTTTTTGGCTAGGAAATTAAAAAAAAAAGTTATAACTAATTTGTGGGCTGGGTGATAGTATTATAAAAGATTTGTTACATGGGATAAAGAAAAAAAAATTCAGACATTAAACAATTTTACATTATATCAAGATTCTTGTATCGTAGATTCAATTGTATTAACACTGTGCGGCCAAGATTCATGTCACTAAGAGCCATAAACACCAATCTCAAAATGCCACCAGTTTTTTTTTGGTTTAATCATAGCCAATGATTTAAATATAAAAAAAGGAAATAAACTTAAAATAGTACAAAAATTTTATCTGAAGACAGCAGTACACTGTAAAAACATTGCTAGTTTTTGTAAAGATTTTGATGAATTTAAATATGACTAAAATATTCCATGTGTTTAACTGATCAAATATCCCAGATATGAAACAAATCACAGAAGGTAATCAATATTAAAAACACTCTACAACATGTTAAAAATATGCCTGAATAATGCACCCAACTGCTATACCATTCAAAAATTGTAATTCTTAATTGCTTAAATTCTTATCCTTCAATTTTTTTTCAAAATATTGTTTCTGATTATGAATCTGTGTCCTTTTCCCTTCAATTTGATGCATAATATATATGTATATGACTTGTTATAGTGAAAATATGAAAGATTTAGTGAAAGAAGGATTTTTCAGGAAGAAAAAAAGTATGGCAAAACACAAGTGACTGGGTAGAAAAATACTGAACATTAAGAGTTAAACAATCATGGGTTTTTATGAAACATAAATATACGTTCTACTGTCTGTGTGACCTGTCCACATACACATATGGGTGATGAGACAAGCCTTGGGTGATAAGTCCAAGGTCTCAATCTAAGGGATAATATCACTTCTTTTGCTCACGCAGGATAGTGATGTTTTAAATATGTAATGGAAAAGGTCACAAATACATAATGTAATGAATTATGAGCAAACAGAATAAGCATCTGGGGTTAAACAAGGATGTATTTTATCGCCCTTGTTATTTGGAATTGTTATGGACTTCATAATGAAGAAATGCTGCACTGGTAATAAAGGCATCGAATGGATACAAGGAGACCATTTGGAGGACCTCGACTTTGCTAATGACATAGTTCTCATCAGCAGTCAGATAAAAACGATGCAGGAAAACACAAATGAACTATCATCAATAGCCAGCAAAATTGGGCTTGAGATCAATCATGAAAGACTAAAGTCATGAAAAGTTTAATTCCAACAGGTGACAAAATATACATGGAAAACAAACCAGTAGAAGAGACAATGTAGTCACATTGATCGAGAAGGGGATACGAGCAAAGAAATTAGAATCAGACTGGCTAAAGCAGCAATGTCTTTCAGAAGCCTTGAAAAGTTGTGGAAATCAAAACTCATTAGCACAAACACAAAACTTAGGCTATTCAAATCAAATGTACTATCAACCCTTACGTATGCGTGTGAAAGCTGGAAAACAACAAGAGATATAGAAACAAAGTTGAACGCATTCGAAAATAAATGTCTAAGGAAAATACTTGGTATAGAATGGAACGAATTCAAAACAAACGAGGAAATTAGAGAAATCGCCAATCAACCACTAATATCTTCAGTAATAAAGAAAAGACGATGGTCATACGTTGGACATGTGATGAGAAGAGATAATAATCGAATAGCAAAGCAAGCCCTCATATGGGAAACAACAGGTAAAAGAAAAAGAGGAAGACCCAGGGAGACACTGAGAAGAACATTGATGAGAGAGGCAAGAGCAGCAGGAATCGGCTCCCTCAATGAGATAGAACTGCTTGCACAGAACAGAGACAGATGGCGAGATTTGATAAAATATCTTTAAAAGAAAACTGCTAGAACAAAAATTCATATAGGAGAAGGTGTATCTTGGTCTACGCCCTATGGGCCGGTTACGGCTCGAAAGGTCAATAGATAGATAGATAGAAGAGACCGATCACTTTATCTATCTTGGAAGTCACATTGATCGAGAAGGGGATACAAGCAAAGAAATTAGAATCAGAATAGCTAAAGCAGCAATGTCTTTCAGAAGCCTTGAAAAGTTGTGGAAATCAAAACTCATCAGCACAAACACAAAACTTAGGCTATTCAAATCAAATGTACTATCAACCCTTACATATGCGTGTGAAAGCTGGAAAACAACAAGAGATATAGAAACAAAGTTGAGCACATTCGAAAATAAATGTCTAAGGAAAATACTTGGTATAGTGTGGAACGAATTCAAAACAAATGAGGAAATTAGAGAAATCGCCAATCAACCACTAATATCTTCAGTAATAAAGAAAAGACGATGGTCATATGTTGGACATGTGATGAGAAGAGATAATAACCGAATAGCAAAGCAAGCCCTCATATGGGAAACAACAGGTAAGAGGAAAAGAGGAAGACCCAGGGAGACACTGAGAAGAACATTGATGAGAGAGGCAAGAGCAGCAGGAATCAGCTCCCTCAATGAGATAGAGCTGCTTGCACAGAACAGAGACAGATGACGAGATTTGATAAAATATCTTTAAAAGAAAACTGCTAGAACAAAAAATTTAGATAGGAGAAGGTGTACCTTGGTCTACTTCCTAAGGGCTGATTACGGCTCGAAAGGTCAATAGATAGATAGATAGATAGAATAAGCATCAGCCCCACCTGTTGGCATCAGTATGAAGCAGTCATGCCCCAACAATGCAGCATTTATAGCAGGTAGCTGGTTGTGCCTGAATTCTTTCAGCCCAAAAACCTGACGGAACATGCTCTGTAACACAGGACTATGATCAAATTTCATCCCAGCAAATTCAGGACAAGTGCCATCATCTTTATCAGTAGAACTAAACACAGCCATGTATTCTGTATCTGGAAATATATTTGAAGCATATATTTTTTTTTAGCTAAAGAATAAGAATAATGTCTAGTGAAGGTAACATTAGTGGTTAGCATGCTGACATGGTGATAGATTAACATAGTTTCAATTCCATCATTTCACTGAATGTTTTTGATCACACCAAAAGATCTCAGCACAGAAGCACCAACCCTTAATTTTACATCTACTTCTTTTTTTTTTAAATTATTATAATTCAATCACAAACTCATAATGTGTGAAGGGCAGGCCAACTGTGGAACAAATATAGAACTTTCATCTCCACAAGTAAAGAGCCCTTCACTGCGTCCCAGAGCAAGAGAGTATAAAAAACAGCAGAAATTATTTAACTTTGTCCATGCAACAGACATGATAAAACGACTGTAAATATAGAATTAAATAATATAATTATTGTGAAAATGTATAAGACTAGAATTAATCTGGTGTCAAACACATAAGAATTTAATACTCACAGATCTATAAAATATTATATTAAAACAAACTATCAAAGACCATTCTCTTGTACACACTAGAACTGAAAGTTAAAAAATAATGGACAGCACGGTTAGACTGATTTCTCAAGCGTATTACACGGAAACATATGGCTACTGAACTGAAATGAAACCCAGAAAGAGATGGATAAATTGAATCTCTCTCTCTGTGATCAAGACTCAATTAGAGTAGGATTTCAGACTCTCATGAAGTCAGTTGTCTGTTTAAGTGAATCGATTGCCCCATATAGTTTCTCTTCCAGGGAGGTGGGTGTGGACCACATTGCTGTTCTCAAGACTGTGTACTGGGGGCAACCCTGTAGAACATGTTTTGTAGTCATATTGTCCAGTGTACAGTGGACAATATGACTACAAAACATGTTCTACAGGATTGCCCCCAGTTGAATTGAAACAAAATTGAATCAAAGAGACATAAAGAAAATTTGACATACACATAACTAAAACTATGCAACTATAAGGGCCAGAAAATTAAACATTCCTCCTCTGATCCCTGTGATGCTATGAGGCACATGCTGTAGAATAAAAGATAAAAAATTTGAATGACTAGATACCAGGGAAACAAACCATAATTAGGTATAAAAAAAATTAAGATGCTTTATTAGGCTTGCTCTCACAGTACATATCAATGCTGTATATCAGAGATACAGTAAAATAATATTACCTTCATATTTATTGTAGTTTTCTGTCAACTGAGAGTCTTTTTGTTTGTTGTTATAATTCTGAATGCACCCATTGTCTTCATCATCTGTAGTCACTACACTATCACACAAAGACTCAGCACCTTTCTCATACATGCCAGAACAAACTGAATTATCTGTGAATTGTGACTGTTTTTCAGGACGTTGCTTCTGACCAATGGCATCAGTATTAATTTTTATTGGCTCTCTGATTGATCTATTGGTATTTCCAGTATCAGCTTTGAAGGGCTTGAAAACAGGCTTAGAACTGATGCAACTGCTATTAATAACATCATCTGTGTAATCAAATTCTAAAGCTACTTCCATTTCATCTGCAAAGTCTTTCTCGTTTAAGCTGTCGACACTATTCCAAGAATTATCAACATTTTTATCTGAATTTCTGTAGTTGTCTAAAACAGTATCTGTAATTGAAGTGCATGTTGAAGGAAGTCTATTAATGAAGTATGAATTGCTGTTATTGGGTGTTTTCTTAACTGAGAGTGTGCTGTTCCGTTGAGAAGTTAAACTTTTATCTTTGTGGTTACCATCTGCCCTCAGATTTGAGATATTCCCAAATTTATTAGAACTATCATTCAAATGTATATTTTGAGAAGAGTTAAACTCTTGATTCTCAAAGAAGCTGTCACCGCATGGCACAGTTGTCTTTGTCGATAGAGAGATAACTGAAGTTCTTTTCATAGTAGTAGCTGTTCCTACAGTACTGTTCACATCAGGTGTCCATAAAGATGTTGGGGTGTTGGAAGACTTCAACTCTTGACCCTTATTCCTAAAATCTTTTCTTGATTTTATAGCTTTATCAACATGTGAGCTGTTTGAGGGAACACAATTAACTTCTTGAAGAGCTTTCTCAATAACTACAACACCTAGGTCCTTGATCTGTTTCCTGAGAAGAAAGGAGTCAATAAAATGTAGGTAAAAAAAAAAATTCAATGTACAGCAGAATTTTAACTTCTATCATCATCATCATCATGTGCCATACTGGTCAGCATAGGCGATCATGTCCTTCCACAATCTTCTATCTACAGTGCATCGCATCAATTCTGTTGTTGACTGTTTTCTATGCCATGAAACCAAGCTATCAAGTATTTTCTCTCTTTGTCATCTGCGATCTCTCTTTCCTTTTATTTTGCCAGTTGTAACCAAGTATTCCAACTTTCCTCTTCTCATGATGTGCCTGAAAAATGTTGATTGTTTCTTTCTAATGTTTTTAGGAGCTCCCTTTTTGTGTTGGCCTCTTTGAGAACTTCCTCATTGGTCTTTTTAGCTGTCCAGGGAACTTTCAACATTCTTCTGAGAAATCCCATAACTGTGGCCTCTAATCGTCTTTTCATTTGTTTGTCTACTGTCCATGATTCGCTTCCTTAGGTCAGAATTGGTTCTATATAGCAACGATGAACTCTCTTCCTCATTTCTATTGACATAGATTTGTTGCATAAGATATTTTTCATTTTCAGAAATGCTATTTTGGCCTGAGCTATTCTGCTTTTTATTTCTGTGGTGCATCTTCCATCCGATGTTATTATTGTGCCCAAGTATTTGACACGTTGCACTTGTTTCAAATTTGTCCTGTTTATTTTTATGCTGCATGCTGGTGATGATTGTTTCTTCGATATGACCATTACTTCTGTTTTCTTACTATTCAGACTGAGACCTCTCTTGTTGCTTTCATTTACTATTATGTCTATCATTTCTTGTAGTTCATTCTCTGTCTTTGCTATTAAGACTGTGTCATCCATATATAGCAAATTATTTATGTTGTGACCATTGACTTCAATTCCTTTTTTGCCTACTATTGATCTCATAATAAGTTCGCTGTAAGGTGAAAACAAATCCGGCGACAGAACACAGTTTTGTCTGACTCCTTGTTTTATAACTTCTATAGTCAAACATAAAGTTAAAATTGACTATAATTTTAAAATAATATTTATGGAAATTCTTCACACAAGTTAGGAAAAGGCAGTTGAGATTTGTGGGTCATGTTTAGATAGGTGAGATTAAATAATTAACAACATGTAAAATAAAACGTGATATAAAACGTGGTAAAATAAACGTGAAATGACAAATGAACTGTCATCAATGGCCGGCGAAATTGGGCTTGAGGTCAGTCGTGAAAGGACTAGGGTCATGGAAAGTTTGGTTCCAACGGGTGACAAAATATGCATGGAAAACGGGCCAGTAGAGGAGATCGATCACTTCATCTATCTTGGAGGTCACATTGATCGAGAAGGGGATACGAGCGGAGAAATTGGAGTCAGGCTGGCTGGGGCAGCAATGTCTTTCAGGGGCCTTGAAAAGTTGTGGAAATCAAAACTCATTAGCACAAACACAAAACTTAGGCTATTCAAATCAAATGTACTATCAACCCTTACGTATGCGTGTGAAAGCTGGAAAACAACAAGAGATATAGAAACAAAGTTGAACGCATTCGAAAATAAATGTCTAGGGAAGGTGCTTGGTATGGAATGGAACGAGTTCAAGGCAAACGAGGAAATTAGAGAAATCGCCAGTCGACCACTGGTATCTTCAGTAATGAAGAAAGGACGATGGTCATACGTTGGACATGTGATGAGAAGAGATAATAATCGAATGGCAAGGCGAGCCCTCATGTGGGAAACAACAGGTAGAAGAGGGGGAGGAGGACCCAGGGAGACACTGAGAAGAACATTGATGAGAGAGGCAAGAGCAGCAGGAATCGGCTCCCTCAATGGGATAGAACTGCTTGCGCAGAGCAGAGACAGATGGCGAGATTTGATAGGGTATCTTTAAAGGAAAACTGCTAGAGCAAAAATTCATATAGGAGAAGGTGTATCTTGGTCTACGCCCTATGGGCCGGTTACGGCTCGAAAGGTCAATAGATAGATAGATAGAAAATAAAACGTGGTGCAAGGTCTGTTGAATAGGGAAAATGGGACACCACAGTCACGTTGTTACTGGTAAAAAATCATCAAGTTCAAAAGTTACACGGACTGGTGCATTGTCATGGTAGAAAAGTCATGTTCTGTTACTTGTCTTGTGAACTTTGATGTAGAAAGCAGAGCTATTTGTTAGACCTAGAAGACAAATTATTTGTGAATAATTCATTCCACCCCCCTCAACATGGACTTGATATTGCTCTTGAATTGTCTTGCAATCTTCAGTTGAGACGATTACAGACTTTTCCACTGGCTGTATTTATTGTTTGTTTTCTGTGTCATAGGCATAGACCCATCTTTCATCACCCACAATGAAATTTGAAATGAAGCTTGGTAATTAAAAGCACACACTTTCAAGTCTGAGCAAAGGTTAAGCCTCTGCTGCTTTTGGTCAGTGCTCAGAAGTCTGGGCTACAAACTTTGATGCCACAACTAATCCTCAAATAAGACTCTGTGACAGCACCCATGACTGATTCCTACTAGTGCACGAACTCATCAATGCTTTGAAGGCAATCTTCACAAATGGACCTATGTACCGTCTAATTATTCACCAATGTTCTAGTCCCTTTAAACCAGGAAAAACCATTCAAATATCTTGAAATGGCTCATCCATTCCCCATGAGCTGTCTTAATATAATTTCTAGCATTTTGTATAATTTTTCCTTACTAGAAACAGAATTTGATGAAAACATGAAGCTAATGGAAATTTGCGATGTGATTTTCTTAGTGTCCACCCATTAGGTGGGTTGGATGTGTTGTGTCACTAGTTTATGGCAACTGCAATATCTGAATTTTCTGGCCTGGCACATCCCTCTTTGGCATCATGGGTAGTTTGCTTAACAATTTTTCACTGATCACCATTATCTGAGATGGCTAGACATAGGGTCCCACTACCCAGAGACCAGGGGAGGGTAAAGTCATGAAGAAACCACAGATTGAAAGTGAAAAATTCCCATTGCTTATGGGAAGATTCAAAACCAGGACATTCTTTCCAGAGGTCAGTGTTTTAACTCTACTCAACCCAGTCCCCAGTGCCATGCCTTAAATCACAAGGAGCGCTTAACATGTGTTTAAAAAATTATTTTCATCACTTCTGTTACATACAGAATGCTCATTTTCATCACACTACCCACTCATACAAAGAAGGTCATGATAGTCTTCTTATTCTACCTTTTGACTCCCTGTGGAGCACAGGTCTTCAACAAACACTTTCCAAGTCGTTCTGTTTCTTGCTATTCTTTTAAGATCATTCAACACCTTCCCCATCATCTTCATCTCTGCTTCTATCTGTCTTCTCCAAGAATACCTTGGTCTTCCTAATTGTCTATTTACCTGGGGTTCCAAAAAAGGGCATGTTGTGTAATACTCTCAGTTGGCTTCCGCAGTGTGTGTTCTATCCAGCTATCCTATCCTATAATACTCTTCAATTGAGCAAAAATTTGATCCACTATATTATGACTGTACCTGGTGTTTTCTTGTTGCCCTACAAAATACAGCAAGGAGTTTCAGGAACTGAATATTTTGTCAGTCCAGCCCAAATACAAGATAGAAACATAATATTAATAGATAAATTACAAACCGCACAGCTAGAAGTTTCTGGAGTCGATCATAATCTGATGAAACTAAATTCATTAAATCTCCCATTTTGATCTGGCAGACAATATCGCAAACTTCATCAATAACTTGCAGCAGAATATCACGAAATGTTACTATTTCATTTTCACTGACCTGAGGAAGATAGAAGAAAAAGTCAAAACAAGTATTTTTACCATCCAAATGTTATCCGGTGATTAATAACAACAAGCAAGAACCCTAAGCATTATAAATGTATGTCACAGATAAAGATTATTGATGTGGCCAGTTCAATTTTAGTTGTCAGAGCATCTTTATTGCACATTGGACAACTCCATAGTGCTAAGATCACCTTCACCAGTGTACAACACCGCTACCAACACTAGCGAAGGCACTCATGATGGTTTTGGCTAAGATGCACAAACTCCATATCACTGGCGATACCTTGAATTGTGGGGGGGAATTATGTAGATTTGGACCTCATGATTAGTTTGCCTGGGCAGCAGTCATATTTGGCCTACTATTTTAAATTCTTTAATGCTAAGGATTCTTTAACATGTGCATAAGGACCTCCTATTTTTTTGTGTCCTTTTCTGAGAGAGCTAGTCATTATCTCCCTACCTAGAAACCAGGAGAGGATAAAGCCAAGAAAAATCCATGGATTCAAACAGAAAAAAATCCCACTGCCTATGGTAGAATTAACCCTAGATTAAAATACCATAGTAAGATTTGCCACATCAAAACATAAATTCCTCAAAAAGTTAAATTTTTCTGTATTCAAACATTACACCCTTCCCTAATTACTACTTTCAGTGACCCCTTGGTGTTTAATTTGTTTCCACTGCAGTTGGAATTTTTTTTTTTTCTGACATCATGAGATACATCACTTAATGTGGTGAAAAAAAAAAACCGCCAATTTAAAAAAATTAGCAGTTTTACCAATTTTTGCTGTGACCATGGAAATTTCCTGGTCATCAGCAGATATCAAACAACCCTTTGTAACTCGGGAAACACAGCATATAATACTATGCAGTCACTGAACTTACAGTGACAGTAAAGGGCTTAACATTGTAACATGTCTGATCCATGAGGTGCAACTGAGGTCATAAATCAGCCTAAACCAGGAAATTCGAGTCCCCATGTTTTGCCTAGTGTAAAAAACAAGACTGTCCCAAGTTCAGAGAAATTACTATTTTTTAACACCTAATGTGTTAACACGTGGTAGTAATTTTTAACAATGGTATCGTAATCTAGGGTTAAAACCCAGGACACCCTTGTCCAAAGAAGATTTTACCACTAGGTCACCAAGTCCCTGAGGGGTCAGTATATTTCCTTACTTACTGTAAACTGTTGTATTTATTAATTTTAAAAAAGGATAAAATGTAAATCGGTTGTAAAAATTAAAGATAAAATTATTGTTTCAGTCTTAAAATAAACATGTAAACAAGCACAACAAATTTGGTTTTCTCAATAAGCAACCACACCTACCAAAGTGGAGCCCTTTTTTTGCAGGAGAGGATGTAGGCAAACATCAGTCAGATGTGTTGTGACTGGGGTACCTTGAATTAGAGATGAAATAAAATGTTCATCATGCTTCCATGAGAAATACACATAAGCAGGAAGATAAAACAAGGCTTATAATAACAAAGACTAAAAACAGGAACTCAAATTTTTGAATTATTACAATCGCAACAAAAGAAAGCTTTTAGTATATAATTTCAACACATTTTATCAACATGAATGAACATGAAGAAGTCTTGGCAACAGGTAGAGAGAAATAGAAGTTTTAAATAGCTACAGAGCACTAAAATGTGAAACAGGTAGCAGATTTTCTGTATCAAAAGTCTTCAAAGATGGTATGACAGATAAAGAGTTTGACGCCTTCAGCAACAAGACAAAAACCAAATGGCAAATGTAACAGCAGTTGGCTCCATCTCCTGAGAATGCTTTATAAAAAATAAAAATACAAGAAAAAAAACTCTTACATAGCACTCTCATTCCCACTTTATTCTTTGAGTGAGAACAAAATCATGAGAAGAGGAAAGTTGGAATACTTGGTTACAACTGGCAAAATAAAAGGAAAGAGATCATGGACAACAAAGAGAGAAAATACTGGATAGCTTGGTGTCATGGCATGGAAAACGGTCAACAACAGAATTGATATGATGCACTGTGGATAGAATATTGTGGAAGGGCATGATACCGGTTTGGCACATGATGATGATGAGAAGAAAAAAATAGTCACTCACGACAAATCTGGAGAAAATGGTTTGCAATTCAATACCAAGCAGGAGATATAAAAAAGAGGTGGAAGAGTCAAGACAGATTTAGTACAAGATGAAGTGGCAATGTCATAAAAAGTCTCTTCAAGAGCATCAAATGATAATGGTTGAGAAAGCCAAAAGAATGCAAGCCAAAGGGATAAAAGAGAAAAAGAAGAAAAATAAATAGTTGAAGAAAATAAAATTCACTGTTTGGTATTACTTTAAGAATAAAAATACATGGAATAAATAATGTCACTAAATGTGTCCTTTAGACTTTAAAATGCATTATTTAATTGTGAAATTTGGTAGACAGGAACAGCAAGATCATCTTTAATTTATATTTGTTTTTAACAAGTTAAAAAATCAAAATCACTTGATGGAGTTGATGTAGTCATTTCTTGTTCAGTGAATTCATCTTCAGGATCACTCTCAACTACAGGATTTGTTCGACGTCTTTTAGGTTTAAAGTTCATGCTCACATCATCAGGATCTTCCTAGAGAAAAAGATTCACAAGATGAAGAATCAACATCACAATAATCTCAGAGTGCTGAAACTGTGACTTCAGGATCAGTTAATCCAGTACTGGAAAACTGACCTTAAAAACCCTCTTTAGTGATCATATTTGCATTTGTCTTGAGATCATTCTTGTTACTATTATAGACATATGTAAAATCACACAGGATAAATTAATATAGTCAGTAGAGGCTTGTTTTATGCTGAAAACCAAGGCTCAAAACATGTCCTCCAGTCACGATGACAATTGAAAAAAAAAAAAGGAGAAAAAAAGTGGTATGGTAACAGCTTTACCTAGGTGAGAAACAAAACAAAAGTGGTATGGTAACAGCTTTACCTCGGTGAGAAACAAAACAAAAGTGGTATGGTAACAGCTTTACCTCGGTGAGAAACAAAACAAAAGTGGTATGGTAACAGCTTTACCTAGATGAGAAACAAAACAAAAGTGATATGGTAACAGCTTTACCTAGGTGAGAAACAAAACAAAAGTGGTATGGTAACAGCTTTACCTCGGTGAGAAACAAAACAAAAGTGGTATGGTAACAGCTTTACCTCAGTGAGAAACAAAACAAAAGTGGTATGGTAACAGCTTTACCTAGGTGAGAAACAAAACAAAAGTGGTATGGTAACAGTTTTACCTCGGTGAGAAACAAAACAAAAGTGGTATGGTAACAGCTTTACCTAGGTGAGAAACAAAACAAAAGTGGTATGGTAACAGCTTTACCTAGGTGAGAAACAAAACAAAAGTGGTATGGTAACAGCTTTACCTAGGTGAGAAACAAAACAAAAGTGGTATGGTAATAGCTTTACCTCGGTGAGAAACAAAACAAAAGTCGACGTTTGGGACAAGTCACCTGGAACAATAAACAACAACACAAAAAGCTTCACATCTCTATCCATTTTGGTGCATCTTGATGCCTTTACTCCTCCAGTTACTCAGTTTAAAAAAAGGGGGGGGGGGGGGAGAGAGAACACTGCCTTCGATCAGGAAAAGAAAAGCATCCAAGAAAGAGAAAAAAGATCTACAATATCTCTGGTACCCATTTTCAGAGGCTAGATGGTTAATACAACAGGTCCAAGATGAATTTCAGAAGAAACAACATACTCTAGCCATCCTAGTAGACCTGCAGCAGGCTTATGATGGAGTCTGGCGTAAGGGGCTTTTATTGAAGATGAGAGATGCCGGAATACATGGGAAACTGTACAAATGGGTCAAATATTTCCTAGTTGACAGAACAATACAAACAAAATTAAACGAATCCTTATCAGACAAAGAGGTGCTAGAAGAAGGATTGCCACAGGGATCACCACTCAGTTGTACCCTTTTTTTTTTGATATATATAAATGATCTGACCAAAACCCTGATAAATAAAAAAGTTCTCTATGTAGATGATCTGGTCATGTGGAATACGAATGAAAATAATAGAACAGCTGAAGCACAACTAAACAAAGACCTGAAACAAAGACCTAGAAGAATACTGTAATACCTGGAAAATGAAAATAAATATACAGAAAACAGTATATACAGTATTTACTAGAAGTAACAAAATAGCTAAGGCAAACATCAAACTCAATCTCCAACACAATAGTCTACAAAAAGAGGAACACCCTACATATTTAGGAATACAACTAGACCGACAATTGAACCTGAAGAAACACGTTGAGAATCTCACTAAGAAGGCAACACAAAGACTTCAACTAATGAAAAGGCTTTCCAGTACCTTATGGGGAGCAGACAAAGAAACACTTAGAAATCTCTATCTGGGATATGTTCGCTCTGTTTTGGATCATGGTAGCTCACTCCTAGTGACATGCAGCAAAACAACTAACAAGTCAGTGGACAAGATACCAAATAATGCATTATGACTCATCAGTGGTGCAATGAGGTCCACTCCAGTTGCAGCCTGCGAAATCCACTGCAATGTGGAACCGTTAGAGTAGAGGAGAAACAAGGCCGCTATGGTGCTCTATGAAAGACAAAAAAGAATGGAGAAGGACCACCCTAACAGAAAATTAGAAAATACATGGACTCCAAAACAAAGAATTAAGCAGATGTCAGTATTACAACATGTTAGAAATATACAAGAGAAATTCCATCTACCTGAAAAACGACTACAAACATCAAGAGTCATCAAAGAAATGCCACCAAGTACAAATTTTAAAAATCCTGAAATAAATGTAGATCGATGTGACAGAACAGATAAAAGGGCAGACCCAGTATCAGTAACACCAGCAGCAAGAAAAACAATAGATACTTATCCAGAGGATTGGATACATATATATACAGATGGTGCAGCCACTAACGCTACTTCAAAAGCTGGATATGGAATATTAATACATTATCCAGATGGAAAAGCAGAAGAAATACGTGGACCTTGTGGTAAAGTCTGTAATAATTATGAAGCAGAAATAACAGCTATAGAAACAGCAATTTATCATTTAAATACAATTTTCGATACAACACCATCGAAGAAAACAAACACAGTCATATTTACGGATTCCAAATCGGCTCTGCAAACACTGGGAAACAACACAAACAAACCAGAACTCACACAGCTTATCATAGATACAGACAAACTCATTGAAACACATAACATAAGATTGGCGGAACTAAGTCACGTTCTCTCGATCGCTGCACAAATTGCTTTGGGATCTGATTAATTTCTTTCCATTGCAATTTTCTGCATTCAAGTCGAAATGATGTTCTAATTAACACATCTGTGCCAATGAATTGGCGTCGCACGCACAGCAATGTTCTGTTTTGACAAATCAAGTGTTGTGAATGCTACCTTCCACCGTCTAGTGTTGATCTGCATTTTACGTCACATTGAGTGCTGTTCAATGACCGTTGTTGGAGTTGTTTGACACAAGTTATTTATATTTTACAATGCAGTCAGCCGAAGTTTTATCTCTTTAGGGAATTTGCACCGTGTTTCGTTCATTGTAGACTGCAATCACTAGAGTAATCATGAATCCATGGACGCAGCCATTGTGTGTGTGCTACATCATCATAATGGCTCATCGTATATCCCAAGACCGGCCATATGATAATCTTACGGTCTGTTGTTTGATGTGCGACGGGGATAATCTGACGACGAACTGTGTTTTATATGTTCGGAATAGGAGTCAAACATGATCTCGCTAACATCATCAAGCACGATGCATTTTAAAAATATGACGATCATCATTTTCAGGAGGACGTGAACTTCCGGTAAATATGGTGGATAGGCGGCAGGAACCATTGAAGGCTATGTCTGAAAAGGGTTCCTGTTTGCAGTTTCCTCATATTCCAAGTCTGGCTTGTTGCAGGAGCTACTGAGTTAGGTGCTCTGTGCACACCGTGAGCTGTGTGTTTCATCCATTTTGATCATGTTCCAATATTCCAATTGTTTGCGATGAATGCTGATATCATATGACAGGGAATAGTTGGTTGTGTTCACTTTCTGTGCGGTTTCGCCTTATGTCTTTAAGCGTGTGCTGAGACTGCTATGATGGGGACTGCAGCTACCTTTCTTTGTTTGGGAGATTAGTTAGTAATTCGGATGATTCCACTGGCACGGGTGGTTGAGCAATGATGGATATTAATTCGTTTGCAGTGATACCGGGGCCTTCCATAGCCAAATAACATAAGATTGGTAATGCAATGGATCCCGGGACACTCAAATATACCAGGAAATGATAAGGCAAATACATTAGCTAAGGGAGGATCCAGACAAACACAGATACATACAACCATCACACTAGACACATCCAAACAAGTCATAAACTCCAACAGTAGAGAGGAGTGGTTGAATGGATGGGCCTTAGGGAAAGCAGGGAGATAGCTTTTCAAATATATGGCAAGACCAAATCCACAAGACAACATCAACAACCTAACAAGAAGAGACCAAACCACCATCTTCAGACTGAGAACAGGACATGTTATGCTGAATAACCACATTAATAGAATACAAGAAAACCATACCCCAGTATGTCCACTCTGTAATCACCCACAAGAAACTGTAGAACACCACCTGTTTCAATATCCAAAGCTCATTGACAATCCATGTCCACGTGTATATGTGGCTGAGGTGTCAATCTTCAATTTTGTATACATGCAACTATGGATTGATTCCGTCCTGTTCTGAGGGATCTAATGATACTTGTTCCTATCTATTCATATTATAGTAGGTATCTTGATTTGGAGTTTGTAGTCTTCAGAATGATTTGATTATGTGAGTAAATTTATTAAATATTTTAATACATAAAAATACTGAGACTGTCCTCATCTAGAACTGACCCATTCATTCTATTTTCTGCTTTATCTTATTAGAAAAACTGAGGGGGCAGTGATTATTGAAATCAGTTACTGGCCTAATTACCTGGTCCACAGTTTGCAACTTTGACGCTGAAGTTTTTCTGGATAACTTGCTGGGTGTCCCTGATAAGTAAGATAGAAGAACAAAAAAGGACCTTTCAGACCCATTATTCAAATTACTTTAACATCAAATAATCATGACCACTGAAAAACATGTAACACACAGATCATTACTATTGAATTATTACTGCAACAAAACCAAGAACAATTACTTGTAACAGCGATTAAAAAAAAAATAGTTGCCACTGTTAGGCCTATTTCATATATATATATACATATATGCATACTTCAGGACTGTACTGAATATAGTAGAGAGGAAAATCCATTGGCCCATAGATGCAACACTACAGACACTATACGGGCCACTGAAAGAATTACAAAAGAGTAAAATTTATCCAGGAAACGACATTGCAGATATAGACAATACATCAGGCGAACAAAAGATATATATATATGTTTCCGGTTTTAGTACAAGATGGAGAAATGTTTTTCTCCCACTTGGTACAGAACTGTTGATCAGAGGTCTAACAAACTGCTATTGTAAAAAACACATTTATTAATGAAACGTAGGAGATCTGGAAAACAACAAGAGACATAGAAACAAAGTTGAATGCATTTGAAAATAAATGTCTCAGACTTGATATAGCCTGGAACGAATTCAGAACAAACGAGGAAATTAGAGAAATTGCCAATCAACCACTCATATCACCAGTAATCAAGAAAAGATGTTGGACATATGTTGGGCATGTGATGAGAAGAAATAATAACCGAATAAAAAATATATTATATTATATTTATATATATATATATATCATATAATGTTATTTATATGACTTACAAAATGGCTATTTGAATTTAACTTGAAAATAAACTATTACTAAACACTAACAAATTACAAGTAAAGTATTCCTTTTCCACTTTAAAGCATATAGTAAAGCAAAGGTTCCCTCCACACCTTGCTAGGCATATGGGGAATATGGTGTTAGTGACCACATTCTTTTATGACCACGGCACATTGTTGGGTGATGTAGTTGGTATCACACCAGGCCACCTTTACTTCCCAGAAAAATCACTGACCCTCAAAGCCTTGTCAGTCTGGAAAAAATCCACCATTGCTGGCGATCGAACCCAGACCCTTCTGGTCAGGAAGTGAGCGCACTAACCACTCAGCCACCAAGGCTCCAAAGTATATGGGGTGCCTATATTTTTAATGACCAACTGCACATTTTATATATGGGTGATGTAGTTAGAATTTAGGTCGTTTCCGGTTGTTTCCAAAATGGAGGAATTATTTTTCTCCGGCTTGGTATATAACCGTTGATCAGAGGTTTAACAAGCCGCTATCGTAAAAACGATGTTGTTAATGAAACGTAGACCTGATACAGAATGTGTAAATTAGCAGTAGATAGTTGTGATAGTTTTTTCGGCCCTAAAACAACAACAAAAATAGGATTCTGGAATGTTCGAACAATGGCCGCTCCGACGAAACATGCACAGGTCGCGAGCGAGATGGATAGATACGATCTAGATATTTTAGGATTAAGCGAAATGCGCTGGCTTGGAACAGGTAGGAGATCTGTGGATAATAAAATAGTAGTTTTTTCTGGAAGGGAAGATGGAAAACACCGTGAAGGAGTAGGCATAATGATGACAGACATAGCTGCAAGAAGTTTATTAGAATGGGAACCGGTAAATAGCCGTCTGATACGAACACGCTACAAAACAAAACATGGAAGACTTTCAATTATTCAATGTTATGCGCCTACTAACGAAGCTGATGATGAAGTTAAGGACGATTTTTATAACCAACTGCAACAACTTATAAACAAAATACCAAAACACGATCTTTTAATTGTAATGGGAGACTTCAACGCCAAAGTAGGACAAGATAACGCAGGAGTGGAACATGTGATGGGGAGAGAAGGCTGTGATAATACTAGTCAGAATGGAGAAAGATTAATAGAATTATGTTTAATAGAAAATTTAGTTATAGGTGGGACATTATTTCCACACAAAAATATTCACAAAACAACATGGATATCTCCTGATGATAGAACCTCCAATCAAATTGACCACCTATGTATTAAACAACAATTCAGATCATCATTAATAGATGTAAGAGCTTACAGAGGTGCTGATGTTAATAGTGACCACAACCTGTGCATTGGGAAAATAAGATTAAAATTTAGAAACCAACAGAAGAGGTCAATTACACATAAAATTGATAGTCATAAACTGAAAGATGAAGCCATAAAGGAAAAGTTTAACATAGAGCTAAGTAATTGTTATTCAGCACTCGGTGAAATAGACTTAGATATCAATGAGATGTGGGACTCACAGAGCAAAATACTAATGACAGCAGCAGAAGCAAGTGCTGGACTGAAGAAAATGGAAAAACGAGCTTGGATCTCAGACACCACGTGGAAATACATCAAAGAAAGAAGAGAAGCGAAGAGAGCCATGACTAATGTAAAGACAGATCTTGGAAAGGTTCTGGCAAAAGCAACATACAAAGAATTAGACAACAAAGTGAAAAGTTCAGCAAGAAGAGATACAAGAGCTTATATAGACAATTTGGCAGAGAAAGCAGAAACAGCTGCAATTACAGGAGACAGCAGAACTCTTTATACTGTGCAAAAGATGCTGACAAACACCTATACATCCAGTGGAACACCAATTCTAGACAAATCTGGATCAATGCTAACAACAAGCGCAGACATAAAAGCCCGTTGGGCGGAACACTTCAAAGAAATTCTTAACCGTCCACTACCCCACAGTTTAATAGATTTTGAAACTGAAACACCAGCAGCAGAATTAAATGTAAATTTAGATCACTTCACCTTGAGTGAAATAGAAACCACCTTAAAGCTTATGACCAATAACAAGGCTGCTGGAGAGGATAAGTTAACAGCTGAGATCCTCAAGGCAATTGATAGCCATAATCTAATACATCTCCAAAAAATGTTCAACATCATTTGGAAAACAGAGAAGACGCCTCATAAATGGAAAAAAGGAATCATTGTTAAGATCCCAAAAAAGGGCAATCTTAGAGATTGTAACAACTGGAGAGGCGTGACACTTTTGTCAGTTGCCTCAAAGTTATTCTGCAAAATCATCCTAAATAGAATACAGGATTCAATAGATACAGTAATGCGTGAAGAACAGGCTGGGTTTAGAAAAGGGAGAAGCTGTATTGACCACATTTTCACTCTACGACTTATATTGGAGGAACACATTGAAAAGCAAAAACCTTTTGTACTTAACTTCATCGACTTCAAAAAAGCATTTGATAGTATTCATAGAGATTCTTTGTGGAAAATTCTGAAGCAATATGGTTTACCATCAAAAATCATAAATATTATCAAAGACATGTATGATGGTTACACATGTGCAGTTCGAACAGAGGAAGGACTGAGCGAATGTTTCCCAATAGAAACTGGGGTTAAACAAGGATGTATTTTATCGCCCTTGTTATTTGGAATTGTTATGGACTTCATAATGAAGAAATGCTGCACTGGTAATAAAGGCATCGAATGGATACAAGGAGACCATTTGGAGGACCTCGACTTTGCTGATGACATAGTCCTCATCAGCAGTCAGATAAAAACGATGCAGGAAAACACAAATGAACTATCATCAATAGCCAGCAAAATTGGGCTTGAGATCAATCATGAAAAGACTAAAGTCATGACTAGTTTAATTCCAACAGGTGACAAAATATACATGGAAAACAAACCAGTAGAAGAGATCGATCACTTTATCTATCTTGGAAGTCACATTGATCGAGAAGGGGATACGAGCAAAGAAATTAAAATCAGAATAGCTAAAGCAGCAATGTCTTTCAGAAGCCTTGAAAAGTTGTGGAAATCAAAACTTATCAGCACAAACACAAAACTTAGGCTATTCAAATCAAATGTACTATCAACCCTTACGTATGCGTGTGAAAGCTGGAAAACAACAAGAGATATAGAAACAAAGTTGAACGCATTCGAAAATAAATGTCTAAGGAAAATACTTGGTATAGCATGGAACGAATTCAAAACAAATGAGGAAATTAGAGAAATCGCCAATCAACCACTAATATCTTCAGTAATAAAGAAAAGACGATGGTCATACGTTGGACATGTGATGAGAAGAGATAATAACCGAATAGCAAAGCAAGCCCTCATATGGGAAACAACAGGTAAAAGAAAAAGAGGAAGACCCAGGGAGACACTGAGAAGAACATTGATGAGAGAGGCAAGAGCAGCAGGAGTCGGCTCCCTCAATGAGATAGAACTGCTTGCACAGAACAGAGACAGATGGCGAGATTTGATAAAATATCTTTAAAAGAAAACTGCTAGAACAAAAAAAAATCCATATAGGAGAAGGTGTATCTTGGTCTACGCCCTATGGGCCGGTTACGGCTCGAAAGGTCAATAGATAGATGTAGTTAGTATAAGGTTAAGCCACCTTACATTTTCCAAAAACATTTCTGGTATCTATTTTCAAAGGATGGGTAAACACTGAAAGTATTAAACACTGCCTATGATAAACTTTGTAAGTACACATGTGAGAAGTCACTTTCTAAATTCTGTTTTAATATTATACTTTTTCAATTTCACTTTGTGAAAAAATTAATGTGCTATCAAAAACATATAAATGTGCTATTTTTTGTGCTATAGTGCTAATTAATCATTTATTTGTGTAACTTTATAACTTCAACCTTACTTTGTGAAAACACCGGAGTCTGAAAGTCATCATCATCTAATATTTCAAATTGACTATCATCATCATTCCTTTGTGATATAGGTTCTTTCAGAGTTGGTTGGACAATTGGAACTGGTCTGGGAAAAAAAATATCTGAACATAAATGTTTAGATGCAGTCATTTCAAATATTTAAGATCTTCAAAGATCATGATTTGACATTTCATCATAGTTTCTATTGGATACTTTGCTCACCTTGAAATGTGTTTATGTTGTTCATGCACATACTGTGAGAGAGGACTATTTCATCATTGCACTAGGACAAAAGCTAAAAGCACTCTGATTTCTTGACTGATTAAACAGAAAGATCTCACCACAATGCATGAACCTCACATTACCAGTAAGTAATTTCTATTATAGAAAGTCACTTAATATTATTTTTTATGAAGGCTAGAATGTTACTGTTTTACTTTAAATTTTGTTTACCTAGGCAACAGCAAACAACTTACTTTTTTTAACATTTTCAATTGCCAAGGATTCTTTTATGCTTATATCTTAAACATGGAATCAATGTTTTATTGTCAATTTATAATGGACTATGCATTCAGTCTTATGTGCCAGAGATAAGGAGTTGCTTGAAATAAGTGTAATCATTCCACAGAGATTTTTTAACTAAGTATCTTTGAATTTTTGGTGAGTACCCTAACCTCAACACTATTCTCCTCAAAAATAGTTTGACAGTGATGGCATAATACATGCAACCTTGGGCCCAACACATCTGAATCTGAAATCTTATGATAGATTTTGTGATGGGGTTTTATCTTCCCTCTTTGAATCCTACATTGACATTGAGGCAACAGTTTTCAGATCCACAAAAACTAAAATTCAATAGGATCTTGAACAGGTGTGTTTCACAAAGCCTGAAACCGACTGCCACCGAGTGCCTACCTGCTATCATTTCTGTTGGATATAATACCTTTCTGTATATTAAACTATAACAACAAAAAGCATTTTTCCAAATGAAAAAAAAACTGCTTCTGATGCTATTCAGTAAGACGCATACTTTAAGCAAGCAACATAACTAGTTGTCAATATAATTATGAATAAAGATTATGTTGCTAAATGATGAACTCTTAAGTATTAACTGACCTTTGTGGTAAAACAGCTGCAACTGCTACATGCTTGTTGTTTGCAAAACCTTTTATGGAAGATTGTACATTTGTACTCTGAAAAAAAAAAATGTGCATCCCCTTCTCAAAAATGACATTGTCAGGAACACAAAATTTTTAAAAAATGAGAAATAAAATATATACCTCTGAATTTTGTACACATGTACTGATGCTAATGATTTTAATAAATGAGAAGAAATATAATAAGCTTCCAAGATGATGAGTATTCAACATGAAACTACAGTACAGAATTTATAACCATAAATAAAATGTGAACAGAAAACATTAACATTTAAAAATTGTTTCTATTTTAACAAAAGGAAAACGTGATGTGTTATTCAACTCATACAAACTACTGATGTAAATTTCATTTGTAATTAGACATTCTGGACTGTTGCTAAAATTTGAGAATTGGTCAACCCTCTTTTCAAATAAAGTGAACATCAACCTACAGAGGTTAGGATGTGGGTTCTTCTCATTTCATGATTCAGGGCTACAAATAAATGTCTTTGGCAATAGCCTACTGCCACACCTTATTTCTTTCTGGCATTCACACAACTACTAAAGGAATGGATAGTCCTCTACATCATCTACCCTTAAAAGAACATTATGTGGAGTGTATATGTGTGTTGTGATCTGCAACCTGGATGGATTTGCATCTTTTGACGCAATACATTTGGCTTCAGTATGGCATTTTTGAGTACCAGGTTGGCTTCCCTCTTCAATCCCTATTCGATTGGTCATTGTGTCCAGGTGAACCATTAGGAGAAGAAGCAGGGTCTTGATCAACTGTTGTTTGTCAATCTTGATGCATGCAGTCAGCTGCTGGTCACTGAACTCTCTCTCTCAGCTCAATTGTCACACCTGACCTCATAACTTGTGTGTGCATGCACACCACAATCTGGACAGATTTTAAAAATATAAAATGAAAGACTTCTGATTTTAATTTCTGCTGTGTTTGACTTTCCAGCACTAACCTCAGCTTTACAAAAATGTGTTTTCATTTTCCAATCATGCATTTTTTCCACTAATCAAATAATCATAAAACACTCACAAATAATTAAGTATAAATTATATTAAGCATGAATTGCAATTCAAATCACAAATAGCATTTTCATAGAATGGTCTTGAAAACTCAACGTGGAAAAAATATTCATATAATCAAATTGCCTGAGTACATGCCAATTAACTCCTAATGTCCGTGGGAACGCTGTCATGGTTACTTACTTACATTTTGCCAAGTGAATGCTGACATGGTTACTTTCATTTTGTTTCGCTATAGACATTTTAAGCGACCACATCCGCAGGGGATATAACTAATAGAATTTCCTGTCTTTAGATACGCTTTGGTCGATCAAAGTGGGTTTAATTTGTTAACAAAATCGTCAAAATTTGTGTTGTTTTCTAAAGTCTTCAATCAGCGATTCATGTTTATAAGTGAAAAATGGCTAGCAGCAGTGAAGTATCTATTGCTCCAAAACGTGAATTATTATTAATAGCAGAAAAAGCTAGGAATTGTGTTCTGAGAACTTTAAATGTAATAGTGATCTTAGTGACTTAGTTTTAGTAACAATGTTGGATTAAAATTTACCCCCACTTTGGGTAGCGAGTACCATTTTCTATATAATTTTTTTTTTAACAAAAATTTTGATTCTTAATTGCTTAAATTTTTATCCTTCAATTTTTTTTTCAAAATGTTGTTTCTGAATGGCAAAACACTAGTGACTGGGTAGAAAAACACTGGACATTAAGAGTTAATGAAGTGCTTTGATGCAATCTAAGCTAAAAGGGACTTGACTGCAGTACTGATCCTTACTTTTGAAGAAAGGCAAATGGGAAGAGAAAGAAAACACATTTCACATCTGAATAATTACCTTTGAACTGACTAGCTGGTTTGAAGACAAGGTGGGTTTGGAAATAAATGGACGACTTGGTAAGCAATTTGTCTGGGATGGCCCTGATACTGGTGAACAAGGGAAAGGAGAAGATAAACCAGGTCCTGTTTTCCGAAAGGTGAATCTGAAATAAATTTCACAAATCATTTTAAATTAAGAAACATCAGAATAATCCAACAATTTTGTTTGAATTTTGTATTTATAAGCAGTTCAAAATATATAAAATTTTATGAGTCCAACACGAGAGGATAACAAATTTTCAAGGATATTCTGTCCAGGTCATTTGGGGTTTGTGGCAATAAAAGAGCTGACAGACTGGCTTCAGGGATACTTGTGGTAAGAATGATGGATATGCATATGCACAAATGTTTTGACAATTCTCAGAATTTATATATTGGATATCAACATGGCTCAATAATAATCTGGAACACAACAACTAACAAGACAAACTAGATGTGTCAAAGCAGTGCATTACTGGAGCCATTGAAAGTGATCTACTCAGCTATACATGAACACAAAGTTTAATAGACTGGTAACACAAATGAGTGTATATGAGAACAAGCAAAACAGACTGCAGCTCATGTCCATCAAGGCTGCATTCAGTATGATGCAGCTACTATCCCAATTTAGCAACAAACATAAAATTATGTGGACAGATAGGAGCTGCTAAAATATCTAAATTAATTGAAAAGACTACTTTGCAGATAAAGATCTTAGCAAATGAAAGAACGAGAAAAGATGGAGCCACCAGTGCATACAGACTTATAGTTCTATACTGAAAATCTATGAGTTTGCTCAATATGCTGTGATACTAAATCTAACGTTAAATAATTTTTGTAAAAATGTATAAAGGTAAAGGTAAGGTAAAGTATGAGACTTGAACTGGCGCCTTAGCATGCGAGTTTCCACCCATATGTGCTCGGCCGCCTGTTCTGAGATTTCTGGAGAGTGTCGCTTCAAGCATCGAAAGTCACAATGCGAGGCGACATTCCTCACTTCCCAGGGTAATACCCTGGTACCCATTTCTGCCAACGGCTGGGTCGACCGTGGGGGTATTTTTTTTTCCAACCACGAGCACAATTCACACTGCTCCCAGCGGGAATCGAACATGGGTTGTCCAAACATTGCTAGTCCGGTCGGGTAAACTGTATATGGAGTGTTACTTTAAAACAATCTGACTGTATTATACCTTGGAATGTAAAATGTATTAAAGCATGCTGTATAGGGAAGCAGCCATACTAGTCAACTTGGCAAAGGCAGCTGTAAAATAGTACTCTCTGAATAATTGTATACACCAACACTAACTGTAAGTTGGAGGCTGTGGAGAGAGCAAACTCAATGATATACCTAGTAATCTGATCTGACTGGTGTCTTGCTTTATTGAGCATGTAGACAGGGTAGTTATTAAAACTAGGAAGGGCCTGGTTGAAATGAGGTTAATGGCAGCAACAAACTGTGAGCACTGTAATCATGTTAGCTAACAGCAGGGACTGGTCTGTCACACACCATTCACTGGAGCATGAGATCAGGAGTTATAAAGGTAGCAGGTTAAAAAAGAGAAGCATCATGGATGGGTCAGGCCAAAGATATCATTAAATAGATTTGTTCACTTGAGGACATAGAACCTGGTAAAGTATGGTACAAGTACAAGTGCTAGCAGAATGCTGTACGTTCTTTTCAGTATGCATCAAACTGGACAGAGAGTGCGGAAAACAAAAGCCTGTGATTGTGAAATACAGGATTTGATTTTTCTTGTGAGGATTAGGTAGTCATACACACAGTTGGGTCTGTTATTTGTTGTTCGGCATAGATGAAGCTCATGGACCTTCACATCTCAGGCCAGGGGAAGAAATGTCAAGGAAGACATTGGTGTGTGTTTGCCTTGACTACAAGTAGTCTGACAAAGAGATTATAACAGTAACTAAGGTAACAGCTTGTTTTGAGATACAGACTTCTACCCATGTATATATTATCTGTGGTTCAATGGGTATGTTCAGTAAGATCAAAATGGGCTTTGCTCGAAGGCAATGGTAGGAGTATCTCAAGAGGTCAAGGTTGACTAATATCTGCTTCATTTTGCGCCAGGACATTCGAGTGTGAGAGGGAATGAATGAGAAGACATGTGCTGCATTGGCTGTTGTGAAGAAGTGAAGAATGGACGAGCAATTGACCAGGATGATATTCTAAATGCTCTCAAGGAGGCAGAGCAAGTGATTCAGGCAATGAATGTGAATCTACAACTTTGAATAGGCTGCAAAGTTGTGATGCTAGACTAAAGTGCTATCAAAGAAGACTGGTAAATCAACAGAAAACTTGGGTTGTCAGTCACTACACATTGAGGGATACATGTTTGGAGGGGATCTGAGCACTTGTGAAATTGTTCAATTTGCAGTGAGAATGATCTGTCAACTAACTATATCTTCACAATGAAGTATCAACCTAAACTGACTAACAGGATATATTCTACACATTAGAATGACACAGCTAGAGCTAAAAAGCCAGATTTGTCATCAAATCATTCCATGGTACTCCATATCTTTGTTTCAGAAGTACAAAATTAGAATGTCTTGCTTTGAATCAGTTTACATAATTTGTAGATTCTGATTGTTTGTCCACAATTCAGCATGGTACTAGACAGACAGGTAAAATCTACTAATGGGATTTTTTTAATGCAGCATTTAGTTAACAAATTTAACAATCTTTCCAGGTAAACTAAGAAAACAAAGGTAAACAAAATATATAGCAAATAAATGTGACACTTGTAATTATTGACAGATTATTTAGCTTACCCTTTGAATGAAGTTTTATTTGATGACATGTTCTATGGCACTCCTTGAATTTCACAATAAAAACTGTAGAGAACAATACTGCATTAAGAAAAACATACAAATCTCATGTAAATTTGTTAAAATTATATATTTATATATTATTTGTTAAAATTTAGAGCTTTTTATTTACACTGCCCTCATCAAGGCCAGCTCCTTGTCATGGGGATGGGGCTTAACAGTCACCAGAGACTGAAAACCAAGATTGGCCAGGCCTTCCTACACCCAAACAAGACCACAGTCTGCTCTAGCTAGTTTAAGTGCTGAAGTCGGAGGCAACCAGCCAAAAGGCGCACTACAACAATCAGGATGCCACGTACTCACGCCAATGGGAAGTATGTCTATAACCGCAAATCAATATGGCACTCGCCCTGTGATGGACACTCAGGCAGGTGCAGCGCCTGGCTCTCAGCCTCGAAAGGGCCCAACCTCTATTACTGGATGTCCTTCTCAACCGCTCTGTGGAGTCAGGGGGCGAGAGAATAGAGCCACTGGCCAATCCAAAATAAGACCACTCAAAATAATGCACTTTAATGCTGAAGGTATCAACAGCAAAAGAGATGGGTACAGTAAAAAGATAGAATTAGAAAATATCCTGCATGAAGAACAAGTAAGCATATGCTGTTTGCAGGAAACCCATCTAAACAACGACATAGCCTTGAAGATTAGGGGATACCAGTGCTACCGATCTGACAGGAAAAACAGACAAAAGGTTGGAATATTGACACTTGTAAGGAACAACATCAATGCATGTCAGATTGAAGTGTATATGGATGGGGCGGAATATCAAATACTGCACCTCAGGACAGAAAATACAGACTTTCATCTACTTAACTACTACTGTCCGAGTGACCACCCACTAGCACTAGACACAATTACATTAAAAGAAAGAATAATTGTATGTGGAGACTTTAACAGCCATCCACAGAACTGGGGCTATGAAGATATGGACAAGAGAGGTGAAGAGCTTGAAAACTGGCAGGATGACAATGGGCTTATACTATTAAACCAGACAACAGATCCACCAACATTCTACCCCAGAACATGGCATACCACATCTACACCAGACCTTGCTTTCCATTCACCAGACCTGGATTGGAATATCACACGTATTGTTGGGAATCAACTTGGAGGCAGCGACCACTGACCAGTCTTTTTAGTGGTGCTAAATGAGGCCGTCAGGGAGAGCTGCACTCTCTCCAGATGGAATTACAAAAAGGCAGACTGGAAAATGTATCAACATTACACCAGTGTACTGACTAAAGATCTAAATACAGACTGAGACATCAACAAAATAGTTGATGAATTCAGTAGACTAATAATACAAGCTGCCAGTGAAACAATACCTAGAGGGGCACGGAGACACTACAAACCATACTGGAGTAGTGAACTAGAGCAACTACACAATGACATGGGAACATCTCAAAAGCAAGCAGAAAATAGCCCTTGCCAGGAACACCACAATAACTACCAGCATGCTAAAGCCAAATTTCAATGGGCTAAACTACAAGCCAGACGGAGAAGCTGGAAAGAGAAAACAGAGTCCTTGAGGAGAAGCTGGAAAGAGAAGAGAAAACAGAGTCCTTGAATCTTGAACGAGACACAAGAAAAGTGTGGAAGCTAGCAAAACAGCTGAATGATGAGGGTACAGAAAGGAACACCAAAATTACACTGAAGAAGGATGGAAACATCCTAACAGGTAAGCACGCAGCAAATCACTTTGCAGACTCTGACTTTGCAAATGACAATAATATTGAAATTAGCCTACAGAAACGACAAGAGACCCGTTTAAAACAACAAAATGCAAGACAAGAAGAGACTGCACATGAAGTCATGGAAACACCCATTACACAAAGAGAGTTAGAGCTGGCAATATCCAAATTAAAAATGAAAAAGTCACCAGGCAGTGATGGAGTGTCCAATGAAATGATTAAGAACTTGGGAACTGCAGCTAAAGCAAAACTACTGCAGATCTACAACATTTGCTGGATCACAGGTAGAGTGCCACTGGCATGGAGAGAAGCAATTATGATACCATTACTAAAGCCAGGAAAAGATGGTTCAATGACATCCAGCTATAGACCAATCAGCCTTACAAGCAGTTTGTGTAAAACAATGGAACATATCAATCTCAGACTGCAGTGGTACCTAGAAAGTGAAAATCTCCTTGTCCCACAACAAGCAGGCTTTAGACAGTGTTACTCTACCGAAGATCAGGCAACCTATCTTTCCCAGGAAATTGAGGATGCATTTCAAGAAAAGAAACTGGTACTAGCAGCATGGATAGACCTAAAGAAAGCATTTTATAAGGTATGGAAGGAAGGGCTTTAGAAGAAACTGAGAAATTAAGGAGTAAATGGCAGGATGTACAAATGGGTCAAAGCATACCTGCATAACAGGAGAGCCAGAGTGCAACTGGATGGTCTTAAGAGTAAGAAGGTCTTACTGCGCCAGGGCGTTCCACATGGAGGGGTACTATCTCCAACACTTTTTCTGATTTACATCAATGACCTAGTTACTGAACTACCACATGGCATCAAAGTGGCAATGTATGCAGATGACTTGGTAATGTGGTGTACAGAGGAGTATGCAACAGTGGCCTCCAAATTGTCACAAAGAGCTATGAATGCACTTAATTCATGGACAAATAGATGGTGTATCACCATCAATACAGACAAATGCAGTACTACACTTTTCACTCTCTCCCCAAAACAAAAAGCAGGAGCCATCTACATAAACAATGAGCCTGTGAAAGAAGACGTACAAGCTACGTATCTTGGAGTTATATTTGATAACAAACTATCTTGGAAACAGCAGATAAATATCTATCTATCTATCATCCTTTCGAGCCGAAGACAGCACATAGGGCAGAAACACAATCTCAAAAACAGAAACCTTGCGTGCCAAAGTGGCACATATTGCAGAGATCACTGCTCTAAAATATATGGTGCTGTTTCCATAACAATACTTTTTACAATGACAGCTTGTCAAGCCATCGATCAACCTCTTTAGTCGCCTCTTACGACATGCCTGGAAGGTCACAGTGTCACTATTCTTTACTTCCCTCATAATGAGGCCCCGGTAACACACAGGAAAATAACATAAATAAGGATACCCAAAAAGCAAGGAGAAAGTTGGCTATTCTAAGAAAGCTGTGTGGAACCACGTGGGGTGCGAGTGGGAAAATACTCAGTAAAGTTTACCAAAAGAGTATACGCTCACATTTAGAATACGGATCATCTGCATGGTGCTCAGCATCAAACACCACACTGCAAGAACTGGACAAAGTACAAAACCAGGCACTTAGGGTCATCACAGGAGCAATGAAATCAACGCCAATATTGGAGATGGAGAAATTGTGGAGGATACCAGCACTGAGAGAATGGAGGGACACAAAGGTGCTGATACAGGCAGAAAAATTTGCTTGCATGCCGCGACATCCAATGAAGGACCGATTCCAAAATCTTGCATTGGGACGACTTAAGAGAAGCAGTTTTATCCACCAAGCCAAGCGTATTAGTAGACAAACACCAGACATGCCAAGAGTTGTTAACCCCCTACTGCCCATACCAGAAAAGACTCCCTGGACAGAGGAATCAGGATTATCAATACAAATACGGACAGAAGTGAAAGGAATAGTTGACAAAGAGGAACAGAATAGTCTACAGCGAAAAACAATAACTCTCAGTTTCCTGGATGAAGAATACCCACAAGACCTATGGATTCGTGTGTACACAGATGGATCAGCACAGAATGCACTAATGCAGTAAAGAATGGGGGAGCAGGTGCATATATAGAGTACCCAAATAACACTAGGGATATGAATAAAATAGCAACAGGGAAATATTGTCACAATTATGATACAGAAATACAAGTAATAAGGTTGGCAATAGGAAACTGCTGAACAGTAATCTTAGCCCACAGCCTGTAGTGTTTTTGACAGATGCAAGATCAGTACTCCAGGCACTACAATCCAGAAAATTACCACATCTGCAGACCTTATTGACTGAACTCTGCAAGCACCACAGGGTTGTCCTGCAGTGGATCCCATCTCACTGTGGAATACCAGGAAATGAGAAAGCAGATCAGTTGACAAAGGAAGATTCAACAGGCACACAACTAGATACACCGGTTACATACCATCATAAGAAACAGATAATCAAATCAATCAGAGGACCACAAGCCCCAAATCAGGATGCCTTTCATAATATGAAAAGATATGAACAAGTTATCATTATATGCCTCAGAACAGGACACAATCGACTCCATAGTCATATGTAAACAAAATTCAAGATCGGCACCGCAACTACTTGTACATGTGGACAGGCGTCCCAGAATGCTGAACACATACTTCAAGACTGCACTGAATATAGTAAAGTAAAGTACCCCCGTTACGCCAAGTGGCGTCTAGGGAAATATGGTGTTAGTGACCCTATATTTTACAGACCTTCAGCACATGATTTTTGGGGTAATGTGGTCAGTATTACGCCCATGCTGATTTACTTTCCCAGAAAAAAATCCGGTACCCATTTAAGGCTGGGTGAACCCGGAAGCCGTCGGTTGGGATCGAACCCTACCCCTTGTCCGTGGTAGTCCAGTTCACTAACCACTGAGCTATCGCGGGTCCCACTGAATATAGTAGACTGAGGAAAATCCATTGGCCCATAAATACAACACTACTGACCGACAAAACTATATGGGCCACTGCAAGAATTACAAAAGACAGTAAAATTTATACAGGAGACGACATTGCAGATATAGACAATACTTCAGGCGAATGAAAGATAGATAGATTTATACTGTTAAGTGGGGGGGGGGGGGGGGGGGGGGGCGCTGATTGGTCTTGAGAGAAGACAGAAAGGCTGTGAATCCAAATCTTGGCTGAACCTGTTGGGATTTTTATTTATCATTTCTCTCTGCGGCAACCACCCCTGGTCTCAGGAGTGAGGCCCGGCTAGAAATGTCAACTGCTCATCAATGGAAAAAATATGAGCACCTCTGAAGACAGAATTATCTGCCTGTGAAACGAAGGACCCTTGTGCACACAGCTGCCAGGGAAAAACGGATTAAGTTAGACATGTTCTAATTTGTGATCTGAAATAGATGAACTTTATTAACCCAAGATTATGATACCTATCTAAAACTCTCTATGTTATGATACCGTAGTAAAAATTACTACCACTTTAATGCAACATTAGGTGCTCTAAAAATATTAATTTCCTTGAACTCTTAACACAGTCCCATCTGTTCACACTAGACAAAACACAGGGACTCAAGAAATTCCTGGCTCAGGTTGATTTATGACCTGAGTTTCACTTCATGGACCGGATGTGTTACAATGTCTACCGGAACTGTTGCCGTAATTCTGTTAGTAAGTTCGGCAAACACATAGCGTTATTCACTGTGTATCCAGAATCACAAAGGGTTGTTTGATGTTTGAATTTGCATTTTTGTTCTTATTAAACAAAGTATCTTACGATCTCAAAAAAAAAAAATTCCACCAGCAATAGAAACAATTTCAACACTCAGGAGTCACCGGAAGTGGTAATTAGGATGGTACACAGAAGGGGGTAATGTTTGAACACAGAAAAATATACAAATTTTGAGGAATTTGTGTTTTAATGCTGTAAATGTTACTACAGTATTTTAATCTATAGTTAACTCTCTATTTAATTAATTTTTTGATCTATTATGGATAAACTTCTTGTTGTTATAGTTTCTGCTTGTGTGGATTGTTTGTGTCCCAGCAGAAGGCCAGATTTTAGACAGCAGCATTGGAACATTCATATTGCTTGTTATTATTGCAAATCTGTTTTGAATTATTCTCATTAAGGGTATCATCACCAGGAGTTTTTAATTTCTCCATGTCAATACTATAATAACTTGATTTATTTAAAATTTATGTCAAGGTCTACTTTAGCTTTGATAATGTTCTGATGCATTTGCTATAACTTCACAAGAATTGTTTTTTTTAAATGTGCGACCATTCATTTTATTTATTCTGTTTCCAACTGATGATTTATTTACCTCATTGCGTTGTTTCTATTTATCTGACAAAGTCACTCAGAAATTTCATTTTATTGGTGTAATATTGTTTAAGCTGGCAGAATTATCTCCATATTGTTCTATGAGACATTACTTCAGTTTTATTTCACTCAATTAGTTTTCTCCTCTCTTTGATCTTTGGTAGCTTTCCTCACGCTATCCAAACTTTGTGCTTTCTTGAAACTCAAAATGTTTCATTGCTCTCTCTCTCTCTCTCTTGCAGTGAACTCCAAGTTATTGACTGCCACCAACTTATCACTCTGTGCTCTTTGCAACAAAATCACCATCACAATTCTATCCACAAATATAATTAACAAATCAATCTGCAAACCTCATCTGCAGAACCCTTATAATTGTTTTTTAAAAAATCAGCTATAGAAAATGTTTGTTTACATTATACATTTTTTGCTTCAATATCATTGAGGTAGTGCTTACCCTGGGAGCTGCGATAACTCAGTGATTAGTGAACTAGACTACAAAGGACAAGAGATAGGGTTCGATCCCAACCGACGGCTTCTGGGTTCACCCAGCCTTAAATGGGTACCGGACTTTTTCTGGGAAAGTAAAGCAGAACGGCATAATATTGACCACATAACCCCAAAAATCATGTGCTGAAGGTCTGCAAAATTTATGGTTACTAACACTAACACCATATTCCCTATACCCCACTTTGGAGTGACGGGGGCTCTTTACTTTACTTACTTTTAGTGCTTACCCTGAGCTTCATCTTTATTCTAGCTTCTATTAGATAAAGCTGATAAATTAGAAATGACTAGCATATGGTCATGAGTGAAAAGGCATTCTAGGAAAAAACGCTTTACTGTACTCCTCAATATAAATAATAATGTGCCCCAAACTTACTTTTCAGTTAACTTTTCAATGGCAGTAATGTAATGTTATCAGATGCCTTTTCCTAAATAACTAAAAATGAAAAGAGAACTACTAAACACAATTATTCAAACAAGACAAATTCAAATGCGATTTTTGGGCCATACCATATCATCATATAATATATTAATCATATATATATCATATGTCAGAGTTGTCATGTTAAAACAACAGCCCAGACTACTAAAAGTAATCCTGGAGTAGGCTGGAGGGGAAAATACAAGGTAAAAGAGGCAGAGGCAGACCAAGACTAACATGGACGAGTAACATCAAAAGATGGACAAATCAGACTATGACAACCTGCACCATCAAAGCAAGAGACACTGAGACAGAGCAGAATGGCGCTCCAATATTAGCCAACCTTCGTTGCGGAGACGGCACTCGATGATGATGATAAATTAGCGCAATTTGAAATTGCATACTATAGAATCAAACTAAATGTAAATAGTAAATTCACAAACAAGTTCAATAATATTATAATCAAATAATAATGTTATAATTTAATATAATCATTATATTATAATAAATAATAATAATAATTAAATAATCATCATACAAATTGAAAATATGAAAATACATTCATTAGATTAAACAACAGTCTGAGTCGACGACTGAGTCGTCAACAAACTACTGACTAACTTAACTAACTTAAACTACTACTACACTACGCATGTACATTTAAAATATTTAATTTAATTCTCATTCTGAATCTAAATAAGGAATTCTTATTCTTCTTAAAAATGAACTGACCTGTGACATATCTATCTATCTGATATAAAATCACAATTGTTCTTATCAGTTAAGATTAACGAGATCAAAGACACAAAATGGAATATTAAATACTCAAGAACAAGAACTCTTTTATTTTTGCCGCTTGGTGCCATTAAAAAATATTTTTATTAACGAAACAAAGACTACACCAAAGCATTTGATAGAATACACCATGAGCAACTTATAGACTGCCTAAAAGATATAAATCTGGATGACACAGACATACGACTGATATGTAATTTGTATTGGGAGCAAACAACAATAATGAAATATAACAAGAAGAACTCTACACCCATTGATATAATAAAGAGGAGTATGACAAGGATGCATCCTATCACCAAGCTTGTTCAATTTATAACGGGTTAATGCAAATGAATGCATAAAAATGCGAAGCTGCAGTAAAGCTGAATTGTGAGGGAAAATAGAAAAAAATAGAAAAAAAGGTATGGTAAATGCTTTACGTGGTTAGTAGACGACACATACGCACGCGTCCACGGCACAAGGGAAGTCAATTTGCTTTTCTTTAACATTTTTCGATTATTTTGTTTTGGATATTTCATTACTAGTTAGCTATGTAGGATTAGTTATATTTACTTACATATTTGTGTGTGTTGTTGTTTGTCTGTTCCTGCTGAAGGTCTATTGAGCCGAAACGTCATTCAAATCTGTGTCGTCTACTAACCACGTAAAGCTTTTACCATACCTTTTTTTTCTATTTTTTTCAATTTTCCCTTGTTCAATTTATACACTGAGCAAATATTTAAAAACATCTCAGAGACGCCAGGCCTCAACATTAATGGGAAGATAATCAATAACCTAAGATATGCTGATGATACTGTTCTACTAGCAGAAAATCCTAAAGATCTACAACAATTACTTAATGTAATAAACATGACAAGCAAAAAATATGGACTAGATATGAATATAAAAAAAGATTAAAACTATGATCATAAACAAAGAAAATTCTTAAGACCTACAATTAAATAACAAAGTTGAAGGAATACATCTAGAGACAGTCCAGACCTACAACTACCTGGGACATACTATAATCAGTGATGGAAAATGTACAACTGAAATAAATAAAAGAATAGGAATGGCAAAAAGTAATTTCAATGCCAACAAATAACACCAGGGCTGAATCTAGGAATAGCAAAATGTTACATCTTCTCAATATTCCTGTATGGTGCAGAAACATAGACATTAGACCAGAAAACAGAACAGAAAATTGAAGCCTTTGAAATGTGGATATATAGAAGAATAGGTAGAATTGGATGGAAAGAAAAGAAAACAAACGAAGAAGTTTTAAAACAACTAAAAATGAAAAAAGAACTACTAAACACAATTAGAGCAAGACAAATGACTTTTTTTCGTCATGTTAAAAGACACAACAGTCTAATAAAGTAATATTAGAAGGGAAAATACAAGGTAAGAGAGGCAGAGGCAGACCAAGACTAACATGGACGAGTAACATCAAAAGATGGACAAGTCAGCCTATGGCAATCTGCATCATCAAAGCAAGAGACAGAGTGGAATGGCGCTCCATGGTAGCCAACCTTCGACGCGGAGAAGGCACTCGATGATGATGAACAAAACAGTTAATTGTAAAATGTTTGCGATATTTTTTTTAGTAGTATTGTGCGTTCATCTGGTGACTGCTCATTATATCTCTTTATCGTCCGCCCTTAGAATGACGTTAAGTTGGCATAGAAGCGTTGTATTTCTAGCTTATAGCATAGCCGCTATGTTTGCATTTTTCGCCCCATAACACCCACCTTCGGCATATTTGTTTGTAGGGAGGCCAATTGAGTGAGTTTGTCTGCTTTTCTATTCTACTATTTACTATACAAGTCAGATAGTCTATTTATTTCCATGAAAATATGGAAAATTCTTAATTAATTCTAATTCACTGATTTTGACGTTAACTTCATCATTATCATCATCAAGTACCATGCCTGGTGGTGTATGTGATGATGTCTCTCCACAACATTCGATCTTGATAGTTATTTATCATTTCTGTTGTTGACCTTCTGCAAAGCCATTCTCTTAAGGTGCATGGTATCTTTCCTCTTTGCTTCCCTCTATCTTTTTGCCCCTCATCTTCCCAGTTGTCACAATATATTCCATCTGTTCCCTTCTCGTCACATGGCCAAAAAAATGCTGACTGTTTTTTTCCTAATATTGCAAATTATCTATCTCTTTGCTTTGACCTCTTTCGGAACGTTTTCATTACCCTTCTTAGCTGTCCATGGTATTATTAACATTCTTATGTACTGTCAAATCAGGTAATTTCACCTGCTGCTGTATGCAGTAGATAGTACAACCTGCGGCTAACCACTGTCTTGCAGGTATGCCAGTAAAAGGCTAAGGGAGATTACCCTAAAATAAAACAACCCCACTGCCTTGTGAGTGAGACTTTTTAGTCAAAGGATAACGGAGTCAACCGTAAACAAATTGACGGACGGCAACAGAAAACCACCGTCGTAACTTCTTTGTACAATCATGGGACGTTAACTTAGTGTTGCCATAATCTTCGGAGCTGAAACCGGAAAAGATTGTTTTTTTAAGAGGCGAAACCGGGACATACCGTGTAAACATAAGAAAACTCTGAGATGCTAGACAAATTACTTATTAATTAGTTATTCGCGGGTCATCATCATTGCACTCCTAACATGTCCATATGTGCTCAGATTTCCTCCTCAGAAATTCCCGCAGTGTCCAGCGACTGACGACTCCAGTTCTATGATGGTTGATAAGTCTTCTTATATGACCACTAAGTTTCTCATTTCTGGCTGTGCCCATCTTAACTCCCATTTCCATCATCCGAAGAAGTGAAGTGGATTTGTGTTTGTCGAAGTCCCGTGCTCTTCCCACATCTCGGAGGGCATTGATAATGTTTGCCCGATCCATTGGTTGCCCGTTCTCAACGACAGCACAGCTAGCCAACCTCTCCGCTCTTTCATTTCCCCGTACTAGACATGTCCAGGGACATAGACAAAAGTGACCTTACGTATTTTGGATTTCTGCAACGACTCTACCCATTGCATGCGTACAGTGCCCGCCTCCACTTTTTTATCATGCTCATCGAATCACTCAGTATACATGCGTGGGTGTAGTCTTGTGACTCTAACCATTTAAATGCCTTGGTCACCTCGGTCACCTGCCATCACCTCCATTGCCATACTACTCGTGGTCATGACGTATGCACCACTGTCTCTTTTTTACTATTCTGCCTGCCGAGCGTGCTGTAAATGTCCATGCACTTCTTTGGTGTCGTCTTACAGATCCGTCTGTATAGATGACTGCATCTTTCTTATCGGTGTTATCGCAAATGAGGCCGTTGACCTCACCCTTAACCACGACCGGGTTCTATTCCCTACTTTTCCTGTCGAGTGTGACAATACACGAGAAAGTCCCCTTGAATGACGTAGGCACCGGTATCCACTCCTCACCAACGCTGATATTGGTAAGCCCACAGACCTGTTTGATGACATCTTCTGCTCGGCCCACCCATGATTTGCCTCTTTTTAGCCTGGCACCTTTCCCTGTGTTAAGCATGTGATGCAATGGATGCTCTTTATCTGTACTAATCTTCAGGAATGCTCGTGCTCTCCAAATCTTGATTCTGTTATGCATGGTCGGAAAGTCAAGAAGATACCTCATTGCTACACAGGGAGTGTCCCTTGTACATCCCAAGATAATGCGCATGGGTTCATTTTGTATTTTCTCCAGCCTATCAATTTGAGTCGTACTGACAGTAAGAATTGCCAGGGCATACTCGATTGGTGCGGGGACTAATCCCTGGAACAGAAGAGTAAGTAGCCTCTGCTCGATGTTGGCAGCTACTATGACCTTCAAGGCGGCTAATCCTTTACGGGATTTTGTTATCACATGGTCCCGAAAACACAGGCTGCGATCAAACTTAACTCCGAGGTATGTCATCAACTTGTCCCTGGTCACCTCATCAGCTCCCATTCGTACTACCGGTGTGGTCGTATTAACGATATGATTGTTAAGGGAGAACAATGAAACTGATGCTTTATTAGGATTAACCAAGGCACCTGAAACCCCACACCAGGAAGAAATGCGATCGAGTTCGTCTTGCATTGTGGAGGCGATTACCCGTCTGTCTCATCAAAAGATCAGCATATCTTCATATTGCAGCTAAAATTCGTATTTAGTTAACGATTATTCTGAAACGATTATAATCTAACATTATTCGATACTGTTGGGTATGACCGGAATGCTTTACACTTGGCTATTGATTTTTTCATACTATTTTTTTTTCAAATTGCTTATATATATATATATATAGAAATGGGGTTACACACGCAACATTCAAAATTACAGCGGCACGTTCCAGAACCTGCACAACCCGGTAGTCACTCAAAAGGAGAGAGAAGTCGCATATAGACTTCTGTTTAATACGACTGGAACAAGGAGACAAATGCCAAATGTGCAACACAAACACACAAGCAGACGAAGAACACATATACTATAGATGCCCAACCATCACACCAACAATCCAAGCACTACATGACACGCTGCAAACATATACCAAACACAAAGTAGACATACACAGAGCAATAAAGCTAAACACGATACCAAACACGACAACAGAACACCACAACACTTTAGTTTCTCTACTTTCTTATTTTAGACACCTAGTATGGGTCTGTCGCAATGAAACGAAATTCAGAGGACGAACGTATGAACCAGAAATTTTCTGAAACATATACTTGAAGAAACAAATGTCCATTATAGAGAGAATGAGAGAGCGAATGAAGGCAGACCTATTCCCCCTTCCTTCAACCTAGCTAAAATAAAGGCAAAGTCCAGGGCATCCACGATGAAGAAACGATTTAAACAAACAAATCTCCTGCCTCTTCTTCATAGGAGTGCAGGAAGAAATATAAACCACTGAGTTAAAAAAAAAACGTGCTAGGATAAACCTAGTGGGCGGGTTTATGAAATTCTAGAGAATATTTATAAACCAACTGCCCAATTTTACTATTATTAGGTTGGATAAAACTTGAGAAAAGCCCTTTCAGGAACAAAATCAGCTATATCTGGCAGAGGCTAAAAAACGGAAATCATGACTTAAAAATATGATACTCTTCAAGACAGAGAAATCTAATAGATGGATTAAAGAACATACAAAACTTCAGACAAGAATAAAATTAATTCTCACAGAAAACAAGGCATGGCAAAGAAGACGCCAAAGGAAGTAAAGAAAACAAGCCCAACTACTCAAGCTGTCCAGAACAATTCAGAAGTAAGAATGAGAACAGAGCAGGTCAAGATGCCTACCAAGCCATTAGCTAAGTGGGAACTCCCAACCTACCACATCGACTTAGAAAATAAACACGAGAAAGGTACATTGATGGCTAATATCAACGGCCTTGACGTCTCCAAAATCACCGTTTCCATGATGACGAGCATCCTCATAGGCCCCACCGGAGTTATGCCCAACGGAATAAACACCTTGTACCGCTTCAGTGATACAAGGAAGTGGTTCTTTGCGCTAAAACCTGACGCACATGAACAGAAATACCAAGAGTTTGGAAACAAAAAGAGCAAACTAACAGAGCCAAACGTTACAATAGTGATAAGCCATCAAGATAAAGAACAGTCAAGAGGATGCATGCAATGGATGCCGCCAACTTTGAAATGCAAACAAGTCCAAGAGATTGTATCAGAAATGACCGGAGACAAGGAGGCCCAGGTGAAAAAAGACAATTACCAAGCGTACAAGTGGACTTTCTGGTACAAGCCAGTTTCAGATGTCCAGATACCACATTACATAAGACTAAAACTTAAAGGAGAGATTGCCGAAACGATTAAGATCTTCGTTACCCTTCCAAGCAGGAGAACACGATGTTCCCACTGTGGCCTCGACACACACTGGGAGAACCGGTGCCCCAAGAAGCCAGGCCTTAGAGGGCAGACGACAGTCGAGGACCCAGTCAATAAATACACACCAGTACAGACTAACTACTTAAAGACAAACAACGAAGAAGCATCAGTCAGCGACACATTTTCACCACCTACAAAAAAGAAAAAAGATTAAAAAAAAAAGAATATAGAACAGTAAACGATTGAATCTACGCAGCAACAGATGTCCAAAACAAAAGCCAAGACGCCCACATCAACAGTTTCAGACGGTACCCATGGACAACAATCTCAGAAACACAGAATTACAACACACAAGCCACACACGAACCTCAACTGAAAGATGAACAATTGACCAACATAACCTACCATACGGGGTGGGACGTCTTCGATTTCGATGAAAAAGAGAACCCGGCGCCTCAATTCAACGACTCCGATTACGACTACGACCAAGAATTCCAGAAATTACTTCATGCCATGCTTAGGGCAAAACAGACAATTTTTCTAAAAATGGTTATACTTACACAATAATAAGTTTCAATAAAATCCTTAAATAAATAATGTACTCCTACTACTATTACTACCCTACTACTACTATATTAAAAAAAAAAGCTAGGATAAACCAAGTCAGGTAAGGTAAACTATTTTCGAGTGTCTCACTTATAGTGCAACGCCAGATGTGAAGATACCATGCAATATCATAATAAGACTGAAAGGGAAAATTACCGTAACTATCAAGGTCTTCGTTACCTTGCCAGGCAGGAGAACACGATGTTCTCACTGTGGACTCGACACACACTTGGAAAACCGATGCACCAAGAAGCCAGGCCTGAGATTGTAGACGACAGTCGAGGAACCATTCATTATAAAACCAGTGCAGACCAACAATCCAAAGACAACCACAATAGAAGCATCAGTCAATGACACACTTCCACTACCGACTAAGAAGAAACGCAGCTCCAAACAAAAGAAGATAAAACAAATGACGAACGAACCCACGCAGCAACAGATGTCCAGAACAACAAAAAAACGAACGAACCCAGGCAGCAACAGATGTCCAGAACAAAAGCCCAGATGCCCACATCAACAGATTCAGAAGATGAACCTAGAAGCAAAAAATCCACAGAAACGAAGAATTACAACACAAAACATACACACACGAACCTCCACAGAACGAACAACAATGGACAAACACAACCTATCATACGGGGTGGGACGGCTTAGATTTCGATGACGAACATAACCAGCCGCCCTACTTCAGCGACTCCGAGTACGAGTACCACCTAGAGCATCAATGATACCTTCATGCCCTTCTCAGGGCAAAACAAAGACGGACATTGTTCTAAAATGGTTATATCTAAACAATAAATATATATATTTTTTAAAATCCTCTACTAAAGTTCTACCACTACCACTACTACTAATACTACCTCTACTACTACTACTACTACTACTACTACTACTACTACTACTACTACTACTACTACTACTACTACTACTACTACTACTACTACTACTACTACTACTACTACTACTACTACTACTACTACTACTACTACTACTACTACTACTACTACTACTACTACTACTTCTACAAAAAAAAAAAAAAAAAAAAAGGAAGGGTACGCAAGACAGGTAAGGCAAACTATTTTCGAGGAGTATCTTGCTTATTAAGTGTAGCTATTTAGTGCCGAAAATACAATGTAAGCCTTAGGGTAGGGTAGTTTAACTATTTTCGAGTGGTTGTGATAGTTATTTTGTGCCGAACATACCATGTAAGCCTTATGTTAGGTTAGTTAAACAATTTTCGAATGTTTTGTGTATTAAGTGTAGTTATCTTGTGCCGAACATACTGTGCAAGCCTTAAAGGCAATGCAGCAGGAGGTCGACGCCTGGGAGCCATGGCCCAAACGGGACAACCTCCCCTAGAGTGCCAAGAAGCAAAAGGGCCGAAACACTTGCTCGACGGGTGTCTTCTTCTGATGATCAGATTGCCTCCTGCTGCGAAGCTCTGTTCAAAAAGAGTTTCATACTACTTTGCAAAACATAATATACCCAATAGCAATAGTGTTGCTTGTGCGACTGACGGGGCGCCATCAATGATTGGCCACTATCGAGGGATCGTTGTTTATTTGAAGGGAAAAGTGTCAACTGTTTCGTGTATTCATTGTGTGATACATAGGCAAAGTCTTGTTGGAGAACATTTGAGCACAAGCCTGTATTCATCATTATGTATAATAATTCGAGCTATTAATAAGATTAAATATAATGCCAAAAATAATAGAATTAAATGTGAAGAACGAGACTTGAATCGGCGTTTTAGCACGCGAGTTTTCACCCATATGTGCTCAGCCGCCTATCCAGAAGTGTTCTGAGACTTCCGGATAGTGTCGCTTCAAGCATCGAAACTCACGATGTGAGCCGGCATTCTTCACCTTCTAAGAGTGCTACTCTGGTACCCATTTCTGCCAGCGGCTGGGTCGACCGCGGGGGTATTTTTTTTTCCAACCACGAATACAACTCACACTGCTTCCAGTGGGAATCGAATACGGGTTGTCTGAACGTTGGTAGTCCAGTCGGGTGGTTTTCCCAGCTAGGCTACCCAGGCCTCCTATGGTAGAATGTTCCTGCAGCTGTGCCAAGACAACAATGAGGAATATATTAGGTTACTGTTACACACGACTCGTTCTGTTGAATTGCATAAGAGTATCAACAGTGAAAATGAGGCTACTCTGTCAACAATTACAAACAATAAAACGTATGCATTTTATTGGTAAGGATTTTAAAGAAATTTAATGTAATTATTTTACAATTTCTGGGAGTCAATATGACAATCAATTGTAAAGCTGGTGTGTCATTATTTATAGAAAAACTTGACTTTTTTCCAACATGATATTCATATGGTGCAGTTGAATGCAGTGACTTTAGAACAATAAGCCTAATGAGCCATGTTACAAAAATCTTGCTAAAAGTTATACAAGGAGGGATTCAGAATAAAATCAATACTGAATTAGATGAGCAGCAATTTGGATTTAGGAAAAATAGCGGGACAAAAGAAGCCATATTCTGCATGAGAACATTAATCGAAAAATACACAGAAGTAAACAAACCAATATATGCCTGCTTCATAGACTACACCAAAGCTTTTGATAGAGTACACCACAAACAACTTATAGAATGCCTAAAAGAGATACATCTAGATGACACGGATATACGACTAATATGCAATCTATACTGGGAGCAAACAGCAATAATAAAATATAACAAAGAGTTCTCTACACCTATTGATATAAAAAGAGGAGTAAGACAAGGATGCATCCTTTCACCAAGCTTGTTCAATCTATGCACTGAGCAAATCTTTAAAAACATCATAGAGATGCCAGGCCTACAAATTAATGGAAAGATAATCAATAACCTAAGATATGCTGACGATACTGTACTACTAGCAGAAAATCCTAAAGATATACAACAATTACTTAATGAAATAAACACGACAAGCAAAAAATATGGACTAGATATGAATATCAAAAAGACTAAAACTATGATCATAAACAAAGAAAATACTCAAAACCCACAAGTGGATATCAAAATTGAAGGAATAGACTTTGAGACAGTTCAGAACTATAACTACCTTGGACATACTATAACCAGTGATGGAAAATGTACAACTGAAATAAACAAAAGAATAGGAATGGCAAAAAGTAATTTTAATGTCATGAAGGACATACTAACATCAAAACAAGTAACACCAGAGCTAAAACTAAGAATAGCAAAATGTTACATCTTCTCAATATTCCTATATGGTGCTGAAACATGGACATTAGACAAGAAAACAGAACAGAGAATTGAAGCCTTTGAAATGTGGATATATAGAAGAATAGGTAGAATTGGATGGAAGGAAAAGAAAACAAACGATGAAGTCTTAAAACAACTAAAAATGAAAAGAGAACTTCTGAACACAATTAGAACAAGACAAATGCGATTCTTAGGCCATGTTAAAAGACACAACAGCCTACTGAAAGTAATCCTGGAGGGGAAAATACAAGGTAAAAGAGGCAGAGGCAGACCAAGATTAACATGGACGAGTAACATCAAAAGATGGACAAATCAACCGATGACAACCTGCACCATCAAAGCAAGAGATAGAGCAGAATGGCGCTCCATGGTAGCCAACCTTCGTTGCGGAGACGGCACTCAATGATGATGATGATGTTCAGAAAAGGGGATTTTATCAGTTTGTAGAATTGTCGTCAATAAAAGATGACGTGATTCCTGATGAGATAGAAAGGTACAGTAGTCACCTTATAGGAGATAAAAAAAGGTACAGTAGTCACCTTATAGGAGATAAAAAAGGTACAATAGCCACCTTATAGGAGATAAAAAAGGTACAATAGTCACCTTATAGGAGATAAAAAAGGTACAGTAGTCACCTTATAGGAGATAAAAAAGGTACAGTAGTCACCTTATAGGAGATAAAAAAGGTACAATAGTCACCTTATAGGAGATAAAAAAGGTACAATAGTCACCGTATAGGAGATAGAAAGGTACAGTAGTCACCTTATAGGAGATAGAAAGGTACAATAGTCACCTTATAGGAGATAGAAAGGTACAATAGTCACTTTAGAGGAGATAGAAAGGTACAATAGTCACTTTAGAGGAGATCGAAAGGTACAGTAGTCACTTTAGAGGAGATAGAAAGGTACAGTAGTCACCTTATAGGAGATAGAAAGGTACAATAGTCACTTTAGAGGAGATAGAAAGGTACAATAGTCACCTTATAGGAGATAGAAAGGTACAATAGTCACCTTATAGGAGATAAAAAAGGTACAGTAGTCACCTTATAGGAGATAAAAAAGGTACAGTAGTCACCTTATAGGAGATAAAAAAAAGGTACAGTAGTCACTTTAGAGGAGATAGAAAGGTACAATAGTCACCTTATAGGAGATAGAAAGGTACAATAGTCACCTTATAGGAGATAGAAAGGTACAGTAGTCACCTTATAGGAGATAGAAAGGTACAATAGTCACCTTATAGGAGATAGAAAGGTACAGTAGTCACCTTATAGGAGATAGAAAGGTACAGTAGTCACCTTATAGGAGATAGAAAGGTACAGTAGTCACCTTATAGGAGATAGAAAGGCACAGTAGTCACTTTAGAGGAGATAGAAAGGTACAGTAGTCACTTTAGAGGAGATAGAAAGGTACAATAGTCACCTTATAGGAGATAGAAAGGTACAGTAGTCACCTTATAGGAGATAGAAAGGTACAGTAGTCACCTTATAGGAGATAGAAAGGTACAGTAGTCACCTTATAGGAGATAGAAAGGTACAGTAGTCACTTTAGAGGAGATAGAAAGGTACAGTAGTCACTTTAGAGGAGATAGAAAGGTACAGTAGTCACTTTAGAGGAGATAGAAAGGTACAGTAGTCACTTTAGAGGAGATAGAAAGGTACAGTAGTCACCTTATAGGAGATAGAAAGGTACAATAGTCACTTTAGAGGAGATAGAAAGGTACAATAGTCACCTTATAGGAGATAGAAAGGTACAGTAGTCACCTTATAGGAGATAGAAAGGTACAATAGTCACCTTATAGGAGATAGAAAGGTACAATAGTCACTTTAGAGGAGATAGAAAGGTACAATAGTCACTTTAGAGGAGATCGAAAGGTACAGTAGTCACTTTAGAGGAGATAGAAAGGTACAGTAGTCACCTTATAGGAGATAGAAAGGTACAATAGTCACTTTAGAGGAGATAGAAAGGTACAATAGTCACCTTATAGGAGATAGAAAGGTACAGTAGTCACCTTATAGGAGATAGAAAGGTACAATAGTCACCTTATATGAGATAGAAAGGTACAGTAGTCACCTTATAGGAGATAGAAAGGTACAGTAGTCACCTTATAGGAGATAGAAAGGTACAGTAGTCACCTTATAGGAGATAGAAAGGTACAGTAGTCACTTTAGAGGAGATAGAAAGGTACAATAGTCACCTTAGAGGAGATAGAAAGGTACAGTAGTCACCTTAATGAACAGAAATGATATGGAGAAACGATTTAAACATATTTTAAACTTGAAAGTATATGGGTGGATGGTAAATCTTTTTACTGGAATTGTTGTTGAGACTGATAGAACATGCCAAGAAGAACTATTGCATCTTAAATTTGATGAAAAGAGCAAATCAATTTTCAATAATAATGTATAATTAAAAATGTAGGGACAAACAAATGTTTGGCTTATATCCAAAATACTGCTATTAACTCCTTGCCTCATATCTAATGGAATGAAATTTTAGTGCTGTGAGTCATATTGTCAACAAACACACTGTTTGAAGGTCACTGAAAGAAGAGACCTACGCTTATTTCTTACAAAAATATAACTAGATATCCAACATTTAGTTCCTTAGCATCAGGCTCAAAGATCAAATGAAAGGTCAACAAAAGTTATTTTTAAATTCTTCAGTTATGGAGTTTCTTCGATTGATATTTTAATGGGCGGTAGAGACAATGTATGCGTGCAATAAGGTTACATAATTAGGCGTTGGACATAACAAGGTTGAAGAACACTGGCCTAACACTTTAATAATCATGGTAGTGGTTATCTTTCTTATTGATCTTACTCATGATCCAACTTCGATGTGGTCTGTTTATCATGCTGCTGTTTTGACTGTGCAGCTGTTGTTAAAGTAAAGACTTTTAATTTGGTTGGTTAGAAAGATCGGGTATCACCTGTAGCACATGATGTCACCTACCGAACGAGGGTTTTCCATTGGAATCTTCCCTTAACGTTGTTGTGATTTATATTGTTGTGGCGATTCATGATTGTACAAAGGAGATACGACGGGGGTTTTCTGTTGATAATACCATGGACAGCTAAGAAGAGTAATGAAAATGTTCTGAAAGAGGTCAAAGCAAAAAGAGAGCTGGTTTCCAATATTAGGAAGAAACAATCATCATTTTTTGGCCATGTAATGAGAAGAGAACAGCTGGAATATATTATAACATCTAAAAAATTGAGGGACGAAGAGATAGTGGGAAGCAAAGAGAGAAAATACCAGACAGCTTAAGAGAATGGCTTGGCAGAAGGTCAACAGCAGAAATGATAAATAACTGTCGAGATCGAAAGTTGTGGAGAGACATGATCACCTACGCCAGTAGGCCCGGTACTTGATGATGATGGCTAGAAAGATATCGGCTTACTCCGTATGTTGTTAGTATATCCCATAGTTTTTCTCTGTTTACTTGGTCGAATGCTTTTTCTTGGTCTATGAAAGCTATGATTTCCCAACAACATCCCTTTTCATAGTCGAGCCTTAAAATGAAAGGGACGTAGATGTGTTATGTTACAGTTTACAGCAAGCGGTGACTTTTGCGTAAGACATCGAATTTCAGCACAACGTTTTTGTGTAGCCGCTAGATCTCCGTTTCGATCTCTACTCACTTGATCAGAGTGATTAGTCTGTTGGTAGGACAACATTTGGAGGAGTGTAATTATAGTTCCCCCACTAGCTACCGATGTTTGGACAACCTGTATTTGTTTCCTGCTGGAAACAGTATGAATTGTTCTCGTGGTTGAAAAAATGCCCCCGCGGTCGACCCAGCCGCTGGTAGTTTAGGAACCAAAGTAGCACTCTGGGCAGGTAAGGAATGACGCCTCACTCATGAGTTATGATGCTTGAAGCGACACCAAACAGGAGTCTCCGAACATTTCTGTATAGATGGTCGAGCACATATGGCTAAAAACCCGCGTGCTAAGACGCCGATTGAAGTTCCGTACCTCTATCTTTAGTGTGGTTCACCAATTGTGATGCAAGCGGTCAACTATAATTTGCTAAGGGAATGAATGGGAGGAAAAAAATATAAAGAAACGTTGAATGGAATCTTAATTTCTTTTCTTGTGTAAACCTTGTCTTTTCTAAATTACCGTCTCCATAAAAAAAAAATAAATAAAAAAATAAAAACTTCACGAACTCTGATTACAGACAACAAACCCATTTAGTTATTGTCGTATAACGTGGCTTATCAATATCATCGCAGTGAGTTTCATAACACAATTCTAGCTGGGCTTCAGCTTGGATTGGTGGCTGAATTTGAAACATAAAATAACTGATGATGTTGGTGCAGCTGCATCTTGTTCAAATTCAAATGAAAGCCCAGTAAGGTCACTTTGTTTATGTCTGTCCTGTTGTCTAATTGCAGAGTAAAATAAGGGGGCATGCCAATTCTTCCAAACAGTTATTCTTGAGACTGGTTGACAAACCAATGATTTGTTTCTTAATGTGCTATTTTTCTTTAAAGATAAATGTCCTTGGTAGCTTTCTTGTTGATCAGTGAATTTTTGAAGTGGATGTTTTCTTATACCAGGGACTGGTCCTGTCTGTGACTGAGTATGCACTAGATATTGTATGTTACTACTTTGCTGATACATGAAAGGACTGGACAAATGAACATTCATTCTGACCCTAAAGGTCTTCTATGGGGGAACAAACACAAATAGAAAACAAGTACAGAACATTAAAAATTATCCACAGAAAACACATGAAAATGAACAACATTTAACCCTGATAACGGATTTGAACTGTAGGCACCAATGACACTTCAACTTGATAGTGAAAGTAAGCATACTAACTCATATAGCCAGTCCACTTTCCCAATCACATCCATTAAAAATGTGGTTGATCCTAATAAAGCATCAGTTTCATGGTTCTCCCTTAACAATCATATCGTTCATACGACCACACCGGTAGTACGAATGGAAGCTGATGAGGTGACCAGGGACAAGTTGATGACATACCTCGGAGTTAAGTTTGATCGCAGCCTGTGTTTTTGGGACCATGTGATAACAAAATCCCGCAAAGGATTAGCCGCCTTGAAGGTCATGGCAGCTGCCAACATCGAGCAGAGGCTACTTACTCTTCTGTTCCAGGGATTTGTCCTCGCACCTATCGAATATGCCCTGGCAATTCTTACTGTCAGTACGACTCAAATTGATAGGCTGGAGAAAATACAAAATGAAGCCATGCGCATTATCCTGGGATGTATGAGGGACACTCCCTGTGTAGCAATGAGGTATCTTCTTGACTTTCCAACCATGGATGACAGAATCAAGATCTGGAGAGCACGAGCATACCTGAAGATTAGTACAGATACAGCGCATCCATTGCACCACGTGCTCAATACAGAGAAAGGTGACAGGCTAAAAAGAGGCAAATCATGGGTGGGCCGAGCAGAAGATGTCATCAAACAGGTCTGTGGGCTTACCAATATCAGTGTTGGTGAGGAGTGGATACCGGTGCCTACGTCATTCAAGGGGACTTTCTCGTGTATTGTCACACTCGACAGAAAAAGTAGGGAACAGAACCCGGTCGTGGTTAATGCTGAGGTCAACGGTCTCATCTGCGATAACACCGATAAGAAAGATGCAGTCATCTGTACAGACGGATCTGTAAGACGACACCAAAGAAGTGCATGGGCATTTACAGCACGCTCGGCAGGCAGAATAGTAAAAAAAGACAGTGGTGCATACGTCATGACCACGAGTAGCATGACAATGGAGGCGATGGCAGTGACCAAGGCATTCAAATGGTTAGAGTCACAAGACTACACCCACGCATGTATACTGAGTGATTCGATGAGCATGATTAAAAAAGTGGATGCGGGCAATGGGTAGAGTCGTTGCAGAAATCCAAAATATGTAAGGTCACCTTTGTCTATGTCCCTGGACATGCGGGAGTACGGGGAAATGAAAGAGCGGACAGGTTGGCTAGCTGCGCTGTCGTTGAGGACGGGCAACCAATGGATCGGGCGGACATCATCAATGCCCTCCGAGATGTGGTAAGAGCACATGACTTCAACAAACACAGATCCATGTCACTTCTTCGGATGATAGAAATGGAAGTTAGGTTGGGCACAGCCAGAAATGAGACACTTAGTGGCCGTGTAAGAAGACTTATCAACCAACATAGAACTGGAGTCGTCAGTCGCTGGACACTGAGTGAATTGCTGAGGAGGGGATCTGAGCACCTATAGACATGTTCAGAGTGCAATGATGATGACCTGAAAATAACTCAATAACTCAATCCATTAAAAAAACCCAGTAGATTTGCTGCTAAGCCATTCATACACATGAAACAACAACATGTAAAATAGAAGGTGATGTGTAAAAGAATATTTATTAATCTATTATAATAATTGTATTCACAATTAAAATATTCACAGCTTCACATATCAAAATATATTTGCATTGAGACTTTTTGCTTAGCTCCAGCAATTACATATACAATTTAAAATGTCGTACTAATCTCTTATATCATCTGTCTATTGTTCTTTCGAGCTGAAGACAACAAATACAACAGAAATGTTAGACTTGTGTCTGACGATCTTTCAAGTGTCAGACCTTGCACAAGACCTGCATTGTGTCTTGTCACACACAGGCACAGCCTTTTCATTTTTACAGATGGCTGAAAACAATATGTTAATTAAAAATAACTGCCCCTTTCTATTATGTGCTGTAACGTGACTAGATTTGAATAAACAGTTATTAAGGAATTAGTGCTTTGTCCATGTCACACTAACCTCCACTGAACTTATCTTCAAAAGTTTTCAAAGGAGGAACAAAGATAATTCATTTGAACTGCAAACTAAGCTGTAAAGGATTTTTTTAAAAATTGGTAAACACACCTTTTTTTAAATTATTATTAAACTGTGCCAAAATATAACTTTCTAGAAGCTCTATCCTTTCACAGGCAACACCAACAGATGGTTTGTTTGGAGATAAGCACAAATATCAAATACACAAGATATTTAATAATATATGGGGCTGCGAGTAAAGCTGCAGAGATCATATTAAATAACCATACAATGGTATGGATGGTTGGTTTACTGAACATTCACCACTTATGTGAGAGTATAGTCTTTATGAGGTTGTGTTCTGGAATGCTTATAATATATAGGGTGTTTATAAAGTCTCACTACACTTGGTATCTAGGTCAATTTGAAAAAAATGTTTATGACGTCATCACAATATGTGCTCAATGGTAAGTTCACTTGTTGCGACAGTTTTCTTAATGACTTGTCTGGACTTTTAAGGATTCTGTCTTGGATATCTAAACATATTTCATCATTCACAGCAGGCCTACCAGATCGTGGAGCATCTTCCACATTTCCAGTAGCAATAAACTTATTCAACAAATTTCATTGACAGTGGGAGCACATATTGTGATGACGTCATAAACATTTTTTTTTTCAAATTGACCTAGATACCAAGTGTAGTGAGACTTTATAAACACCCTGTACAATAGCATTGATTCATTTCTTATAAAAACAATCCCTTTATTTTTAAAACTATAAATACCATATCATATTACTAACTTTGTTCTCCATTTGTTTCTTGGTTTTTCTGTTTTCATTTGCTTGTAACTTTAAAAGTTAGACATTAAATCACCAGGGCCATTATCACATGTGTAAATCAACAGTCATAAACTAGAAATTTCTTTTAATTTTTTATCTAAAAGCAATTATTTACATAAATTAATGTCAATTTTCAATAATGAAGATTATGGCACACAGAACATGAACAATGAATAAGAAAAAGAAAAGAAAATTGAAGCTCTAGAAATGTGGATTTTTAAAGGTATGAGTTGGATGAAGGAGCAGACAAATAATGCACCTTTGAAGCAGTTAAAAAATATTTAATAAATAATAATGAGACATAACACATGCTGAAAATCATCTTAGAAGGAAAAATATGGGATAAAAAAAAAGCAAGCAAAGACTGAAGTCGACTGATAACATCTGATAAAATCAAGAGGTAGACTGGACAAATCAGTCACAAACTTTGCTATCAATGAAAAAGAGTAAAATGGCATTTCATGATAGTAACTATTCATTGTATAGAATGCACTCTTTTGTGATTAGAGGTTAAATAAACAAAATACAATTTAAATCTGGAAATTTTCAATTTATTAAAATGTAAAATATAATGTAAAATAAAGATTTTGGATTTTATTGTATTTCATTTAAATAATCAGTGTTTGTCATATAAGGAACAAAATTAAAAAAAAAATAATTTAATTTTTTTCTGGGAAAGGCTTCTCACAGCAGCAGAACTGTAATAATATATAAATATTATTATATGGGGAACTTCCGAGGCGATAATAGGGAATAATAGAACAAAGAAGTATGTGTTAGCACTCGGAAAAAGACAGACAAACAACAATAGAAAAAACGAAGAACAATATCTGGTCCGAAGTGGGATCGAACCCGTTCTCAGTGTCACCGCGCCTTGCCACGAGAAGCCGAACGCTTGTACACTGCCCGCAGAACTGAAAAATATATTGCAGTCTGCAATAGCCAATTTTTAAGTTGGCTGCGTGGCAGTGTACCAAGCGTTCGGCTTCTCGTGGCAAGGCGCGGTGCCACTGAGTACGGGTTCGATCCCACTTCGGACCATATATTGTTCTTCGTTTTTTTCTATTGTTGTTTGTCTGTCAATTTTTCCGAGTGCTAACACATACTTCTTTGTTCTATTATTCCCTATTATCGCCTCGGAAGTTCCCCATATAATAATATTTATGTATTATTATTTGTACCCAGTATATTACCACTGGGAACTACTATTCGTGCTGTTTCGTCCAATAAATGTTTGTCTACAACACAAGTATTCAGCCCTACTGGGAGATACTTGCATTAATAGGAAAGTACAAATATACAATTTATTTCCGGTCTGTGATCGTTACCCTATGCTATAGTCATTGAGATCGCCTTTCGTGGAAGACACTACTGCAATAGCCAATTTTTAAGTTGGCTGCGTGGCAGTGTACCAAGCGTTCGGCTTCTCGTGGCAAGGCGCGGTGCCACTGAGTACGGGTTCGATCCCACTTCGGACCATATATTGTTCTTCGTTTTTTTCTATTGTTGTTTGTCTGTCAATTTTTCCGAGTGCTAACACATACTTCTTTGTTCTATTATTCCCAGCAGAACTGTAAGCAGTCAGCAACCCACAGCTAAAGGCTTGCACCAATATTGGTGAACCAGAACCATCCAGACCCAACTCCACTTCTTCGTAGTGCCTCTAGAAATAAACTAACATGTCTAGTCTGGCTAAACGATTAGTGATCGCAGAGGGAAGACAACCTGGTACTCAAAAATGCAATACTGAAGTTGGATGTATTGGGCTGAAAAGTGTAAATATCACAGTTTTACTGCAAACACAATCTATACACACCCACTTAACGTCCTTTTAAGGGCAGATGATGAAGAATAGAGAGGCAGGATGTAAATGGCTACATAGAATATTCAACGTGGTATGGATACAACAGCAAGTCCCAGACGATTGGAAACAGTCCATTATATTACCAATATGGAAAAAGAAGGGCGGCAGAAGAGACTGCAACCAATATAGAGGAATATCGCTATAACGCCACACAAGGAAGTTATATGCCAAGATAGTTGAAAAAAGATTTAGACCAATTATAGACCTACAACTAAGCGATTATCAGATGAGCTTCAGGAGGAACAGTTTGCACAGATGCCCTATTTATCTTAAAACAACTAGCAGAGAAAACAAGAGAGCATAATAATACACTATATACAGCTTTTATTGACCAATAAAAGGCGTTCGATAGGGTGGACAGGGAACAACTGTGGTCCGTATTGTCCTTGTACGGAGTGAGTCACCACCTAGTAGAGTTATGCAAGAACCTCTATGAAAGTAGTCACACTACAGTAAGATCTTCAGCAGGCTACTCTAAAGATTTCACCATTAACTCTGGAGTAAGACAAGGCTGCGTGCTTTCCCCTTTACTTTTCATCACATATATGGATAATATATGCAAATTAGCATGCCCAAGCAAAGGAAGTATACCAACAAGGATGATAACAAGCGATAACACAAAAGAGAACAAAATATACGTACCAGAAAACAGCAGAAGAGAGGACGGAATAAATGAAATACTATTTGCAGACGACCAAGTTCTAATACATGAAACAACTGAGGACCTGCAAGAACATATCAACAGGCTAAACAACACTTGTAAACAATACAACATGAAGATCAACATAAACAAAACCGAAGTAATGGCAATAGCGAGAAAGAAAGAAAAACTAAACATCATAATAGATAATACGACTCTGAAACAAGCAGACAATTTTAAATATCTGGGTAGCACGTTAACACAAGACAATAACCAAGAGACAGAGATAGATATAAGGTGTAGCAAAGCATGGCAATTTATAGGCCAAGTATCAACACTATTGAAAAACAAAGCAATAACTATGGAAGCAAAAAGGGCAATATACAAATCGATTTTTCTACCAACTCTGTGCTATCAGTGCCAGAATTGGACACTGGACTCTAGAACAATAAGAAAGATAATGACCACCGAAATGAAATGTGTCAGAAGAATGACAAGAAACAGCTTAAGGGACAGAGTAAGAAACACCGACCTGAGGAAGAAACTCGAAATTGAACCAGCCATCGAATACATAAAGAAACAACAGATAAATTAGTTTGGCCACATAACAAGACAAAAAGAACTAACAATGACTCAAAGAGCCATAAAAAAACGCTATGAAAACGCCAGATTAAGAGGAAGACCGAGAAAGAAATGGATAAAGGGAATACTAGAGTCACTAGGAGGGATAACACCAGAAGAGGCCAACAAAAGAGCAAAGAATTGCAGATTGTATCTCCCCTCGACGCCAACGGCAGCAGAGGAAGGATAGAAGAAGAAGAAGACTGAGGTACTGATGAACATGCAGCCGAGATTACTGGACATAGCAACATGAAATTTGGAGAGTATATATTTTATGATGCAGGAACCAACCAAAAAAGATTTTCAAAATATGTGAACTCTAAAGAGATGATAATTAATACCATGTGTTGCTATATTTTATTTAAGAATTCAGGTACTTAAGTACCTGAATTTGATCCAGAATTACTGAGTTTGAGCCAGTTCAAACTGCTGGACTCAGAAATATAAAATTTAGACAACTCCATATCTCTTCCATGATGCAGGCACCCACAAAAGAATTTAAAGAAACAAATTTGAAACCTCAGGGAATGAAATGTATACCATACTTGCGTTTTATATATTAAAAACACACAGAGATAATGAGTAACAACAAGCCAAAACTACGAAATATATAGAATCATGAAGATTAGATGTATATTTCTTATAATTTGAGATATAATGTAATCACAATACTAGAAAACCGGTTTCATTGCTGTATTATTTATTTGGTATTTGCGATAATTCATGCTATTTTTCTTGTGTTTTTGATTAATTTTTGCTTATTCTTTTACCTCTCTCTGCTCTAATTGCCTTTCAGTGTCATGGAAAAAAAAATGGAGCTTGGATCAATGTTCTGCAGTGTGTCTCCTGGATGATAATTATTGAGATGCGCACTATTTCATTATTACATTGTCTTCTAGGTCTACCTTTCCACTTTTCCTGTTTCTTCAATTAGTTTGAATAATTATTACCATAGTTTTATAACTTTTTAAACAAAAAAGTATCCAATACAGTATCAAGTAAAATGTAATATACCCACATATATTTTGGCACTTTTCTTTTTGGTACTAAGCAATTTCTTATTACATAAATCTTACGCAAGCAAAAACAGCTTTTGGAAAAATCATGCCACAAAAAATTACACTAACTGTTGAATGCTAAATACTGACATTTCTTAATATTTGTCTATTTGAAGTCTTACAGTCTTATGTTGAGGTATCAAATTATAAGTAATTTAAATAGGAAAAAGTCAATGTGTTATTGATCATGTCATTATGTGTAACCATCACTTTCATCAATAATTACAGTGTGTTGTCTGGCATGGGTGGGTGTGATACATTTGTATTTTTTATTGCAGAGGAAATTTAATTGAATCAACATGGATTTCAAATGCTTAAATCATGTAGTGAAGCCGATGTACAAAGCTAGTTACATATAATATAATAATATTACAAGAAAATATACAATTTCATTTGAATCAACTTGGATTTCAAATGCTTAAATCATGTAGCGAAGTCCATATACAAAGCTAGTTACATATAATATAACAATATTACAAGAAAATATAAAACACAAAAATGAGAGCATGTTTTCCTTTTGCTGAAGAATTGGAAAAATCCTAGTGCAACATATTAACATTAAAGCATCTTAAAGGGCTGCTGGTACTGTATTTAAAGTGGGTCCATTATATGACTACTTCCTAGTTCCCACCACTGTTCCTTGTTCCCTAAGTAACAGTTAGGTTTCATACATGCCCTTATGCTATGCTCCCTCACTAATACTGGCAAATCTAGCAAAACTAGTAAACAAAATACACATAGTACAGCAGTAGCAAAAAGTCCTGGAATCTTTACTGTGATCCTGTCACTGCAGTGCTTTCCTTTCTTCCTCTGGTGCTTGACAAATTTTGAATAGGCCCATATTAATTTTAAGGCTCATGACAAATGAATATTGAAATTCATAACTTTTTAAAATAACAGTCTGATTACCACTTCTTCCTTTGACACATGGCACAAGATATCTGAAAAAAAAGTGAGATTTATTTGTTAATATCTCAATATTGATACTATAAATATTCTATTATGAACAGGTTAATTAGTGTATGAAAGGGATATGTTTGTGTATTTAATGTAAAATTTATACTGCAGTAAGTTGGAAAATGTTAGGAATTAAGAATACATTAAAACTTCTGTTGAGTTATCCTTATAAAGTACTAATTGTTATATATAGTTTATTGTTATTGTAATATATACCATAATCATCTTTTACGAGAAAAATATATAAATGAATGAACTTTACCATACTTTGAAATGTCAATTACTCATTGACGAAAAAATATGAGTAAATACGGAGACATCTGTCTGTGTGATGAGGGACCTCTGTGCACATGGCTACCAGGGAAAATTGTATTAAGAAGCAAAATTCATTTCCTAGTCTCTAGGGACTTTGCCAGAAGTAAAAAGTTGGCGAATGCAAGAAAAAAAATCATCAAGTTGCATGTCCTTTACAGGATGTTACATTCACCACAGCTCATTTAAAAGAATGTCTCTAGCCAGATATCTCACTTATTCTGTTGTCATGTTCAAGGTCTCCTTGATTTCTTGAAATCAACTTCTTCTTCGTCTGCCCCTGATGGTTGCCTAGGAATCATACATCCATTATTGTTCTTTCCAGCTTGCTGAGTTTTTTGTCGTGGCCATAGTATTTTAATTTCTTTTGTACAATGGTGTTTATAAGCCCTGTTCTTTTAATGTTTAAATCTTTTAATATGTCTTCATTGCTCTTTTTCATTATCCAAGATATCTTAAGGATTTTCCTGTACAAATTCTCAATGATTGCACTATGACATAAATAAAAGAAAAAGAAAATTATACACAGATAAAAATAATTATTGAAAAAGCTTATGATTTTCATTCATGGTCTATACCAAGAGGTGCTGGATATCATGTTCCTCCATAGCCTTCGATCTTTTATGCTGTGTTAAAGATCCAGTATTGATCTTTTAAAATGCTACGCCATCAAACATCTTTTGCCTTTGTCTACCTCTATCCTTCTGACATTTATTCCTGTTGTTACTAAGTATTCCAACCTCCCTCCTTTCCACACATGCCCCACAAATCTGAAAAGTTTTTTCATAGTTTTTATTATAATCTTCCTCTTTTAATGTACCTCTTTTAGTGCGTCCTCATTGAATTGTTTGGTTGTCCACTGTTCCACATCTCAACTGATTCTGTTCAGTGTTGTGTCCCTTTGTTTATTATCCATGCTTCACGACAATAAAACAATACTGGTCTAATGTAACACTGTCAGTGATAATGACTTGTTGCATTACACATTTATTTATCATTTTATTCAAAATAATCTTGGGCAGAGCGATTCTACTTTTTACCTGAGTAAGACATCTTCCAGGTGAGCCTCGATGCCTCAGTGGTTAGTGAACTGGACTACAAAGGACAAGAGGTAGGGTTCGATCCCAACCAACGGCTTCCGGGTTCACCCAGCCTCAAATGGCTACCAGATTTTTTTTTCTGGGAAAGTAAAGCGGCACGGGCGTAATACCAACCACATTACCCCAAAAATCATGTACTGAAGGTTTGTAAAATTTTTGGCCACTAACACCATTTTTCCTATATGCCACTTGGCGTGACGGGGCACTACTTTTTAAGACATCTTCTTCTACCTTTTAGCTCCCAGTGGAGCATAGGTCTTCAACAAACACTTTCCAAGTCGTTCTGTTTTTTGCAATTCTTTTAAGATCATTCCATGTCTTCCCCATCATCTTCATCTCTGCTTCAATCTGTCTTCTCCAAGAATTCCTTGGTCTTCCTCTTTGTCTTTTCCCCTGGGGATTCCAAAAAAGGGCCTGTTGTGTAATACTCTCAGTTGGTTTCCGTAGTGTGTGTCCTATCCATCGCCATCGTCTTCGCTGTATTTCTTTATCCACTGGTATTTGACCGGTACATTTCCATAATTCCACGTTTGTGACTTTGTCCTGCCATTTCCATCCCTTTATTCTGCGCAAGCATCCATTAATGAAAGTCTGTACCTTCGTGATTGTCAATTTTGTTATTCTCCATGTTTCACAGCCATATAATAGAACCGACTTAACATTGGAGTTGAAAATTTGTATTTTTGTATTTAGCCTAATTTCTTTGGATTTCCATATGTTTCCCAGTGCAATGAAAGCTCCTCTTGCTTTTGATATCCTTATTTTGGTATCGTTTTCTGTTCCTCCCTCTTTATCTATATTACTGCCCAGATATATATAAGATTGTACGTCTAGTAGAGGTATTTCTCCTAGTTTTATTTGGTTATTGCCAACTGCATTAATTCTCATAATGTTGGTCTTATCTCTATTAATCTTTAGTCCTAGCTGTTGTGATCTCTCATCTAATATACTCATTTTATCTTGCATCTGTTGGTGGCTGTGTGATAGGAGAGCTATGTCATCAGCAAAGTCTAAATCATCAAGTTGTTTGGTCAGTGACCACTGGATCCCATTTCTGTTGTTTTGAGTTATTTTCATAATCCAATCTATGGCCAGTAGAAAGAGAAATGGAGACAGAAGGCATCCTTGCCTTACTCCTGTTCTTATTTCAAATGCTTCTGTAAGCTGTCCTTCATGCACCACACTACATTTTGTTCCTTCATACATTGTTTTTATCAGGTTAATAAACTTTATGGGGATTCCATAATGACTCAGCAACTTCCAAAGCATTCTTCTGTCTAAACTATCAAATGCCTTTTCGTAATCTATGAATCCAATATAAAGTGGGGATTTTAGTTCTAAACTTTGTTCAACTATTATACATTAGATATTTAAGACATCTTCCAGCTGTGTTAATGCTGTTGTTCCCATATATTTAAAATAATGTACATGTCTGAGCTTTTACAATTTAAGTATATATTGCATGTGGGTGAAATCTGGTTTTTTGAGACCACCATTACTTCTGTAAGACCAATGAGGAAGTTCTCAAAGAGGCCAACACAAAAAGGGAGCTCTTAAAAAACATCAGAAAGAAGCAATCAATATTTTTCGGGCACATGAGAAAAGGAAAGTTGGAATACTTGGTTACAACTGGCAAAATAAAAGGAAAGAGAGATCGCGGATGACAAAGAGAGAAAATACTGGATAGCTTAGTGTCATGGCATGGAAAACAGTCAACAACAGAACTGATACAATGCACTGTGGATAGAAGCTTGTGGAGGGACACGATCGCCTACGCCAACCGGTATGGCACATGATGATGATGATTACTCCTGTTTTCTTTTCATTTAAACTGTGTTCCACTCTCATCAACAACAGTGTTCCACTCTCATCAACAACAGTGTTCCACTCTCATCAACAACTCTGTTCCACTCTCTTCAACAACTGTGTCCCACTCTCTTCAACAACTGTGTCCCACTCTCTTCAACAACTGTGTTCCACTCTCTTCAACAACTGTGTCCCACTCTTTTCAACTACTGTGTCCCACTCTCTTCAACAACTGTGTCCCACTCTCATCAACAACTGTGTCCCACTCTCATCAACAACTGTGTCCCACTCTCTTCAACAACTGTGTCCCACTCCCTTCAATAACTGTGTCCCACTCTCTTCAACAACTGTGTCCCACTCCCTTCAATAAATGTGTTCACTCTCATCAACAACTGTGTCCACTCTCATCAACAACTGTGTCCCACTCACTTCAACAACTGTGTTCCACTCTCTTCAACAACTGTGTTCACTCTCATCAACAACTGTGTTTCACTCTCATCAACAACTGTGTCCCACTGCCTTCAACAAATGTGTCCACTCTCATCAACAACTGTGTTCCACTCTCTTCAACAACTGTGTCCCACTCTCATCAACAACTGTGTCCCACTCTCATCAACAACTGTGTCCCACTGCCTTCAACAATTGTGTCCACTCTCATCAACAACTGTGTTCCACTCTCTTCAACAACTGTGTCCCACTTTCATCAACAACTGTGTCCCACTCTCATCAACAACTGTGTCCCACTCTCTTCAACAACTGTGTCCCACTCCCTTCAATAAATGTGTTCACTCTCATCAACAACTGTGTCCACTCTCATCAACAACTGTGTCCCACTCACTTCAACAACTGTGTTCCACTCTCTTCAACAACTGTGTTCACTCTCATCAACAACTGTGTTTCACTCTCATCAACAACTGTGTCCCACTGCCTTCAACATATGTGTCCACTCTCATCAACAACTTTGTTCCACTCTCTTCAACAACTGTGTCCCACTCTCATCAACAACTGTGTCCCACTCTCATCAACAACTGTGTCCCACTGCCTTCAACAATTGTGTCCACTCTCATCAACAACTGTGTCCACTCTCATCAACAACTGTGTCCCACTCTCTTCAACAATTGTGTTCACTCTCATCAACAACTGTGTTCCACTCTCATCAACAACTGTGTCCCACTCTCACCAACAACTGTGTCCCACTCCCTTTAACAAATGTGTCCACTCTCATCAACAACTGTGTCCCACTCTCATCAACAATTGTGTCCCACTCTTACCAACAACTGTGTTCCACTCTCACCAACAACTGTGTTCCACTCTCTTCAACAACTGTGTTCCACTCTCACCAACAACTGTGTACTACTCTCACCAACAACTGTGTTCCACTCTCTTCAACAACTGTGTTCCACTCTCATCAACAACTGTGTCCTACTCTCTTCAACAACTGTGTTCCACTCTCATCAACAACTGTGTCACACTCTCTTCAACAACTGTGTCCCACTCATCTACAATTGTATCCCACTTTCATCAACAACTGTGTCCCACTCTCTTCAACAACTGTGTTCCACTCTCTTCAACAACTGTGTCCCACTCTCTTCAACAACTGTGTCCCACTCTCATCAACAACTGTGTCCCACTCTCATCAACAACTGTGTCCCACTCTCATCAACAACTGTGCTTATTCATGACTGCAGTTTTATGATCCCAGCATGGGTAAAAATCCCCCGTGTGTTACCGGGGCCTCATTATGAGGGAAGTAAAGAATAGTGACACTGTGACCTTCCAGGCATGTCGTATGAGGCGACTAAGGAGGTTGATCGATGGCTTGACAAGCTGTCATTGTAAAGAGTATTGTTATGGAAACAGCGCCATATATTTTAGAGCAGTGATCTCTGCAATATGTGCCGCTTTGGCACGCAAGGTTTCTGATTTTGAGATTGTGGCTCTGCCCTATGTGCCGTCTTCGGCTCGAAAGGACAATAGATAGATGGGTAAAAATAATAACAAACATTTAAGTGCTTACAAAAACATATTCAAACCTTTATATACCTGTATTGTTTCTTTGTCTGAACATGGTGGTTTTGTTTTTTTTATTTCTGAAGAATAGAATATATTTACAAATGCATGTTAGGATGCTAAGCTGTTAAACCTTTCAAACATAAGATTAGTATCTCAGCAACATGCATATGTTTTCTTAAATACAAAAAAAAAAAAAAAAAAAAAAAAAAAAAAAAAAAAAATAGGCTTTTGCAGAAAATAACTACATGTTTACATTAAATGTTTAGTAATTTTTTTAATGATCAGAGAGAAATTTCAACATATATTGCTGTTGATTGTTTTAAATGAAAGAAAGTTAATTAGTTTATATGACATGCACCAGCTCTGATGCCCTCAGCTGTGATTGGTCATACCTGACATCGTGCAATACTATAACTCAATAGATGTTCTACTATAAAATGAGGTTTCATGCATTAAAACTTTACTTTCCCTGTGTGCCCACCAAGAGCTACTTTAGAGATTGCAGTGTTACCAAGGGATCACCCAATCTCGACAAGTCAAAGAGCTGGTACCATGATGAGATACAAACATGTTGAAATCAGATGCACTGGGTTATATGTTTAACACAATCGAGCAACATAAATATCACTATGAAGACAGATGTCACCAGCCATGAGCTGACAAACGGTTTATTAAAACTAATTAATGTTGACGTCTAATGGTGTACACTGATGAAGAAATCAATTCATTTTTACTGTTATTTGGTTATGGATGGCCCCGGTATCACTGCAAACGAATTAAAATCCATAACTGCTCAACCACGTGTGCCAGCGTAATCATCCGAATTATATCTCATCTCCCAAACAAAGAAAGGTAACTGTAGCTCCCTTCGTAGCAGTCTCAGCACATGCCAAAAGACATAAGGCAAAACCGCGCAGAAAGTGAACACAGCCAACTGTTCCCTGTTATACGATATCATCATTCATCGCAAATAATTAGAATATCGAAACATGATCAAAACGGATGAGACACACAGCTCACGGTGTGCACAGAGCACTTAACTCAGTAGCTCCTGCAACAAGCCGGACTTGGAATATGAGGAAACTGCAACAAAGAACACTTTTCATGCATAGCTTTCAATGGTTCCTGACCGCCTATCCACCATATACCGGAAGTTCACGTCCTGCTGAAAATGATGATCGTCGTATTTTAAAAAAAAATGTATAGCACTTGATGATGTTAGGCCATAATTGTTGACTCCAATTCCGAACATATAAACACACAGTTAGTCGTCAGATTATCCCCGTCACACATCAATCAACAGACCGTAAGATTAGTGTATGGCCGGTCTAGGGATATACGATGAGCCATTACAATGACCATTTTTACTGTATTCATGGAAACAGTTTCATTGCAGTCAGGAATTCTCCATATCTGCTCCACCACTTGTTATAGCATTTCCCAATATGCATTGGTAAATTCTGTTGACAAGGTCGCTCCATGTATGTATTACTCGACTGCATAGACAACGATTCCAAAGCACCTTAGTCACCTCCTACAACATGCATGGCAGGTAACAGTGGCTCGATTCTTTTCTCCCCTCACCATAGGGGCCCCGGTAGCCACACGGGCAAATGTGCTCCATGCTTCGATAGGTTAAAAATAGATTTCTAGACACGAGTGGATAAATATACTTAGAGGCCCAGTGAGGGACTATTATCATAGTCATCTAGGAGTTAATAACAATGACAGAACTGACTGGTTATGACTCACTGCCATCTATAATTAAGATATCACTCACAGAACAAGAGTTAAGGGAAATGAGAGGGCTAACATACCATAGACCTAATTTTCATTTGGATATAAACTGATTTCATTCAACTACTTTTCTTCCTGTTTCTGTCTTTGAAGGCAATCAGCAGAAATTTATATTCTTTTTCCTTTTTCTTTTCTTCTTTCTTCTCTTATCCCACTGCTTGAGCTGTGAAGCATTGCAGAAATGAATAATATGTCATTTTCTACCTTTGTCAGTTATTCAGCTTGAGTTTTGTCACGCAAAATTTATTTATTGTTCCTTTAATTCCATCTATCAATCTCTTTTGGGTTTCCTTTTTGCTCTGTGGCTACATGTTTTCATGTAATATTGATTGAGGTGCAGGTAGATTGGATTTAATTCTAGTCAGATTTCCAAACCATCTGATTCTTTGTTGTTCAATATAGTCAGTAACTGATGCTACAATTTTTCTAGACCCCTAATTTCTAATCAGATCTCTTTCAGTATGAAAGGAAAAATGGAGTGTTCAGCTCAATGCTGTGTGGTATATCTCCTGCTTGGTGCTCATTATGGTGTTTGCTATTTCATTAGTCCATCATCTTCGAAGTCTTTCTTTCTTTTCTGCTTCTGAGTGTTTAGGCTCTTAGAATGATCTCTGGTGGTGATCATGCTTCATGTCTAAACCATTTAATTTATTTAAATTCTGCCAAATTTATTTACTTTTACTTTTCTTTCCTGCCTTAATTGCTTTTCAGCATTGAGAGAAGATTTAATTTGCTGTAATGTTTCCTAGTGTTTTTAATATTCCATCTGCCCATCATTTTCATGAGTCTCATGTTCTTGAAGTGTTTGCTGCAGGCTTGTTGTGTCATATTTGGATTTTTCTGACTTATCATGTTGCCAAAGCATCTTATCTGTTTTTTCATTCTTTAAATTATGGAAATTCTTGAGCCTTTCCTTTTAGTTTTTCACTTTTGATCTTATCTCTCACACTATTTCCTGTCATGCAGCTAACACACTTAATTTTGGCGATGGTTATTTTTTTTTTATTGTTCTTGAGATTAGGTCTGACATTAATAACATAATTCACAAATATAGATTCTGTGGTAGAATGTTTGCCTCTGAAGTTATTTCTTTTTTGAGATGTAGTGATGACATTTGTCTGATGATCTGACAAGGTTTGTTGCATTGTGACATTGGTTTTTGCTACTTATGAATTATCAGCAATCACTAGACTTTCTAGAAATTTGAATTCATCCACCTATTTTACTATTTTAAATGTTTGTCATTTATTATTATGTTAATGTTCTGTTTGTCTTTAATTTATTTATAGAATGACATTTATACAATCTCATCATCATCATCATTGGGTACCTTCTCCGCATCGAAGGTTGGCTACCATGGAGCGCCATTCCACTCTGTCTCTTGCTTTGATGGTGCAGATTGTCATAGGCTGACTTGTCCATCTTTTGATGTTACTCGTCCATGTTAGTCTTGGTCTGCCTCTTTTACCTTGTATTTTCCCCCTCCAATATTACTTTTATTAGACTGTTGTGTCTTTTAACATGACCAAAAAATGTCATTTGTCTTGCTCTAATTGTGTTTAGTAGTTCTTTTTTCACCCTTAGGCGTCCTAAAACTTCCTAGTTTGTTTTCTTTTCTTTCCATCCAATTCTACCTATTCTTCTGTAAATCCACATTTCAAAGGCCTCAATTTTCTATTCTGTTTTCTGGTCTAATGTCCATGTTTCTGCACCATAGAGGAATATTGAGAAGATGTAACATTTTGCTATTCTTAGTTTTAGCCCTGTTGTTATTTGTTTTGATGTTAGTATATTTTTCACTGGAAAGAAATTACTTTTTGCCACACCTATTCTTTTATTTATTTCAGTTGTACATTTTCCATCACTGGTTATAGTATGTCCCAGGTAGTTGTAGTTCTGGACTGTCTCTAGATGTATACTAAAACAGTAGTTAGAATTTCTCTCCCTGGCTTTCTTTGGACTGTTACGTGATGAGGCTCCAATCTCTTTCACGGTGGTCTGCCATATTCGTCTTTTGTGTACGACACACTTTGCTGTTTTCACTTTCTGGGCCGTTGATTATTTCAAATTCTTCCGCCCCATCCACCGTCGCAGACTTTTCACATACGGGTTGAACACACCCGACTAACAACGACATTGTTGTCGAACCATGTGCTCGCCTATCGAACCGCGAACACACGACACAAAGGAAGAATAAATCATATTCCACTTAAATATCAATAAAGTTCACAGTCCATCCATCCATCAGAAGTAAAACATTACACCAATCGGGGAATAGCAACACATAATTTTACAACTAGACTGTCACGTAAATCATTTAAATATATCAACAAGAGCCGAATTATAAAAACGACAACATGTAGTCACCATGACGCCAGAAGTCATACCAGAAGATACAATCTCATGTAGAGAAATAACAAGAATTTCATGTGGTAATGTACCTTTATCTCACAGTTATCACAGAGGGCACCTTTCATCAAGGAACACATTTCACGTGAAAAGCTGTATTCACCAAAATAATGAAGGATCTGACATCTCCGGCAGTCAGATACATTTTCACAGTATGATACCATCTTCAAAAGGTTATCCTCATTAACATCTTTTAAATCAGAGTTTGCATTATTGCCTGTTGAAAAAAAAATGTGTAAATTTACTTTTAACAAATGTTAAATATATCACAATAGCAATAGATACTGTAAGAACTTTCAAGTTGGAAATTGCATATAACATGTTGATACTGAGTATGTTATATTTTGATTTTGTTGTTGTTGTGTTCGCCAGCTTTCAACTCTGACGAAGTCCCTAGAGACTAGGAACTGAGTTTTGCGTGTTAATCCATTTTTCCCTGCAGCCGCATGCACAGGGGTCCCTCGCCACACAGGCAGATAACTCAGACTTCGGAGGTACTCATGTTTTTTCCATCGATGAGTAACTGACGTTTCAAGACGGGCCTCGCTGCTGAGACCAGGGGTGGTTGTCGCAGAGAGAAATCATAGATAAAAATCCCAACCGGTGTAGCCGAGATTTAAACCCACAACCTCTCTGTCCTGAGGCAGGAGTCTTGCCTCGAGACTAACCAGCCCCCATGGACTTGGAATATGAGGAAACTGCAACAAGGAACACTTTTCATGCATAGCCTGCAATGGTTCCTACCGTCTATCCACCATATACCAGAAGTTCACGTCCCCCCGAAAGTGATGATCGTCATACTTCTTTAAAAATGTATAGCGCTTGATGATGTTAGGCCATCGTTGTTGACTCCAATTTTACAATGAGCCATTACGATGACGCAGCACACATAACAATGCAAGCACAGCATTGAAGCGCCCTTTAGATTCTTGATTACTCTAGTGAATGTAGCCTATGACAAACAGAACACGGTGCAAATTCCCTAAAGAAATAAAACTGCGGCTGACGAAGCAGTTTACATTAATAAGAACATATAAATAACTTGCATCAAGCAAATCCATCAACGGTCATGAACAGCACCAATGTGACGTAAAGCGCAGAACAAGCCTAGACAATGGAGGGTCGCATTCACAACACTTGATTTGTCAAAAATGAAATATTGCCAGCGTATGACATTGTTTTATCGGTGCAGATGTAATAAGTAGATCATCATCTTGATTTTAACGCATAGGAGTGCAAATTAAAACCGAAATTAATCAGATATCGAATGCACTTTCTGCAGCGATCGAGAGAACATGGACTAGATCCGCCATATTAGAAATGGAAGTTTTGACAATATCATATTTTGATTTCATATAATTTGTTTCATATAATGAAATTATTTTGTCTCGTAACAATCCTTAAAGCTGTGTGGTATTAATGAAGTTTGTCATACTTAATGTTAGTTAGTGTGAGCATGAAAAAATATTTGTATTTTATCAGATTCTCATGTGGCAGAGAATGATTTAAGAAAATGAAGTTAAATGAGGTACAAAATACATATAGACTCAGACCTGGCATGTTAGAAAAAATTTAATGGATACTTTCATGGCTGGACAAGTTTCTAGTTTATATGTATATATATATATATATATCCTCAAAGGTCACAGCATCCATTTACAACAGTACAACTAAGATCATTTCATAAAATATGTTTTGACAACCAGTCAGTTAACAGACAACATATCATCCTCACTGCACCCCAGAAAGCTTCACAAGTGTTTGGACCTCCTCCTCAATATATCTCTCAATGTGCAGCAAATGGCAACCATCATTCTCTATTGATTTACCAGTCATCTTTAGCTTGTTGCATAGCACTCTAGTTTGGCATTAACCCTTTTGACTTGATACACTTGCAGCCTAATCAATGTTGTAGATTCACATTCATTTCTCAAATCATTTGTTTGTGCTGCCTCACTGAGAGAATTAAGAATGTCAGCCCAGTCCATTACTTGACCAAACTCCACAACAATCTTGGAAGTTTGTCTGCTCATTCACTCCATTTTACGCCACTGAATGTTCTAGCAACAACAAAAAAATAAAAAAAGATTTAAATCAGTCTTGACCTCTTCAGAGACTACAACCGCAGCCTTCAAGCCAAGCTCATTTTAGTTAGAGTTAGATATTCCTGAACATACTAATGAGTCACTGTAAAAGCATACGTGGGTAAAAGTTTGTTTCAAATCAAGCTATCATCTTAATAACTACCATGATCTCCATCATCAAACTACTTGTAGTCAATGCAAAGTCCTGGAAACCAGAATAAGTAAAGCAATTATAAGTCTACAGTATCTTATTTACTTTCAGTAATTATGACTTTCTCCCGTGTGTTACCGGGGCCTCATTACGTGGGATGTAAAGAATAGTGACACTGTGACTTTCCAGGCATGTCATAAGAGGCGACCAAGGAGGTTGATCGATGGCTTGACAAGCTGTCATTGTAAAAAGCATTGTTATGGAAACAAAAGCAGTGATCTCTGCAATATGTGCCACGCAAGGTTTCTGAGATTGTGGTTCTGCCCTATGTGCCGTCTTCGGCTCGAAAGGACAATAGATAGAATTATGACTTTGGCAGACCATGTGATAATCTCTTCTCATTTGATGACAGACCAATAGATTGCTTGCTTGCAATCACCCGATAACTAAAGGAATACATCTCTTTCTTATCCGCTCTTAAAAGGACGTTAAGTGGACGTGTCTGCGTTGTGTTGTGGTTTGCAGTACAGCTATGATATTTGCGCCTTTTGGCCTAACACATCCGACATCAGCGCGGGACCAATAGATAATATGAGAGAAGAAATCCTGGCAGTAGCCATTATTATGAAAAGTTTGTCAGACATTAGAGAAATGAATGCAACTGCAATGTTTCATCTATAAATATAAAATGTTATACAATTAAAAAAACATCTATAACAGAACTCTAAAAAACACCAACGTTGAAAAAGCCATCTTAGTCTCCTGACATCTTGTTCGGTATAAAACAGAAAACAGTATGAAAGAATCCCATCTCTGCCTGCTCTTCCTGCCTCCTGATAGTAGCCTTCCACTGACTTTGGAAGTGAGTAATGGATCACATATCTCACATTAGCCTTGTCTATGCCCAAGCCAAAAGCAATGGTTGCACAAATTACCTGTGAAAAAATATAATTGTTAAATGATTATTTGGAGCAGTTTAAATGTCTAGCAGTAAGTCCGTTATGAATAAACATCACCCCATCAAACCAGCTCCTTGCCGTGGGGATGGGGCTTAACAGTCACCAGGGACTGAAAACCAAGACTGGGCCAGGCCTTCCTACACTCGAGCAAAGACCACATTCTGCTCTAGTAAATATAAGTGCCAAAGACGGAGGCAACCAGCCAAAAGGTGCACCACAGCAATCAGGATGCCATGAACTCACACCAATGGGAAGTATGTCTATAACTGCAAATCGATATGGCACTCGCCCTGTGATGGACACTCAGGCAGGTGCAGTGTCAGCCCCTCAGCCTTGAAAAGGCCCAACCACTATTACTGAATGTCCTTCTCAACCATCCCATGAATTCAGAGGGCAAGAGGCTAGAGCTACTGGCCAATCAAAACTAAGACCACTTAAAATAATGCATTGGAATGCTGAAGGCATCAATAGCAAAAGAGATGTGTACAGTAAAAAAAAGTTGGAGAATATCCTACATGAAGTGCATGTAAACATATGCTGCTTGCAGGAAAACCGTCTAAACAAAGTCATAGCCTTGAAGATTAGGGGATACCAGTGTAACGGATCTGACAGGAAATACAAAAAAAAGGGTGGAATTTGACACTTGTAAAGAACAACATCAATGCATGTCAGCTTGAAGTGTATACAGATGGGGCTGAATATCAGATTGAGGTGAGATGTAGAGTGGCTCAGGGGTAAAAGCAGCTTTCCAAAAAATGAGGAAGATATTGTGCAATCCATTTTTGACAATAGAAACAAGAAAAAGAGTTCTTAAATGTTATATAGAGCCAGTCTTAACATATGGATGTGAATCATGGACAAGAGGACAACAGACAAGAAGATCACTGGAGGCTGTAGAAATGTGGTTTAACAGAAGAATGTTGAGAATACCCTGGACAGCTAAGAAGAGTAATGAAAAAGTTCTGAAAGAGGCCAAAGCAAAAAAAGAGCTAATTTCCAATATTGGGAAGAAACAATCATCATTTTTTTGGCCATGTAATGAGAAGGGAACAGCTGTAATATATTGTGACAACTGGGAAAATTGGGTGACGAAGAGATTGAGAGAAGCAAAGAGAAATGATACCAGTCAGCTTAAAAGAATGGCTTGGCAGAAGATCAACAACAGAAATGATAAATAGCTGTCGAGATTGAAAGTTGTGGAGAGACATGATCATCAACACCAGCAGGCATGGTATTTAATGATGATTATGATGAATATCAGATACTGCACCTCAGGACAGAAAATAGACTTTCATTTACTCAACTACTACTGTCAGAGCAACTGCCCACTGGCATTAGACGCAGTTTCAGTAAAAGAAAGAATGATTGTATTTGGAGATTTCAACAGCCATTCACAGAGATGCGGCTATGAGCATATCGATCAGAGAGGTGAAGAGCTTGAAAATTTGCAGGATGACAGTGGACTTCTACTGCTAAACCAAACAACAGATCCACCAACATTCTATTCCAGATCATGGCATACCACATCTACACCGGACCTTGCTTTCTTTAGAGTCTGTTTTATCTTTATTTTGCTTACAGTAGCTTGTTGACGATCGGGTATCACCTGTAGCACATGATGTCCCCTACCGAACGAGGGTTTTCCATTGGGATCCCCTTTATTGTTGTTGTTATTTCTATTATTGTGGCGATTCAGGATTGTATAACGAAATTACGATGGTGGTTTTCTGTGTTATGCAACTTGCCTAACAAAAAATAAGAATATTTTGGTAAAATTGTTATCACTCTTCAAGACCCAACTTGGCATAATAATCATTTAATGTCTTAACAGCCCATGGTATAAAAAAAAGCAGAAGAAATAAGAGATCATAAAAAAAATAATCCTAGGAGGAAATAGGATTATTCATATCTAAGTGTAAATAATCACGTTAAAAAGAATTTGAAGCAAAATTTTAAATGTAGATGTACCTTGCATTTGTCATCATTCAGCCACCTGTCCTGGATGCTAGCCCTCTTATTGGCAGCAAGACCAGCATGGTAAGGCTCTGCCTGAAGATCAGCTTTTCTCAGTGTTCTTGCCACAGTTTCACAATCTCTCCTGAGGACATGTAGAAAAAAAATATATTTTGATTTCATTTTAAGCAAGATGTATTATCATCATCATCATGCACCATACCGGTTGGCGTAGGTGATCATGTCCTTCCACAATCTTCTATCTACAGTGCATCGCATCAATTCTGTTGTTGACTGTTTTCCATGCCATGACATCAAGCTCTGCAGTATTTTCTCTCTTTGTCATCTGCAATCTCTCTGTCCTTTTATTTTGCCAGTTGTAACCAAATATTCCAACTTTCCTCTTCTCATGATGTGCCCGAAAAATGTTGTTTGTTTCTTTCTGATGTTTTTTAGGAGCTCCCTTTTTGTGTTGACCTCTTTGAGAATTTCCTCATTGGTCTTTTTAGCTGTCCAGGGAACTTTCAACATTCTTCTGAGAAATCCCATCTCTGTGGCCTCTAATCATCTTTTCATTTATTTGTCTACTGTGCATGATTCGCTTTCATAGGTCAGAACTGGTTCTATATAGCATTGATGAACTCTCTTTCTCACTTCTATTGACATAGATTTGTTGCATAAGATATTTTTCATTTTCTGAAATGCTATTTTGGCCTGAGCTATTCTGCTTTTTATTTCCGTGGTGCATCTCCCATCTGATGTTATTACTGTGCCCAAGTATTTGACGTGTTGCACTTGTTTCAGATTTGTCCTGTTTATTTTTATGCTGCATGATGGTGATGATTGTTTCTTTGATATGACCATTACTTCTGTTTTCTTACTATTCAGACTGAGACCTTTTTTGCTGCTTTCTTTTACTATTATGACTATCATTCCTTGTAGTTAATTCTCTGTCTCTGCTATTAAGACAGTGTCATCCGCATATCGCAAATTATTTATGCTGTGACTATTGATTTCAATTCCTTTTTTGTATACTATTGATCTCATAATATGTTCACTGTAAAGTAAAAACAAATCCGGTGACAGAACACAGCCTTGTCTGACTCCTTGTTTTATATATTGGAATTGTCCTGTTTGGTTGCTAATTCATATAGCTGCTGTTTGTTGCCAATACATGTTTTATATGATTCACAAATCCTTGCCATCAATGTTTAATTTCTCCAGCATATTTATTATTTTCACATGCTTTACTTTGTCAAATGCTTTTGTGTAGTCTATAAAGCACATATATAGATCTTTCTTTACCTCTATAGATCTTTCTATCAATGTTCTTAAGATGTATATTGCATTATTGGTGCCCTTTCCTTCCACAAATCCACATTGTTCCATACTTATTTCTGGTTTTATTTTGTTCCTTACACTTCTCATGATGATTCTTAGTAATATTTTCATCATGAAACTAATAGTGCGATGGTCTTCACGATCAGTGGTGCCTGACTTGAAAAAGGGTAGGGGAAGAGGAACGGAGAGGAGGAGAAAAGAGGGTGTTAGGTGGAAGAGGTCAAATGGTGAAGGTGAGAGATAGCCGTAAACAGGTAGCAACTCGTAGTCCACGGGAAATGAGATGATCGGGTGAACGGGCGTGAAACACAAGGTTTGAAAGCGAGACAAAGAACTAGAGAGACAGGGGAATAAGTTAGTGAGATTCATTCGAGATATGTGCAGGGCTCAGTGCGGACGGATTGTCCTGTTGACAAGCCGGGACCATGGGCTGTGTTGTAGTGATAAGGAACAGGAGGTTTGGAAAATAGTATTACATGGACATAGGGAATTGTGCTAGAACTAGTATGGATATATTCAAGCAACGTGTATGTAGAGTAGGGGAACTAATTAGTGTCTAGTTTGCAAAGGGACAATATTATGAACTTAGTAGGTTCAATATTGTGTGCAGAGACTTTAGAGAACAGGTTTGTTCTTACCATTATCAGGCTGATTGTAAGCCATAAAGGGACGTTATTAGGAACTCAGTAGGTTCAATATTATGTGTAGAGCCTTTAGAGAACAGGTTTATTCTTACCATTGGTAGGGTGAGTGTAAGCCATCAAGGGACATCAGTATTATGAACGCAGTAGGTTCAATATGTTGTGCTAATGTTTTAAAGCACAGGGTGGTGCTTGGCCACTAACAGACTAATAGTAAGAGGTCAAGAGAGTGTATCCAAGAGGAGATAAACAAGACATTGGGGAGGTGAGAGTTATGTAAGTGAGCGGTTGTGGGAGGTATGATTGACTGTCAACGATGTATTTTGTCCAACCATTCACAGTGGTTATGCAGTAATATAAAGCAGATATGTGCATTGTTCACGAGTGTCAGTTATCAGTGTTGCTGTATTCTGTCACCACGGTGAATGGACGAGGGTGTCGCGCGTCATGAAAGTCACAACGTGAAATCAAGAAGAAACTGATCACAGGCCAGAGGGATGGAAAGGCGGAGGAAGTCAGTCCATCCATTCGAGTAGAACACCAGGTCGGGCTCAGATCTTTACGAGCCTTGCCTCTAGCAGCAGAACACCAGGTGGGGCTCAGGTCTTTATGAGCCTTGCCTCTGTCAGCAGAACACCAGGCCGGTTTCAGGTCTTAATGAGCCTGGCCTCTGTCAGCAGCAGTCTGTTCGAGAGCGACCACGGAGCAAGCGAGCTTCATCTGAACTAAGGAGGGCGCAACCAGCTCGAAAGTGAGAGCTCAGTTGGTTAGCAGATTATCAGTTATCAGAGCCATCACAGAGTCCGATTCGAGTAAACAGGGCAGTGCAGTCAAGTAGTGAAGTCATCAAGAAGTGCACCCGCGAGAGAAAGCCTGTTACAGACTTCCCCAGTATGGCTGCAAAGATAGATTTTAGTAGATCTTATGGCATATGTCCAGTGTTGTATATGTCATTGAGTAGTTTTGTTATGACTTGTACTCCCAGTTCTCCTAATGCATTTATCTCTTTGATTGTTATATTGTCGGGACCTGGAGCTTTGCCTCTTTTCATGTGTTGAATTGCGTCCTCCACTTCTCTCTGCATTATTGATGAGCCTGTGTCTTTGTTTGAATTGTTTAGCTCTGGTCTTTCATCATCATAGAGTGTCTGACATACACTGTCCATCTTTCTATTATCTTATCCTGTCCATTCTTCTTTCTTATGTTTTCTTATTTCGTCCATTAGTTGTAATATTTCTTTTGTCATCCATTTCTTTTTGTTGATTCTTTTAGTCACTGGTTTACTTCTTTTGATGTCTGTTGAATAGATTGTTTGAGCATTTCCCACTGCTCCTCGATGTCCTGTATTTTCTCAATAGCATTATATCTATTTTGTACTAACATACTGTACTTATCACTCTTCTGTCTATCTACTCTAAGTATATCTAGTTCTAATTTTATATTTCTTGGTGATTTCTGTGTCTTCCCCAGTTTTATTCCTATCTTTCCAACTACTGGTATATGGGTCGCTATTGCAATCTGCTCCTGGCCTTGTTTTAACAGATGTTAGCCCATTCCTGAATTTTGTCTGTACCAGTATAAAATCAATTTGATTGTGTACTTTTTTGCCATGTCCATAGTCGCCTAGGGTGTTGTTTGAACAAGGTGTTACTTATAATCATTGTATGTGTCTTTGCCCAATCTATCCCCTCTGTATTTAATCTCTCCCATTCCATGTCCCCCAGTCACATTTGGCACTTTAGCTGTTCCTACCTTTGCATTGAAATCCCCTAATATAATAGTTATTTCTTGGGATTTACACTGTTCTATGGTCATCTCTAGCTCGTAGTAAAAAGTGTCAATGTCTTCATTTTCGCTATTACTTGTTGGTGCATAAGCTTGAATTATGTTGATATCCATTGGTCTACCTCTCAATTTTACTAGCAGAATTCTATCTGATACTAGCCAAAATCCTTTCACTGTTTTGCTTCTTACTTTATCTAACATGATGCCTACTCCTCTTTCATGTGTGGTTCCCCCAGAGTAAATTACATTTCCACTGTCGCGTTGCAATAATCCTGCACCTTTCCATCTCATTTCACATAGTCCCAAGATGTTCAATTTCATTCTCTTCATTTCTTGGCTGATGTTTTCTAGTTTGCCAACTTGGAATGCTGATCTAATGTTCCAAGTTCCTATTGCTAGTGTCTCTTTATTTTTGATCTTGCATATAGTAGCTTGATGACGATCGGGTGTCACCTGTAGCACATGATGGTCCCTACCGGACGAGGTGGCTGTGGAGTCCCCATTAATGTTGTTGGCTGTAGATATTAAGTTTTGTTTTGTCATGATTATTCTAGGCAATATAAGAAGGTAGTTTGCCATTCCTTTCCTTCTTGGAAGTGACTGTACTAATTGGAGATCGCAGTCATTGTCTTTATACATAAGATCCTCTGCCAGCCATCACAGAGTGGGACCATAATCGGCACTACTTGTCAGCTGCTCCCACAACACCATCCATCACCTGTTCCAATGGCTTCACATAACCCTGAAATGGGCTAAACGGGAGCTCCACCTTGTCCAAGGATGTCATCTTACTCCTCCTTTGGTAGGGCAGAGCTCTACCTCGCTAACGAGATGTATCCTTCTCCCAAACTAATAATAAACATTGCCAACATAAATCTACTGAAAGAAAAGAAAGACTAGCATCTTTAACTACAACCAATAATTTACATATATTAAAGGTTCCCTCTATGCCTTGCTAGGCATTTGGGGAAGATGGTGGTAGTGACCATATTTTCCATTACCACAGCAAGTTTTTTGGCAATGTGGTTGGTATCACTTCAGGCCACTTCTACTTCCCAGAAAAAAAAACCTGGTATTCATTTTCAGAGGCTGGGTAACCCTGGAATAAAAAAAAAATCTGCCACTTCCGGAGACAGAACCAGGACTCCAAATTTATTTATAGATGATATGAAGTAAGTCTATTGGCATGAAGTAGCTGTCAACATATGTTTGTGTTGTTTGCACTGTTCTTTTATGTAGATAATAATATGCAAAATTTGCACTAAATCAAGATTACTGAATGCATTATAATAAAGGCAAAATGCCTGTCAGCATCAAGAAATACATTTTGTCAGAGACTCACAGCTGACTATTGCATTAATTAGTAGCAACAGCCGATCAAAATCTTATGAAACCTTTCTATAGTGCTTCTGAAAACAGGCTAACCAGTCTGGGCAAGCAAATAGAGATTATAGAGGGAAGGCAACACAGTACCCAAAAATGTAGTGCTGATATCAAATGTGTTGTACTGAAAGATCCAGATATAATATCTTGCTGTAAACAACAACATATCTGCTTTAGACTGGAATGATGTCATTGCTGGCAGGACATTCCCTTATCTTCTCAGCCCTGTTTCAGCAGCCAAAAAAGTGTTCATCCTGATCATTCATACTAATCTATTGAATATTTTGCATTTTGTATAAAAAGCAAACAGCTCATAATGCGAACTTCTGGGTCACTTGCAGGTAGCAAATAGCAATGCCAAATCCGTGTAAACGTTATGATCAGTGAGAGCATGCCCCAAGAATCGCTGTCCCAACAAATTAAGTCAGGCCTCCATTTATGTGAAATACTTGATCCGACCGCAATCTGGCTGATGGTAAATTTACAACAAAAAATTTAGAACATGGATCACATATTCCGTCCCAGGGCAAAGTCAGGACCTAGTATTGGTTCAAGTTTACTCAATGGTGAGTCACATGCAGTCTACCTCAGTGCACGGATGCCAAAATCATGTTGATTTTGTGGTCAGGTGAATGCGACTGGATTACCACTGTCTCTGCAAATGAAAATCCAGACCAGAAAGAATCATTTAAATACTTACTATAGCAAAAATGTCACTAGTCCTGAACCTTATTTGACTAAGTGATCTTCTTGGCCTGCTGCACCAACTGGAAGTTTCAACACATCTACAACAACTTAATTTCCTTCTTAGGGTTGATGATGAAGAAAAGAAACAGATAAAATGGCCACATCATAGAAAGACCAAAACACAACACAAGTCTTTAATGAATGTTGCGAGAACATTAGACTCAAGGGCCGACCACGTAAAAGATTGATTGATGGAATATTACAAACACTAGGAAACAACAGCAGCAGAGGCCAAAAGAAGAGCAAATTATATCTCCCCTCGATGCTGAAAGGCAATGGAGGAAGGAAAGAAGAAGAACAATACATTATAATAAATATATGTTATTTTTCCAACAAAGGCTGTAAAATATTTTCACAGAATGTAATTTCAAAAAATCACTTACCTGGACAAACAATATACAATGCCACTGTCCTGAGGAAACCTTTTCTTAATTATATCTATAACATCCATTGTGGCACAAGATGGATTCTTTCTCCGGACACTGTATTTCAAGTTTGGTCTGTTGAAACTTTGCATGAACCTGTTAGGTGGAGAGTTGCTGCTTCTTTAGTGTGTACAGAAACTGCATGTTTTATGTGCATTTGAACAAGCTTTGGAAATATATATTCCTCCATAGTTTTCTTACAGTTTATATTATTAATGCAGTCATAAAGCTAAATACACAGTTACTTCAGATATGAAGATTACAGCTTATTTTATTGTTTTATGAATAAAGCCCAGGGTATCATATAAACATATAGTTGTGAAATCATGACTGGCCAAAATATAGGAGCTAACCATCTAATTGCAGAAATTAAATCAACTATAACTTCTATGTTTCTTTTTATTTAATTTGCTTCATTTCACTTATAGTCAAATCAGTAGTGAAAATGCAAAAAAGAAAACAAAAAGGACATGCAGCCACATAAATAAGATGGTATACCATTTGGGATTGGTCATGCATAGTTGGTCGATGGTATCAATGCGGACTTTAGGGGTAGCTGTTGCTGTCAGCGCCATTATAGGGACTCCAGGAAATAGCTGCCGTAGGACATTCAGTTTCTTGTAGTCAGGTCGAAAGTCATGACCCCACTTGTTCAAAAAATATTATATATCAACTCACATTGGATAAAAAGAGACATTTGAACAGATTAAGTGTTATTATTGCACAAATTTAATTGTTTAAAAAAAAAAAGTAAAATAAATTACCATACATTATACTGCATGAAGAATGTTAAAAGTTCCCTGGACCACTAAAAAGGCCAACGAGGAAATTCACAAAGAGGACAACACAAAAAGGGAGCTCCTAAGAAACATCAAAAAGAAACAATCAACATTTTGCCAGCACATCATGAGAAGAAGAAAGTTGGAATACTTGGTTACAATTGGCAAAATACAGGGAAAGAGAGATCACGGAGGATAAAGAGAGAAAATACTGGGTATCTTGGTGTCATGGCATGGAAAAGTCAACAACAGAATTGATACGATGCACTGTGGATAGAAGATTGTGGAAGGACATGATTGCCTATGCCAACTGGTATGGCACATGATGAAGATCATCATCATCATCGAGTGCCTTCTCCGCAACGAAGGTTGGCTACCATAGAACATTATTCTGCTCTGTCTCTTGCTTTGATGGTGCAGGTTGGATGATGATGAGACTGCATGAATATGAAAATTTCTTCTTAGAATTCACCCATTAAGTGGGCATGGATACGTTGTGTTGATCCCTGCTCAACTTGCTTGATCAGATTGGCACTGAGAGAAGGTAGGGCAGATTCAGAGTAGATCTTTCATAAATCCTGGTACTAACAGTCAGCTATGAGCCATTGACCGCTTTCAACTCTGGTGCTGACAGGTACCTTTGCCCACTATGGATTTCAGATGTAGTAAATGAATTATATGTGGTCAATTAATATGTGGTAAATGAATTATTTGTATGGATTTAATATGTGGTAAATGAATTATTTGAGTTATTTGCGGGTCATCATCATTGCACTCCGAACATGTCCATAGATGCTCAGATCCCCTCCTCAGCAATTCCCTCAGTGTCCAGCAACTGACAACTCCAGTTCTATGTTGGTTGATAAGTCTTCTTACACAGCCACTAAGTTTCTCATTTCTGGCTATGCCCATCTTAACTCCCATTTCCATCATCCGAAGAAGTGACGTGGGTCTGTGTTTGTCGAAGTCATGTGCTCTTCCCACATCTCGGAGGGCATTGATGATATCCGCCCGATCCATTGGTTGCCTGTCCTCAACGACAGCGCAGCTAGCCAACCTGTCCGCTCTTTCATTTCCCCGTACTCCCGCATGTCCAGGGACAAAGACAAAGGTGACCTTATGTATTTTGGATTTCTGCAACAACTCTACCCATTGCATGCGTATAGAGCCCGCCTCCACTTTTTTTATCATGCTCATCGAATCACTCAGTATACATGCGTGGGTGTAGTCTTATGACTCCAACCATTTGAATGCCTTGGTCACTGTCATCCGTGGTCACGACGTATGCACTACTGTCTTCCTTGACTATTCTGCCTGCCGAGCGTGCTGTAAATGCCCATGCACTTCTTTGGTGTCGTCTTACACATCCGTCTGTATAAATGACTGCATCTTTCTCATCGGTGTTATCGCAGATGAGACCGTTGACCTCAGCATTAACCACGACCGGGTTCTGTTCCCTACTTTTGCTGTCGAGTGTGACAATACATGAGAAAGTCCCCTTGAATGTCGTAGGCACCGGTATCCACTCCTCACCAACTCTAATATTGGTATGCCCACAGACCTGTTTGATGACATCTTCTGCTCGGCCCACCCATGATTTGCCTCTTTTTAGCCTGGCACCTTTCTCTGTGTTGAGCATGTGAAATTAATTATTTGTATGGATTTAATATGTGGTAAATGAATTATTTGTATGGATTTAAGATGTGGTAAGTGAATTATTTGTATGGATTTAAGATGTGGTAAATGAATTATTTGTATGGATTTAATATGTGGTAAATGAATTATTTGTATGGATTTAATATGTGGTAAATGAATTATTTGTATGGATTTAATATGTGGTAAATGAATTATTTGTATGGATTTAATATGTGGTAAATGAATTATTTGTTTGGATTTAATATGTGGTAAATGAATTATTTGTTTGGATTTAATATGTGGTAAATGAATTATTTGTTTGGATTTAATATGTGGTAAATGAATTATTTGTATGGATTTCAGATGCAGTGAATGAATTAGGTGTTTTTCTTTTAATCATGTGTTTTTATTTTGCATATTTATATATTCATTACAACATAATTACTTTATGTTACCTGTCATGGAAAATTTAATATATTTTTTTATTGCAGTCACCGTTGCACACAGTTGCAAGACACCGGCCTCAAAACAGAGAGGTTGTGGGTTCAAATCCCAGCTGCACCGGTTTTTATTTATGATTTCTCTCTGCGGCAACCACCCCTGGTCTTAGCAGCAAGGCCCGGCTTGAAAAATCAATTACTCATCAACGGAAAAAATATGAGTACCTCCGAAGATGAAGTTATCTGCCTGTGCAGCGAGTGACCCCTGTGCACATGGCTGCCAGGGAAAAATGGATTAACACACAAAATTCAGTTTCTAGTCTCTAGGTGCTTTGCCAGAGGTGAAAGCTGGCAAACGCCAAAAAAAAAAAAAAAAAAAAAATCTTATGAGTCACATGACAATGGTACTGCTAAGAATCATCATACAGAGAGTGAGAAACAAAATTAAACCAGAAATAAGTACTTGATGATGATAAATGAGATAATTTCAAAAACATATGTAGCTCTGCTATTGTCCTCTAGTGTAACACAAATACATACACAATTTGCTTGTGCATATTACTAACAGAGAACATACAAGTAAATTACTAACCTGGCTGACACAATGTGTTTGTATATATTACTAACAGAGAACATACAAGAAAATAAACTAACCTGGCTGACACAATGTGTTTGTATATATTACTTACAGAGAACACACAAGCAAATAAACTAACCTGGCTGACACAATGTGTTTGTATATATTACTTACAGAGAACACACAAGCAAATAAACTAACCTGGCTGACACAATGTGTTTGTATATATTACTTACAGAGAACACACAAGCAAATAAACTAGCCTGGCTGACACAATGTGTTTGTATATATTACTTACAGAGAACACACAAGAAAATAAACTAACCTGGCTGACACAATGTGTTTGTATATATTACTTACAGAGAACACACAAGAAAATAAACTAACCTGGCTGACACAATGTGTTTGTATATATTACTTACAGAGAACACACAAGCAAATAAACTAGCCTGGCTGACACAATGTGTTTGTATATATTACTTACAGAGAACACACAAGCAAATAAACTAACCTGGCTGACACAATGTGCTTCATCAATGACAAAACGGTTTAGAAGCAGACGATTGTACAGGTTATCAAGACAACTTATTAGTTTTCCACTGGCTGAAAGCTGTCACATGAAGTGATAATAAAAATATCAAAGAGTCACACACAAACGTGATACATTCCATCTTGTAAAAATTTTCCTTTATTTGTTATGGTTTTATATAATTCTTAAAAATGAACTTGTAAGTCTTACAAGGCAATTTTTAAGGGAAAACAGACCAATAGTACAACTTCTCTGCATATTAAAAAACAAATAAACAAATAAATCTCTACTCATGACACTTTATAAAAATAAAATTTATGCAGAATTGTGAAAATAGGTCTTTGCAAACCTACGTTTAGTAGTCTAATAATGAAATTATAGGTCTGGCAATAAATGAGTAGACCAAATTCACGACTTGGTGTTTAATCTTTTTTAAAAGGGAAAAAATAATCCTTGCTGCAACTGGTATTAAAACCAGGTCACATTATGTGTCACTATTTCTCTTCACCTGAGAAATTCTGCTCCCAGGAATCCTGATCTGATAAGTTGTGTTGTTATAATAGATATACATAATATATATATATAGATAAAAAAAACTTGGACTACCTAAGCAGCACAAGATAAAAGGTTAAGAAATTATTTTTTGCATTGCCTTTGCAAGATAATGAGCACCAAATGGCAGTACATAGCAACAAACTCAAATATCTTTTAAAGAGCAAAACTCCAATCCATCATGACCACACATATTTGTAGTCATTCTCTTTGATTTCTCACTCAGTTCCTCTTGAGCTGAAGACAGCACATAGGGCAGAAAGCATAGTTCTCCATGTCTGATCGTTCACTGCTTGGTCTTCTTTAGTTCTTAAGCCCAAAACTGAGCTCTCTGATAATTCGGTTTCCTTTGGTATTTCTGTTTTTTTTTTCTCACCTGATATTCATATGAAAGGGAAGCCGCTATAGCTCAGTGGTTAGTGAACTAGACTACAAAGGACAAGAGGTCAGGTTCAATCCTGACAGACGGCTGCCAGGTTCACCCAGCCTGAAGTGGGTACCAGATTTTTTCTGGGAAAGTAAAGTGGCATGGGCGTAATACCGATCACATTACCCCCCAAAAAATCATGTGCCAAAGGTCTGTAAAAATTATGGTCACTAACGCCATATTCCCTATACGCCACTTGGCATGATGGGGCACTTTACTTTACTTATTCATATGAAAGACTGGTGTCGTAATCTTCTTTCGCCCATTTTGGGTATAAGACATAATTTCCAGAGTCTTCTCCTTGTAAAGATGATACATAGTCTATGTTGATTTCTTCTCTTATAGCTTCATTTGATGTACAGTATAATTCATCTAAATTAAATTTAATAGTCTTCAGAGACATTTGCAGAATAGAGAGACAAGCAAAGATATAATGTACATAAGACTATGGAAAGGCTTAGAAAACTAGACTTATAAGAAAATGCTGCAATGTTATAACAAACATGATATATGGTTTTAGACATACATTCTCATACTAACTGATGCTGCAATGGTTTCTCTATGTGAATTTCAGAGAAGCCTTTTACCTTTTCAGGAGTGACATATAACAGTTTGAAAGCTGGTGTTTCTTGATATAAGCCACTATACACCACCTGTTCCTGCTCACTGTCTAAATCACTGGACAAATATGTTGCTGATATCTGCAAAATATAATAATATTATACTATAACATTTTCCTGCAATGAAGAAATTCTCAAAGAGGCCAATACAAAAAGAGAGCTCTTAAAACAATCAGAAAGAAACAATCAACATTTTTCGGGCACATCATGAGAAGAGGAAAGTGGGAATACTTGGTTACAACTGGCAAAATACAGGGAAAGAGAGATCGCAGATGACAAAGAGAAAAAATACAAGATAGCTTGGTGTCGTGGCACAGAAAACAGTCAACAACAGAACTGATATGATGCACTGTGGATAGAAGATTGTGGAAGGACATGATCGCCTATGCCAAACGGTATGGCACATGATGATGATAACATTTGGAAAAAAATCTAAAACAAGGAAGTCTTTTAGAAAAGCAGTTAAACTAATGCATCATGATTGTCTAGACATCACAGTGGCACACATGATGATTGTTTAGATACAACAGCAGCACACATCATGATTGTATAGACATCACAGGGGCACACATCATGATTGTATAGACATCACAGCGGCACACATCATGATTGTATAGACATCACAGCGGCACACATCATGATTGTATAGACATCACAGCGGCACACATCATGATTGTATAGACATCACAGCGGCACACATCATGATTGTCTAGACATCACAGCGGCACACATCATAATTGTATAGACATCACAACGGCACACATCATGATTGTATAGACATCACAGCGGCACACATCATGATTGTCTAGACATCACAGCGGCACACATCATGATTGTCTAGACATCACAGCGGCACACATGATAATTGTATAGACATCACAGCGGCACACATGATGATTGTATAGACATCACAGTAGCACACATTATGTTAGTTGAATCAAATCACTTGCTGATATATAGATTCTATTTACATTTTTCAAAATAGGTTGATAGATAATGGCAGATAGTAAAATGCACAGTTAAAGACAATAGAAGCATAAGTTTTATGTGATTATTTTCATTACTGAGAAATAAGCTAGTGACAACACATTAATCCATGCACAATAAACTAAACACTTGATAAACAATTGACCATTTTTACAGGACTTGCATTTTAAAAAATGATCAAAGTACGGCAACGAGAGAAACCTAAAACAAATTACCAAATTTATATGAGAATATGATGTGGACATAATGAAAATGTGATTGAGAAATAGCAAATCTCTCTCATAATGAGTATTATGGGGGCCCAGAAATCCACTAGTGACTGAGCTGAGAGCTGGTCAGCAACTCACAGCTGACTGTATATATCAGGACAGGTGGAAAAACATAGCTGGTTAGTAACCCACAGCTGACTGTGTCAGGACAGGTGGAAAAACATAGATGGTCAGGACCCTACTCCACCTCCTTGTGCTGTTCCTGGAAATAGATTATCCAGTCTCACCAAGCAAGTGGGGATCAAAGAAGGAAGGCATCCAGGTACTCAAAAACATTATGCTGAAATGTGATGTGTTGGGCAGAATTGGTCAAAAGTCACAGTTCTACTGCAAACTACAGCACAGTTTATTTACACCTACTGAATGTCCTTCTTAGGATGCATGATGAAGATACTATTCTTTTCTTTATAGCTGTTGTTAGATGAATGTGAGAAAGAAAGATATCAAATAGTATTACTTTACACTACCAAATGATTATCTATCCAATTTCTACTACAAGCTGCTAACTAGACAAAGTCATGTACTCACATCTAAAGACAGCAGTCGTTGAGTTTGGTCCTTTATAAGTGCTTTTAGGGGTGATACAATGATGGACACACCATCGGCAACTATTGCTGGGAGCTGGTAGCACAAACTTTTGCCACCTCCTGAAATACAAATATAATAAGATGTACATTTATACAAAGAAAATAACACAAATATATAACAAGATGTACATTTATACAAAGAAAACAACACAAAAATAACAAAATGTATATTTAAACACAAATATAACAAGATGTACATTTGTACAAAGAACATAACACAAATTGCAGGTAGTGAAAAAACAGATATGCTGGCCAGTTCAAGCCTCTTATTGGGTTTTCCAGTTATAAAATATTCTTTTTTCTTCAACAAATTAAAAAAGTAATTTTAATTGAGCTGGCTTTATAAGCAAAATACAGGATAAGCATCAAACCCCACCTGTTGGCATCAGTATGAAGCAGTCATGTCCCAGCAGTGCAGCATTGATAGCAGGTAGCTGGTTGTGCCTGAACTTTTTCAGCCTAAAAACCTGATGGAACTTGCTCTGCATCACAAGACTATGATCAAATTTCATCCCAGCAAATTCAGGAGAGGCACCATCATCTTTATCAGTAGAACCAAACACAGCCTTGTATTCTGCATCAGGAAATAATGCGTGATGCAATACTTTTTTTCAGTTGAGCAAAATCAATAATGTCTGATAACAGTAGCATTAGTTGTTAGCATGCTGACTTTGTGGTCAGTAAATATGGATCCAATCACAATTTATTGAATCAGATCAAGTGAATGCTGAGAAAAAAGCTCAGATCATAAGTGAATGCTGAGAAAAAAGTACAAAACATCTGAACCTAGATGGAGAGAGAAGGGAATTATGTAAACTAATCTGAGCCTTAAATTAAAGACAGTGACAGCAACAAATAGATTACAGTAAACACCAGGACAACATATTTCAGGGAAAAGAGTGGCAACTCTATTGACAGATCACATTTCCTTTACAAATCATATAGCAGCAGGTATATATATAAAAGGCCAACAATGATGAACACACAAACTATGACACCACTAACTGTGCAGCAGAGAAATACATTATGGCAAATTTCATCATAGAAGAAATGGAAGAGGCAAAGAGATTGTTAAAGAAGAAACAACACTGGGAAATGATGCAGTAGAAAATGAAAATCTAATAAGACTGGGCTAAATGCAAATAAAAAGCTTCTGTCTATCTTGAATTACAGTTGGAAAAGAGGAATTGTATCACAAGCATGGAAAGAAGCAAAATTAATTCAAATACCAAAGAAAGGAAAAGACTCATCAGATTCAAATGATTACAGACATGTCAGTCTGCTTAGCTGCAGGAAAACTAATGAATATGAGAATCTCATGATTAAATCTAGACTGATAAGGCACCTGGAAGAAAAACTTAAAATTTTTAGCAAGCAGGCTCTTGGGTTTATGAAAGTCCAGATCACCTTCATAGAAGAAACAAACTCTAGCAGTCTGGAGAGATTAGAAAAGTAAGTAGTAAAAGTAAAGTACCCCCCGTCACGCCAAGTGGCGGCGTATAGGGAAATATGGTGTTAGTGACCCTATATTTTACAGACCTTCAGCACATGATTTTTGGGGTAATGTGGTCGGTATTACGCCCGTGCTGCTTTACTTTCCCAGAAAAAATCCGGTACCCATTTAAGGCTGGGTGAACCCGGAGCCGTCGGTTGGGATCGAACCCTACCTCTTGTCCGTAGTAGTCCAGTTCACTAACCACTGAGCTATCGCGGCTCCCACTAATTTTTAGGGAATTAGTAAAACCCAGGTGTCCTCGCCAGGGAACGAACCCCGGCTGTTGCCGTGGTAAGCCAACCGCCTATCGATTGCGCTAACCGGACACCCGAGATTAGAAAAGCTATTTGTTAAAGTGTGAAAAGAGTGATTGAAAGTTAAGATGTGAAAAAATACTTGTGGGAGAATGTACAAAATGATTTACTACCTATAAAACAGAACTGCCAGAGTATAGGTAAATGGATAGACCAGCAGAAAGGGGATATTGAAACATGACTTTAACCATAAAGGAGTTTTGTCCTTAACAATACTTGTGTTGTACATGAATGATAATACAAAGAACATCCCAAAAATGGTTAATAATTAACTCTATATTTGTGATGACTTATCTATGTGGACCTCTGAAGAAAACTGTGACAGCAAGTACCCAATTACAGCAGGCCTTATCCTCACTGAAAAAAGTGGGCATATGATTGAGCAGTTAAAATAAATGAAGAAAAATGCACATAAACAGTTTTTTCCATCTCGAACAGTGTCCCAAACTAAAGCTAAATGGGAAAAACCTACATCTGGATGAAAACTCAAAATACCTTTGCATAACCTTTTAAATCTCATTTGATGTGATGCAGATATAAGAAAACTGACAAAGAGTAAAGCAAAGCATGGCAATTCTGAAAAAAATTGTCTAGCACATGGGAAGCAAGTTTAGTTGACAGATCATCTTCACAGCACATCAGACAATTCAAAGTGCTCAGATTCCCTTCCTAGCACCTCCACCAGTGTGTAGCTCCACCACTGTACACAGGTAAAAACTGTTTATTTTGGCACATAATCATGCCCGATGTAGCACCAAAGAAAATCTCAGAATATGGAGAGGGGTGGGAGAGGGAATTAAGGCAATTTAAATCTCAAAACAAATTTTGCCATATTTAGCTGACTTCTTTTTATTTTAAAATCGTCCATGGTTCTTTAATGTGCATAAAATGCATGCAGAACATCCCATTTTTCACTTTTATTCAATTGAGCTGGATATAAAATTTAAATACTCAGAGATTAGGGGAGGGTAAAGCCAAGAATAATCTACAGATAAAAAAAAGTAAAATGTCTCTCCAAACTTCTAGTTCACATGTTGATATCTTACTTCTAGACCATGCAGGCTCTTTGGTTGGAAGGATTTGGGGGAGGGGGGGGGAGAGAGAGGAAATGAAAGTGAGAGAAAATGAATAATGAATGTACCAAAGAAACTGTACAGGGGGTAAGTAAGATTAATTTTAAAGTACAGTTTTGCAACAGTCAAATTTTGTAGGTCAACATATTCCAAAACCAAGCAATGAGAATTTTAGATGGCAGCATTAGACTAACACACATTATAGAACAGGACAAATATTGAACACTTGCAATCAATGGAAGACAGAAGAGCAAGCAGGAACTGAGGAAAAAATATGGATTCAGAAAAGGTTGACTAAAGTGGAACAATTTTGTGGAATCAACAAAAGCTATGTAGAAAGCAGACCCAATAATCTCTATAACAATAGCTAAACCATTTAACACAAAATACTGACACCCAATGTGTAGTAAACACTTTCCTGAAATAATAGAGAACATTCCCTACATTGCATTTTATCACCCATAACATATAATGTTCCCTACTGAATGAGGGTGTTCTAAAGGAATCTCCATTAATATTTTGCTGTTTCATTTTCTAAAGTTGTTGCGACCCAATACTGTACAACAAATTTACAGTAGTCATTTTCTGTTGGCTTTAATTAAGGTTAATGTATTTTAAAGTGCCTCCCTTAGCCTTTTGTTCTCCTGACAAATCTGAAAAAGTAAAGATCTCAAGCAGAAGGCAAAATTGGTACTGAAAAAATGCAGTGCTAAAATATGATGTGTTGTTCAAAGGATACAAATATTTTAACTTATTGGAAACTGTGACAAAGTGCAAGTTACATCCATTTCATGGCCAATTAAGGACAGAGAAGGCAGAGCAGTATTATCAGGATGAACACTAACAAGACATTAAAGATAAGGAAACATAAATCACTGATAAGGTGAAAGAAAAAAAAAGAAATATGAAAACACCCAAAGTCAGATTTGTCAGAGATCTGACAGCTTATTTTTGTGTTTTTGAATATAAGACATTTCATCAATGCACTTGTGTTTCCATTAGTGCTGTGACCTCTCACCTGATCACACAGAGCTTGAACACCAAGCTTCCACAGCTACTTCCAACTCCTTATCGCGTTATCTTCTTATTATTAACCTATCATGTGAGAAGGAAAGTCAGCAGTGGAATATCTGTTAAAACTTTAGGCTTCACAAAAGGAATAAAGAAATATAGCCATCTTCATCATCTCAATAGAGTGACAGTGTAATGCAATGAGAAAAGACTGCAACAAACTGTGAAACCTTGTCTTGTGGAATTGATGTAATAAAATGTGAGCAAATTATCAATAATAAAGCTGTGAATAAAGCATTTATTTAAAGATAACATTTTTGTGAATAATAACTAAAACTAATTTAGCATAAAAAAGCTCAGAATCTATTTATCTATAAAATATTCCAATATAGAAACCATCTTTTAAAGACCATTCTCAGTACATGCAAAAGCTAAAATTTTGATATGAAGTAATAAACAGTATGGCATAAGCAAGAAATATCAAAGACAAGTTCTGAAAGTAATGGACTATAAGCCAGGGCGTAAACATTATTAAAAGAAGAGGTTTCATACTTCATTATGCTTACTTCCACCCTACACATCAATTATATAGATAAGAGATACATAAAAATGGCATTACCTTCAAATCTGTTCTCTGTGAAAATATCTTTTTGTCTGTTGCTATAATCTTGCATGCACCCATTGTCTTCATTATCTGTAGTCGCAACAATCTCATACAAAGACTCAGAATCTTTTTCGTACAAGCCAGAGCAAACAGAGTTAATTGTGGATTGTTGTTTTTCAGATTGCTGTCGCAAATTGCTTGAATGAACTGCTGCCTCACTGACTGACCAACTGGTATTCCCAATGTCAGCTTTTAAAGACTTGCAATTAGGTGTAGAAATACAACAACTGTTAATAATTTCGTCTGAGTCATCAAATAATAATGCTGCCTCTATTTCATCTGTATAGTCTCTTTCTATACAGCTGACACTATTCCAAGAATAATTAAAATTCTTAACTGGAATTCTGCTGCTGTCTAAAACTGTAGTAAACTCTCTGCGAGTTGGAACAAGTCTATTAATGGAGTGTACATTGTTGTAAATGGGTGTTTCTTTGACTGACAGTGTGTTGTTTTGTTGACAGGTTAAACTTTCATCTTTATTATCCACCATCTGACTAGACCAACTTCCAGATTTATTAGAACTATCTTTTAAATGTTTATTTTGAGAATGACTGAACTCTTGATTCTCAAAGAACATATCACTACGTGGCACATACGTTTTTGTTGATAGAGAGATGTCTGAAGTTCTTTTTACAGCAGTAGTTGCTCCCATTGAACTGATCTCAAGCATTCGCAAAGGTGATGGGGTATTGGGATACTTCAGCTCTTGATTCTCATTCCAAAAATCTGTTAATGATGTTTTATCAACACATGAGTTGTTTGAGAGGCCACAATCTAATTCTTGAACTGCTTTCTCAATGTTTATAATGCCTAGGTCCTTGATCTGTTTCCTGAAAAAGAAATGAGTAAATGACAAGAATCATTAAGTAAAATAATCATATGTACAGCAGAAGGATAATGCTGAATTATTATTCAGTGCAAATACAAGAGTAATTTGGACAATTAAAGTCAGTGAAGTAAAGTTATAACAGTTCATTTCCATCCTAAGTAATAAATAAAAGTGTAGTTTATTAAGTAGGATTAATAGACAGTTCAAGTGGACTCAAGAAGATCATTGAAGATGGTAAAATGGTAACAACAATTCAGTAACGAAATTAGGCAACCCACTGACTACAAAGGAAATATAAGCAACATTTTGAGTAATGAAATATATAATAGATCTAACAATTTCATGGACGGTAAAAAACAATTTTTGATCATTGAAATTAATGTAAATGGAGAATATCAACCACTCCAAAAAGAGAACTATAGAAAATAGAAATATCCAGACAGAAAATCTAGCAACATCCACAAACCACATCAGAGATGGTTCTATTAAAGTCACAGAAAAAAAACTATCTGTAGACTAAAAGACATGGAAAAATAAATAATATTGGAAATGAGAAAACGAGAGACCAAAATAATGGAAGCATCAGTAACATGATAAATTGGCAAACAGTTACACCAAAACTATACTTATTTATAAAAAAAAAACATAATAAAGTTCAAAGCATTGATAGGAATTCTTTGAAAATGTTAACAACTTAATTATATAAATATATATATATTTCACTTCAATGTCTCCTTTCATTCCTGTCAGGGGAGCTTGGGTAGTCTAAAGGTAAGATGTTGACACCTCTACCCAAAATGGTCCCGAGTTAAAAAGTTCAAATCCCACCACAGGAAATAAGAATTTTTATATTTAAATCGGTAGTTTCTTCATGGCTTTACTCTCCCTGGTATCTGAGTAGTGACATCCAATGTCTAGTCCTCTCTGATAATGGTGAAAAACAAGAGACTCATCAGCAGCTCTGCACACATTAAAAAACTTTTGGTCGTTTCATGTTTTTAAAAAGTTTGCCAAATGGTTACTACTTAAGCAAAAATTGTTAGCAACAAAATTCGTCCCCTCATGTAGAAAGTTAGACTGGGATGAGTACTTTCACCTCTGATATTTATCACATATATAGACCACACATCTTAGTCAGCAACTCCTAATGAATGGGACACCCTAAGAGATCTTCCCTTTGCTGACAACTATACTATAATAGAAAATTCACAAAATTAGCTACACCAATATCTTCACGAATTTGAACAAAGTCGACAAAAAAAAAATAATATGAAAACAAGCACCAAAAAGACAGAAATCATTACCATAAGCAGAAAAGAGAAAAATATCACAGATCATCATTGAGAACAAATATCTGAAACAAGGAAAAAAGTTCAAATACTTCAGAAGTATTGTAGCAGCAAATAAGAAAATCAAGGCTTAAACTTAGAACAGATGCAAAATATCAAACGGAATAATCAGACAAAGTATACCCTCTATGAAAAACATACAATGATGGATATAAAAAGCTCAGTATGCAACTCAGTATTTCTGCTAAAGATGTGCTAGGATGTAAAAAAAAAAAGGATTTTTAAAATGATATGGTTACAGCTTTACATAGATGAAGGCAAGATAAAATCAAAACAACTATGCAGATAAAAGCATGAAGGCAAGATACAATCAAAACAACTATGCAGATAAGTAGCTGGAACAGAGGACAAAACCCACAAATATGCCTTTACCCCAATGCTGTGCTGCTAGTGTCAAAGACGAATATTAATGATAAAGGGAAAAAAGAAAGTTCACAACTTCTGAAATGTGATGTCTTTAAAGAATATTGAATGTGACAGAAAGATCAAATCAGATATTAGAGTAAGAGTGACACTAGCCCTGAACTGCATTCAGAGGCAGCAAATCAAATGGTTTGGACATATACCTTGGTTACAGGTAAACTGCATCACACACAAGCATTAACCTCCATATGCAACAAGAGAAGAAGTAGAGGAAGACACCCTTCTATTTGGACAAGCAAAATGTTTGATGCCACACAAAGCACAATGTGTAAAAAATATATAAATAAAGAACCCTGTCATGCAACATGGCATATCGGGAATATGGTGTTAATGCCCATATTATTTTTTGGGTAATGTGGCCAGTTGTGTTTTGCCATGATTATTCTAGGCAATATAAGAAGATAGTTTGCCATTCCTTTCCTTCTTGCCAGTGAGCGTACCAGACAGAAATCGCAGCCATTGTCTCTATACTTAAGATCCTCTGCCTGCCATCGCGGAGTGGGGACTGCTCCCACAACACCATCCACCACCTGCTCCAATGGCTTCACATAATCCTGATAGGGGGGCTAAACGGGATCTCCACCTTGCCCAAGGGTGTCCCAAAGATTAGCGGAGGAAAGGAGATGTCTTACTCCTCCTTTGGTAGGGCAGAACTCTAACCTGCTAACCAGTTAAAAAAAAAGGTCTCAGTCTGTCTAGTAAGAAAACAGAAGTAATGGTCATATCAAAGAAACAATCATCATACAGCATAAAAATAAACAGGACAAATCTGAAGAAATGGAAAGATGATTAGAGACACAGAGATGGGATTTCTCAGAAGAATGTTGAAAGTTCCCTGGACAGCTAAATAGACCAATGAGGAAATTCTCAAAGAGGTCAACACACAAATGGAACTCCTAAAAAACATTAGAAAGAAACAATCAACATTTTTTGGGCACATCATGAGAAGAGGAAGGTTGGAATACTTGGTTACAACTGGCAAAATAAAAGGAAAGAGAGATCGCGGACGACAAAGAGAAAAATTACTGGATAGCTTTGGTGTCATGGCATGGAAAACTGTCAACAACAGAACTGATACGATGCACTGTAGATAGAAGATTATGGAAGGACATGATCACTTATGCTTACCGGTATGGCACATGATGATGATGAATGTGGCCAGTATTACACCTGTACCGCTTTACTTTCCCAGAAAAAAAATCTAGTACCCATATAAGGCTGGGTGAACCTGGAAGCCATCAATCAAAATTCAACCTGACCTCTATAGTAGTCCATTTCACAAACCATGACCTTTCATGGCTCCCAAAGAAAAGAGCCCTGCCATGCAACGTGGTGAACATTGAATATGGTGTTAGTCCCCATATTTTTTATAGACCTTCAGCACATGATAAAACACCATATGTGAGGTGAATCAAAGACCACTTTATTTTCTCTCAAAGCTGACAGGGAAAAGAAGATTGAAAACAGGACAATATAAGCAGAAAGTTATTTGACATATCACTAGCACAAAATCAAAGTGGATTATAATTTTGAGATAATGTTCACAAATAACTCCAGATCTTATAATTACATTTTCTTGCTGCTCTTGTAAAACTCTAGAAAGAGTTTCAAGCACTGACTCCTTTGTCAGTCCATGTCCAAGAAGAATGTGAAGACATAACATTAATTTATTTTTAAAAATCAAATACAAACCGCACGGTGAGAAGTTTCTGAAGTCGATCATAATCTGATGAAACTAAATTCATTAAATCTCCTATTCTGATTCGGCAAACAATATCACAAATTTCATCAATAACTTTCAGCAGAATATCATGAAATGTTATTTTTTCATTATCACTGACCTGAGGAAGATATACAGAAGAAAACATAAAATAAGTATGTTTATCATTCAAGTGTCATATTCTACCTAATATTACAAGCATTGAACCCTAAAAAGTATTACACAGATGAGGCTTAATGAATGGACCAGCCTTGTTCATTTTCCAAACAAGCTACTTTAAAAAATACTACAAAAACATAAGAAAAAAGCATATTGTCTTCAAGACAAAAGTTTTCAAAAAATAACTCCCACTGAAGAAATGAAAAAAAAAATGATAAATAAAAAAACTTATTATTTTGGCATTATGCTATTTTATTAAATTGATATATTCAAACAACATTTGGTCACATACAATTTAATAAACTGTCATATAATACATGTACAAACTATTCTATTCAAGGAATCAGTTTCATTGCAGTTGTGGCATCCCCATATCCTCTCCACCGCCCATCCCAGCATTTCTCGAAGTGACTGATTGTTCCTGTAAAGTGTTGGTTGTTGTTACAACTGCTTTTCTAACTAAGCATTCTGGATCGACCAGACCCCTTATCCACCTTTAAATTCCTCAGTCTCTCAACGTATAGATCCTTCTCCCACCCATTCTCCTCCTCCTCTTAAGGAGTGAAGAACAAATTATGTGATGTTCTCTTTGTCCAGAGTAAGGCGACACTCAGTGTCAGAGCTGCCAGCGAGCTTATCAGCTATTTCATTGCCATGTACACTGGCACAGTACATTCAGGTTAATGCATTCACTGTAGATCCATCCAAGAGCTGCATCCACTCCTGCCGTAGCCACTGTCTGTCAATCTTCTGTAGCATACTTTGCAAGTCAGTCACAAAGATTGTGTGAACCACGTTCTGTGCAACTAGCCATGTTATCATTGCCATTGTTGCTTCTATCTCCATTCTCATGCTGGACATTGGAATGATTCCCTTGCCAGATTCCCTAGCCACTTCTCTGCCATATTGGTATACCAGAAAACCCAACAGCTCTGCTGTCTCTGGGATACAGAACCATCTGTATAGACGACAGGGTCCTGAGGTAAAGACGCATTTTAAATGTATTCCTGTACAATGACCTTGATAGCTCAGCAAGCCCAAAAGCGATACTTCCTGCCAAGCTCAATGATTACTTTGGTTAGGCTCTTTTTTTCCCATTATTTCTATCCAATCCTTGCCAGCCCTGCTATCATTCAGACCACATACTCTCCATATGGACTCTTCCGCCTCGACCATCCAGGATTTTCCATCTCATTACTAGTTACACTACATTATTAGTAAGTACCTCATTGAACAGACAGGTTTATCTCTGGTTCATCCTAGAACTGCCCGTAGACCCTCATCCTGAACCCCTTCCAACCTTACAATCTGAGTTGACAAAAGAAAGAGCATACCCGAACCATAATCCAGTAGTGAGACCACCATAGTCTGCATAACCTGAATATTAACAATTGGCACAGGTTTGCTCCGGCCGTGATCTTGATCGTGTTGACAGCTTTCCTCGCCTTTTGAATGACATTGCTCACATATTTATGCAAAAGAAAGGGACCTATAAAATTATATTCCAGAACATTTAGGGCAAATTTCTCATGATGGTTACACCATTGCAGTTTATAACTGGGAGAGTGTCTTTAACTATTCCGTTGTTCAGTGAACATCACATTACAGAAGCCTTGTTTGGGTTAATGAGTGTTTTATAGTTGTTACATGTACAAACAAGTCTGCAAATTGTGCTTATTAATCATCATCATGTGCCATACCGGTTAGCATAGGTGATCATGTCCTTCCACCGTCTTCTATCCACAGTGCATCATATCAGTTCTGTTGTTGACTGTTTTCCATGCCAAAACACCAAGCTATCCAGTATTTTCTCTCTTTGTCATCCGCGATCTCTCTTTCCTTTTATTTTTCCAGTTGTAACCAAGTATTCCAACTTTCCTCTTCTCATGATGTGCCCAAAAAATGTTGATTGTTTCTTTCTTATGTTTTTTTATGAGCTCCCTTTTTGTGTTGTCCTCTTTGAGAACTTCCTGATTGATCTTTTTAGCTGTCCAGGGAACTTTCAACATTCTTCTGAGAAATCTCATCTCTGTGACCTCTAATCGTCTTTTCATTTGTTTGTCTACTGTCCATGATTCGCTTCCATAGGTCAGAATTGGTTCTATATAGCACCGATGAACTCTCTTTATTATTTCTATTGATCATAGTATGGATATATATTAATAGTATCATCATCATCATCAAGTACCAGGCCTGCTGGCGTAAGTGTTCATGTCTCTCCACAACTTTCGATCTCGACAGTTATTTATAATTTCTGTTGTTGATCTTCTGCCAAGCACAAAACTTAGGCTATTCAAATCAAATGTACTATCAACCCTTACGTATGCGTGTGAAAGCTGGAAAACAACAAGAGATATAGAAACAAAGTTGAACGCATTCAAAAATAAATGTCTAAGGAAAATACTTGGTATAGCGTGGAACGAATTCAAAACAAACAAGGAAATTAGAGAAATCGCCAATCAACCACTAATATCTTCAGTAATAAAGAAAAGACGATGGTCATATGTTGGACATGTGATGAGAAGAGATAATAACCGAATAGCAAAGCAGGCCCTCATATGGGAAACAACAGGTAAGAGAAAAAGAGGAAGAACCAGGGAGACACTGAGAAGAACATTGATGAGAGAGGCAAGAGCAACAGGATTCGGCTCCCTCAATGAGATAGAGCTGCTTGCACAGAACAGAGACAAATGGCGAGATTTGATAAAAAATCTTTAAAAGAAAACTGCTAGAACAAAAATTCAGATATGAGAAGGTGTATCTTGGTCTACGCTCTATTGGCCGGCAACGGCTCGAAAGGTCAATAGATAGATAGATAGATAGATTGCTCGTTCCTTTACCTCTAACAAACCCACACTGTTCATCACTAATTTCTGGACTGAATTTGTTTCGCACTCTTTGCATGATGATTCTAGTATAATAGCATGATATTGATAGTATAGATATGACTAAAAGCATAACAAATTAGGTTTTCTCAATGAGCTACCACACCTACCGAAGTGAAGCCTTTTTTCTGTAGGAGAGGATGTTGGCAAACATCACTGAGATGTTTTGTGACTGAGGTACCTTTAACTAGAAACAGAACAAAATGATTAATGTCACTCAGATATGTGGTGACTGGGACATATCTAATTAAAGACTGAACTAAATGATAAATGTCACTCAGATATGTGGTGATTGGGACATATTTAATTTGAGACAGATCTAAATGACAAATGTCACTCAGATATGTGGTGACTGGGACATATTTAATTAGAGACAGTACAAAATGGCAAATACTGGTCAGATATGTAGTGACTAAGGATACCATTAATTAGAGACAGAGTAAAATGTTCATATTTCCATAAGAAATACACATAAACAGGAAATTAAGACAAGGCTTATATTAACAAAGACAAAAGAACATAGAAAATAAAATTATGGAATTATTGAATATCCTAAAAAGGTATTAAACAGTAAAAATGTTATTTTTAATATAGATTTCAACACATGTTAACAACAAGAATGAACATGAAAATAAATACTGAAAAAGAAACAGAAGTCTTGGCAAAAGACAGAGTTAAAGAGAGTTTAAAAATAATGATAGAGTCCAAACAAATAAAACAGGTACAAATTTTGAAAATCTAGCAGCACAGGAAGAGTGAGTTCAACAGCCTTGGTCGGCCATACACACTTAGAGAATAAAAAAACCTATGTTAAACTCAGATCTAGCCTCCTGCGGAAGGTGTGTGATTCACGGCGCTGGCTTAAGGACAAAAATTAGGACAAACACAAGTTTTACCATGTGACTGACTCATCTTATTTTATTTATCATGTCCAATTCAAGGCAACAGGGTATCAGATCAAATTTGCAGAATTGAAAGATTTTAACGCGTAAGAAGAATATTCTGACATATTTTTTAAAAGATCATAAAACAGACAACAAATTTGTTTCCTTTTGCGGCAAAGCAAACCAAACATAGGGACAGCTATGCCAATTAGTAGAAAAAAAAACATTTTATACAAAATCATTTTCAATTCCATTCTATGCTACAAATGGAAAGAAAATAACCCACTCACAACGAATCTGGATAGAATGTATACAATTCTATATCGCTTATAGCATATATAATAAAAGGAGTAAGAGTCATAGGTAGACTCAACATAAGATACAATAACAAAGTTAAATAAATTGTCAAGAGCATCAGATAATAATGATAAAAAATTCCAAAAGAATATGAACTAAAATGTTTTATCTACCTCAACACCAGAAAGGATTTAAGAGGAAGTGAAAAAGAAGAATAAAAATGAGTGCTTAATAATAATGAAGTATACCAACTTCTTCATTAATGCCAATATTAGGTTCCTTAAAACCTGGACTTTCACTGAAACAACATTAAGTGAGACTGATTTCACCATTTATTTCAATAACTTTAATTCCTTCAATTTACTTCGATAATTTTTCAATAACTAACTCCATACATTTATAAGTTGTAAACTGAGAGCTTTTGCAATGTCATCAGCTAACTAACCTACAGTAAATTTCTCTAACGTTATCTAATTTAACTACAGTGTAACATTTTTCTTATTTTTGTTGGCACTATTGCATACTGCCATATTTAGCACTAACTGTTCTTAGGCTGAAATAAAATTAGAGTAGGTTTCTAAATGACTGTTTGAAAATCACCAACAAACCACTAAGTAATTGCAACACATTTCCCTAAGACTATCATGATGCACTAATTAATCATTTTTTAACATTTTGATAAACAGGAATAGCAAGAGCTGCCTTTGAATATAAAAAATCAAAATCACTTGATGGAGTTGCTGCAGTCATTTCTTGTTCAGTGAATTCATCTTCAGGTTCTCTCTTGACAAAAGGAATTGTTCTGCGTCTTTTAGGCTTAAAGTTCACATCCACATCATTTGACTCTTTCTAGAAAAGAAAAGAATCAAAATGGAAAAAGATTAACATAATGGACTTGTTTTAACTATTAGAATTAATATCACAATATGCTGCAATGTGCTGAACTTCAGAATCCATTCATCCATTACTGGGAATCTGGTTTTCAAATTATTCTTTAGTGAAAATATTTCCAGCATTGATTATTTTTCTTATCAACATAGACTGGATATGTGGAAAAGGTTCATAAATTATGGCAGTAGTGCCCCATGACCCACAATATTATGGGATGGAGAAGGGGAACAACATAGATTGATATATAAACAAATGCAGTTTGATTTGGAAGAGTCATAGGGTGCTTGCTTCATATAGAAGACTAGGGTTCAAAACATGTCCTCCAGTCGATTCTCTTGAAAAACAAATTGGGTATCTGGTCTTTGGTTAGGGAAAGTAAACAAAAGATGTTGCCAAGAGAAGTGAAGGCCCCATTACCCAATTGTAGTAATGCTATGAAATACCTTTACTCCCACCTATAGTAGGCATGTAAATGTTCCATACACACATTAAGTTAAGAAATATGGAAATAAGGTGTAAAGTCTAAATTTTTTTCAGTGAACAACAGCACATTTTATGAGTGATGTGGTTGGTATCATGTCAGACCAACCTACTTTTTCTCAAAATAATTCCTGGTACCCATTTTCAGTGGCTGGTTGAACTCTTTTTAACCAAGTCAGTCAGAAAATAATTCAACACATGTGGGAACTGAACATTGACCCATCTGGTCTATAGTAAGCTTACTAATCACTAGTTTAAGAATTTAATTTACAAAAACACTGATGTTGTCCTGATCCATACATAAATGTTCATATATTCCTCTTTCTGTTCTTTATTGTCAGTATAGCACTAAATTAAATTAATAGACAGTGATTATTAATGCAAATTACTGGCCTAATTACCTTGTCTGGACTTTGTAATTTTGAGACCGATGTGATTTTTCTGGATAACTTGCTTGGTGTCTCTAATATATGAGAAAGAATAACAAAAAACATAGCTTTCAGACAAATTATAATTGGAGATAAGCACAAATATAAAATATATAATAGTTAATATATTAAATATCATGCAGGATTAAGTGGAAATTATAATTGACTGAACCAACATCAAATATTAACTTGCAAAACAACATGCAACAGTACATAAATCATTGCTATTAAATTATTATAGCAACAAAAATTGCCATCCTTAGATCTAAGCACTAAAATGTAAAAATTAATATTTAAAAAGAAAACAAATAAGATAATCACAAAGAACCTGCTATCTTATTAAAACTGAAAAAAATGAAGTGGTAAATATGCATCATTTATTTTTACCAAACCCTTCATTTCAAAGCAGGCTCTTATATGGGAAACAGGATATAGAAAAGGTGGAAGACCTAAAAAGACACTGAAAAGAACACAGATAAGAGAAGCAAAGTTGGCAGGCATAGGCTTATTTCATAACTCCAAACATCTCGCCCAGAATAGAGATGGATGATGAAAAAACACTAAGAACCTTATGTGAAGTCTAAAGGTTCTAGATGGGTCAAGATTATAAAACCCTTAATCTGAAAGAAACTTCTATCTTAGCCTCCCTCCCCACTCTCCCTCCATCACTCTCACCAGAATCTTTAAACCTTCCCGAAGAAAAGATAGATGAAACAAAATAAAAACCATATCTATAAAAATAAGAGGTCACAGAGAACAATGAAAAAGCTTGTCTCCAGGTAATATGTTGGAATCCCATGTAAAACTCTAGTGTCAATTACATTTTAACAAATGCACACACAAAAACTACATTGTAATCCCCTTGTATGTTTAACAATATAATGACAAAATAACATATATTACTTTTACAATTGCAGAATTTAAAAAAAAAACAACAAATAAATTTTCAAATTTGTGGTCTTTAATGACTTCTCCAAAATGTGTGTAACTTATTTCTTTGTCTTATTTTTAGTTTCTACAATTAGCACAATCTCCAGCAGCATGTTCTCACTTTATTGTAGTTAGAGGAGCTTGTGAGTTTTCATAATCTCAAGGCCACCTTGACATAACAAATCAAACAATTGGAATCACACTGGGATATAAACCATGCAGGCAGACTTGCTGAAATCAGAAAAAACTGAAAGTTTCATAAAGCAGCTCTTCTGTGAATTTGAAACTGCCGAAACCATTTTGCAGAAAGACTGAAGAAAGGTTATAAAAAGCAAATATAATAAAACTGATTGCCAAAAAATTAATGTGCTGGACCTAGAATGGGCAGACAGCACAGTCTAACTTATAAATATGGTACAATTTAGCAAATGTTTATGTAAATAAATGAACAATATAACATAATATAATCAGTATTTTTTTTAAAAATAACTGCAATGTTGCTATTTTAAAAAGGTAAATATATTATGCGTTACCATTTCTAAAGCAAAACCTTTTGGTTATTAAAATGAATAAACTATTATTAAACACTACATATAGCAAATTATGTTAAAATAAGTTAACCATATTTCCTTGAGATAAAAGTATGACATTATGAGGGCAAAAAACTGGGCAGACAGATTTTATGCAATATTATTTATTCATTAAAAAATGAGGCAATAAAAATGTTTAATTACATAAATAGACGAGGGAGCCGCGATAGCTCAGTGGTTAGTGAACTGGACTACCACGGACAAGGGGTAGGGTTCGATCCCAACCGACGGCTTCCGGGTTCACCCAGCCTTAAATGGGTACCGGATTTTTTCTGGGAAAGTAAACCAGCACGGGCGTAATACTGACCACATTACCCCAAAAATCATGTGCTGAAGGTCTGTAAAATATAGGGTCACTAACACCATATTTCCCTATAACCCACTTGGCGTGACGGGGGTACTTTACTTTTACTTACATAAATAGACGAGGTGGACTATATTTCGCCATGATCATACCATGAGTATCCTTCTGATGAAGTAAATCATACATAGCATATTTCAACACCTAATAAAACTTCTCACACACTTAATGATACAATTTTGCCTTACAATAAACCTTCATTGTCTCAACACTTAATCTAGCTATATCCTTGAACCACAAGCTATCCACAGCAAAAAAATATTCTCTCAACAAAGGCAATACTAAATAGGATGACAGAGAATAATATACAGTGGGAATATTTCAATATATTAAAAAAAAATTTCACTTTATGATACAAATATTGCACATTTAAAAAGGTATAAATGTGATGTAATGGTAATTAAATATTTATTTATTTATACGACTATATATTTTGACCTTACTTGGCGAAAACATGGGGGTCTGAAAATCATCATCATCATCATTATCTAAGATTATCAGTGGACAATCATCATTATTCCTTTGTTGTAGAGTTTCTTTTAGAGTTAGTTGGACAATAGGAACTGGCCTGAAAACAAATATACAAATACCTAATCATAAATGTTTACATGCAGTCATTTCAGCTGCTTTACACCAAAAATTGACACTTCATCTTAATTTCTATTTCTTCTGTTTCTTATTTTGCTCAATTAAAAAAAATTTTAAGCTGTGCTTTTTTGTTCTTCTATACATGATCATCGTCATTGCACTCTAACATTGGTCGAAAGCCCTTTATTAATTCCACAGGAAAATGTTACCACAGTACACGAGCTCCGTATGACCAGTGAGATTTCCTGATTTAATTTTTTTAATGATGGTAGAAAATGTAACTCTTCTAGAATTTTACCCAAGCATCGAATGCAGCCCAGTTTAAAAAAAATTAATTAATTGCAGAGAATTATTTTTTATTCTCAACTTGAGTATAACTATAAAAGAACTATGCACTCAAATACAGAGTACACATAGATAAATAGTTACTGGTAAAAAAGTAAGTCACTTCACATAGGATATGAACAGTATACCTTTCATCTTTTTGTGAGTATCACTATAGTACTTCCCACTTATTGCTCTGTGACACAGTTTTACAACAATGATGAATATATGTAATTTTATGTCTGAGATACCCAAAATCTATTGTTAAATCTTTGTGATGGTGGTTGCCTTTCAATTTCAATCTTTATAAATTGGCCAGGCTGAGATGACTGTTTTTATAAGAGACACATAGAAATGCAGAAGGTTCTTGGTCAGCTTTAGTTTGCAAACCTTGACACCAGCTGTCAACTATGACTAGCTGACTGCTATCGTTTCTGTTGAATACAATATCCTTCTATTTTTTAAACTATGGAGATAAGAAACAATATCAAATACCGAGCGGGTCCTTGTCTCTCTCTATAGGTTTAACTGCTTGATAAGAAAGACTAGATTCTGATGCTGATTAAAAGCAGACAACAGATTCAAAGCAACTGTAAATAGAAACTAAATGGTTAAATAATAAACTAATAAAGGATTGTTAAGATCATCATCGAATCCATGAGTGTTCTGATATCCTCCTCAAGAAAATCCAAGGAGAATCCACGTGTGCAAACTCTGTAACACGGCCTGGGATCCATGGCATGGGTAGGTTTCTGCTGACAATTTTGCCTGGACTGTGGCTGTATTTGTGGCCTACTCTTTTCAGTTTTAACTGCCAAGGGTTCTTTAACATGCGTGGGAACATATGGGACCTCATGTTTATTGCCGTTATCCGAGAGGGCTAGACATCGGATCTCACTACTCTTGAGACCAGAGGAGTGTAATGTCATAAAGAAACCATGGATTAATTATTTTTGATAAATCACAATATATTATTTTTTGTGTGGCTTCTGGTCAATATGGCGGATAGGTGGCAGGAACCATTGAGTTTCAGTCTGAAAAGTGTTCCTTGTTGCAGTTTCCTCATATTCCAAGTCCGGCAGCATGCAGGAACTACTGAGTTTAGTGCTCTGTGCACACAGTGAGCTGTGTTTTTCATCCAGATTGTGTTTCAATATAACTGATTGCTTACGATGAATGATATCATATGACAAAAGACAGTTCAGCTGCATTCACTTTCGGAGCCGCTTGGCCTTGTCTTTTTGTGTGTGCTGTAACAGCTATGATGGGAACTGCAGCTGCCTTTCTTTGTTTTGATCCTTCAATGAGATGAGTTTTAATTTGGATGATTCCACTGGCACGGGCAGTTGGGCAAGTAGAAATTTTATTTCGTTTGCAGTGATACTGAAGCCTAACTATAACCATTATATTATTTTATAAACTCTAAGTATGAACTGACCTTTGAGATAAAGCAGCCGCTATTGCTACATGTTTCTTCTTCGCAAAAGCTCTAAAAGAAGATTGTATATTTGCACTCTGAAAAAAAAAATTAGTACACTTTCTCAAACAACAAAAAAATTCAGTGTCAGAAATAAAGTTTTACAATCTTGAGCTAAAATAGGCCTATATACCACAAAATTTTGTACACAGAATCCAATGATTAAAATGGGAATACATACAACAATTAAGATATATTAAGCTACAAGGACAATGAATGTTCAACCTGAAACTACAGTACAGAATTTAAAGCCTTAACTAACTAGGAATAGGGACAATTTATAATTCAGATGAGCTTGTATTTTTAAACAAATACATATATTATGTATTACCTAACTCATAGAAAGTAAGGACATGAATTAAATTCCTATAGATATCCAACACTGGTATTAAGATCTAAGAGTTGAGCAACTTTCTTTTAAAACCATGTGTCTTCCCACACAGGGGTTACAGTGTGGGTTCTTCTCAACTTCCTTTCAGTGTAAGCTGCAAATAAATGTCTTCGAGGATTAAGCCTCTGCCACACCTGATCTCTAATGTGTGCATGCGTAACCATATGTCTGCATCACATTCCCAACAGGGTTTTGGTGCAAAATGGAAGATGTCATCTGATTTCAATTTCTGCTGTGCTTGACTTTTTATTGATCTGTCAATCTATCAATCTACCTATCTATCTATCAATCTACCTATCAGGCTATCTATTAATATATCTGGCTATCTATAAATCTACCTATCTGGCTATCTATCAATCTACTTATCTGACTATCTATCAATCTACCTATCAGGCTATCTATTAATATATCTGGCTATCTATAAATCTACCTATCTGGCTATCTATCAATCTACCTATCTGGCTCTCTATCAATCTACCTATCTGTCTATCTATCAATCTACCTAACTGTCTATCTATCAATCTACCTATTAATATATCTGGCTATCTATAAATCTACCTATCTGGCTATCTATCAATCTACCTATCAGGCTATCTATTAATCTATCTGGCTATCTATCAATCTACCTATCAGGCTATCTATTAATCTATCTGGCTATCTATCAATCTACCTATCTTGCTATCAATCTATCTGGCTATCTAGCCATCTTTTTGTCTGTTTATCAGTTGTCCTTTTGACTTAAAGTTAGTACATTGGGTAGAAATTCTAGACTCTTCACACCTGACCTTTTGCTATTAGGCATCAGACTTTGCACTGGATCACCTAATTAATTTTCTATTTCTTCAGTTTTTTTTTTTTAATTTATCCTACTAGTAAAATTATTATTTTGTTTATTAATCACTCCAAAATAACAATGACAATTATGTCTAAACTCATCTGCTGATTTGGTTTCTGTTCATCTACTCAAATTCTAATAACAAATAACCATATAAGCAACATTTTCATTAAATGAACTTGAAAACTCAGCATGCAAAATAAACAAATAACTAAACTGCATGATGACATGTCAAATAACAAAATGCTTTAATGCAATCTAAGCTAAATGGAACTTGACTGCAATACTGATTTTTGTTTTTGAAGAAAGATAAATGAGAGGAGAAAGAAAAAACCTAAGAGATTTCTGAATACATTTATTTACCTTTGAACTGACTGGTTGGCTTGAAGAGAAGGTTGGATTGGATATAAATGGACGACATGGTAAGCAATTTGGCTGGGATGACCCTGATGCTTGTGAATGAGAAAAGGGATAAGAAAACCCAGGTTCGGTTTTGCTAAAGGTGAATCTGAAACATGGAATGTAACTATATATTTTTTTAAATGACACTTAATTAATTGAACAAGTAAGATAACTGATTGCTGATAACCTGTCATCTATGGTTCATTCATCCACAACAAATTTCATAATTAATAATTTTATTTAATAATTAGATTAATAAACATCAGAATAGTCCAAAAATTGTGTTAATACTTTGTATTTACAACTGAGTTCAAATACAAATAAAAGTCCGCAACAAAAATCTCCAACATGAATTGATGATACATTTGTAAAGATTTGTGTCCAGGTCATATGGGCAATAAAATAAAAGGTTGGTTCAAGGATGCACCTTTAGAAGGAGTGATGGACATAATTGGATGTCCTGAAAGTCAGTGTTTGTATATTGTAGATCAACATGGCACAAACGCAATCTGGGAAACAACATTAAAGAAGTAGAACAAGCTAGGTGTGCACCCAAGCAGGAAATTGGTCTGGTCTACTGAAAACTATATGTACATAAAGTTCAAGACTGGTAACATAAACATGTCCACATCTGATAAAAAAAAATCATAAACAGCAAGTCACATTATTTAAGACTGCATTCAGTGTGATCCATTTAGAGACAGCAGCTGACAAATGAAGCTACAATTAACACAAAGCTCTAAGGTCCATTACAGGGGCTGTTAATGTATGGCCCTTTTCATCTTGTCAGACGGTCTATTGGAGGCTATTGTGTATTTTTTTTTGTTTTTGAGGTTTTGTTTTTGTCAAACCGCTTCTCTCGTGGCTAATTCTACCAATGTTTGATAAACACACATGACCACAGAATGAACAAGTCAGTTAACAAGTTGGCTGTTAATGACAACCAAATTAAAATAAAATACAACTTTGCAGATACAGACCTTAACATACAAAGACAATTTTGCAAATAAAGACTACAACAAATAAAAAAAATAAATAAAAGACAACTTTGCAGATATAGATCTTAACAAATAAAAAACAACTTTGCAGATATAGACTTTAACAAATGAAAGACAACTTTGCAGATACAGACTTTAACAAATAAAAGACAACAATACAGATATAGACTTTAACAAAAAAAAGACAACAATACAGATATAGACTTTAACAAATAAAAGACAACAATACAGATATAGACTTTAACAAAAAAAGACAACAATACAGATATAGACTTTAACAAATAAAAGACAACAATACAGATACAGACTTTAACAAATAAAAGACAACAATACAGATACAGACTTTAACAAATAAAAGACAACAATACAGATATAGACTTTAACAAAAAAAAGATTGAAACCACCAGTGTGCTTACTGTGTCATGTCCTGATTGGGTAAATTTCATGAAAGATGAAAAAAAAACTAACTATAAAATCAATTACCTGAACTCAGCTTTGTTTAATTACATACATGGACTATACATGCAAGCTAGCCAACCCATCTGACAGAGGAGATCTACGAGCTTTTATTTGCAGACGATCAGGCACTAATACATGAAACAATAGAAGACCTACAAGAACACTTAAACAAACTCAACAGCTTAGGCACAAAATACAACATGAAAATCAACATCAACAAAACAGAAGTCATGAATGTCACCAAAAATAAACAGAACATCAACATAAATATAGAAGGCAGACAACTAAAACACGTAGACGAATTCAAATTCCTAGGAAGTCTAATGACAAACGATAATTCTCAAACAGCAGAGATAGAATCAAGATGCAACAACGCTTGTCAAATCATTGAACAGTTATCACCACTATTGTCCAACAAGGAAATAACTCTGGAGGCTAAACGAGCACTATACAATACAATCTTCATCCCAAAGTTGTGCTACCAATGCCAGACCTGGACCGTAGATGCAAGAACAATAACAAAAATAACCTCTACAGAGATGAAATGTGTGAGACGAATGACAGGAAACAGTCTGAGAGATAGGATCAGAAATGAAGAACTGAGAAAAAAGCTAGGAATAGCCCCCGCCATAGAATATATAAGGAAACAACAGATAAAATGGTTTGGCCACGTGACAAGGCAGAAAGATCAAAACACAACACAATGATCCTTCAACAAACATTGTGAGAACACCAGGCCCAATGGTCGACCACGAAAAAGATGGATCGATGGAATATTAGAAGCACTAAGAAACATAACAGCAGCAGAGGCGAACAGAAGAGCAAAAGACCGCAAATTATATCTCCCCTCGACGCTGAAAGGAGATGAGGAAGGAAAGAAGAAGAAGAAGAAAGATTTGGTACAAGTAAAATTTGTACAAAATCAAAATGTCACATAGTGAGTGTCTTGTTTCAATTCAGTATATAATACTATCTATCTATCTATTGACCTTTCGAGCCGTAGCCGGCCCATAGGGCACAGACCAAGATACTCCTTCTCTTATCTGAATTTTTGTTCTAGCAGTTTTCAATTCTTTTAAAGATATTTTATTAAATCTCGCCATTTGTCTCTGTTCTGTGCAAGCAGCTCTATCTCATTGAGGGAGCCGAATCCTGCTGCTCTTGCCTCTCTCATCAATGTTCTTCTCAGTGTCTCTCTGGGTCTTCCTCTTTTCCTCTTACCTGTTGTTTCCCATATGAGGGCTTGCTTTGCTATTTGGTTATTATCTCTTCTCATCACATGTCCAACATATGACCATCCTCTTTTCTTTATTACTGAAGATATTAGTGGTTGATTGGCGATTTCTCTAATTTCCTCGTTTGTTTTGAATTCGTTCCACGCTATACCAAGTATTTTCCTTAGACATTTATTTTCGAATGCTTTCAACTTTGTTTCTATATCTCTTGTTGTTTTCCAGCTTTCACACGCATACGTAAGGATTGATAGTACATATGATTTGAATAGTCTAAGTTTTGTGTTTGTGCTGATGAGTTTTGATTTCCACAACTTTTCAAGGCTTCTGAAAGACATTGCTACTTTAGCTATTCTGATTTTAATTTCTTTGCTTGTATCCCCTTCTCGATCAATGTGACTTCCAAGATAGGTAGAGTAATCGATCTCTTCTACTGGTTTGGTTTCCATGTATATTTTGTCGTCTGTTGGAATTAAACTTTTCATGACTTTAGTCTTTTCATGATTGATCTCAAGCCCAATTTTGCTGGCTATTGATGATATAATATATGTATATAATACATTATTTGTCAATTTTAGTTGATTGCCCATAGGTCAGCATGGTACTGGACAGGTGATAGATATGATCTACTGACAAGGTGTTTTTGATGTGGCCTTTGTCTTAAAGGGGAAAAAAAGGGGGGGGGGGAGGTTAGTCTGTCAAACTTGGCAAATTAACTAATGCTTGGCATTGTTGCTGCACACCTCAGTGTTCTTTATAGTGTTTCTCTATGTCAGCCTTTATTTTATTTTGCGCTCTATCTATCATTTAACATTTAATGTTAACAAGTATATACAATATTCCAAGGTGAATAAAAAGACTCAAAGGATAAAGAAAATATAGCAAATGAAATTGACAAACTACTTGTAATTGATACATTAATTACATATTTTTTGGGGAGAGGAGAGTAAGATATATAATAGAACCTCAATTAAGTAATAATCAATTCAGATTCAGAAAAGGCAAAAGCTGTACTGATGCTATATTTACATTGAGACAACTATGTGAAAAAACAATAGAATATGACAGAAACCTAAATATAGTGTTTATAGATCAGGAAAAAGCATTTGATCGTGTGGACAGGAACAAACTTTGGCAAACTTTAGAAACCTATGGGGCAGCAGGACAACTACTAGATAATATAATGACATTATATAAAAACAGTCAAAGTGCCGTCAGAACATCGGAAGGTCTGTCAGAATGGTTTCAGGTTACAACAGGAGTAAGACAAGGATGTGTCCTCTCACCACTCCTCTTCATCATATATATGGATAAAATAAATCAGGAAACAACCAACAATAAGGAAAAATCATCCAACATCAACGAGCTACTATTCGCAGATGACCAATGCCTAATATATGAGGATGAAAGCCTGCTACAACAACATATAACATCTCTAGATAAAAGCTGCACAAACTACAGTGTGAAAATTAACACAGTAAAAACAGAGGCTATGAGAATAAGCAAATTAAGACACCCATTAAACATTAAGATCAAAGATAAAGAAATAAAATAAGTAGAGGAATTCAAGTATTTGGGCACAATGTTCACAGAAGATGGAAAACTAGACAGAGAAATTGACATGAGAATACAAAAAGCAAATGCTGTCACATACCAGCTTTCACCATTGCTAAGACATCCAAACATTTCTAAGCCAGCTAAACAACAAATGATAAATAGCATTTTCATACCAACTTTGTGCTATGAAAGTCAAACATGGACCCTTTCTAAATCACAATTAAGAAAGATCAATACATGTGAGATGCGATGCTTGAGAAAAGCAACAAACAAATTAAGAAGAGATAGAATACCAAATGAAACCATAAGAAAAATGGTAAGAACAAAATCCTGCCAAGAATATATAGAACAACCACAACTTAAATGGTTTGGCCACCTAGTCAGAATGAATCCGCACCAATCACCATCAAGGGCATTCTTCTCGAAAATGCATGGAAAAAGACCAGGAGGAAGACCCAGAAGAAGATGGATAGATGCAGTGACAGAGACATGTAACAACAAAGGAAAATCACTAATTCAGACAGTTCGAGCAGCTCAAAAACAACAAACGATATAAACCACGACACCTTTTAGGTATCAGTGAAAAGAGAAAAGAAGAGAAGAAGAATTACAGATTATTTGGCTTACCCCTTGAATGGAGTTTTATTTGATGACATGATCTAAGGCACTCTTCAATTTCACAATAAAAGAACTGTAGGAAAATATAGAATTAAAAATTACTGCAAATATATGAAAATGCTGACATACATAACGTTTTTTTTCATTTACAAAGTATTTCTTGATATAATTAGACATTCCTAATTTGTAATTTTGAAATGGATGAAATTGATGTTAATTTTAATCTGACATTTTGCACGCAGCTCTGTGATGACTTTATTTAATTATTTATTCTTTCTGTTTCTGTCTACATGAATATATACAATGGCTTTAATAATATTCTGCAGCATTTGTTGTCATATCTTATCAGTTGTTTATATACAATTGTCAGTCAACTTTAAATTTGATTCTGTTTCCAAAGTGATGATTGCTTCAGTTTTTGTTATTAAACAAACTATTCTTTGCTTCCATCTTTGTATTGCTTCTTCTGTTTATCTTGCAAGGTCATTGCAAATTTTTTTTCTGTTGTATATTTTTTTTTTAACTGGAGGTACATTCACCACTTTGTTCTTGTGGGAGACAGTTTAAGTTTTCTCTCAATTTGTCTTCCTTTCTCTTTGATCTTTAGTTTTTCTGAAGTTACTCTAATTTTGTTTTACTTTCTGTACTGAAATTAAAATGGTTTACTTCTCCCTCTATAAGGATCTTTTGTATATATCTGGTTGATATCTTCTGCAATCGACTTTCACTGACAATGGCTTCATTGTAGTGTTATATCTGTTAAAACAGCAGCTTTAGTAGATGTTTGTTTACATAAAAATATACATATATATATGTACATATTGTCTTTCTGGCATCCCCTGCACCTTCTTTCAATTCCGAACGTATGGACTTTGTCCCTCCTTCGGAAATCCTTGAAACGAAGTCGAGAGGGGGATAGTGCGACTGGGTAAAGCACTATCTCCATATCCTGTGCCCAGGCAGAGTAGGCAAAGTGAAATGAGGAAGAAAGCACCAATGTTTAAACTTGGCACATGGAACGTAAGGACCATGTGCCCTGGTAAAAAACAATACCTCAAAAAAATACGCAATAGCCTCCACTAGACCGTCTGACAAGACGAAAAGGGCCATATATATATTGCTTGTACAACTTTCCTTACAGAAGCTTTTCATCAGTGCAACGAAAGAGATGTCAGAGACAAAATTGTCATGGTTTAAGAATCAATCTACATATTTATATTTATCTAACATAAAACACATTATATACACATTTTTAGAAAATTGAACAAGATATTAGATTTCATCAATACCAAGATAATACAAAACATATAAAAAGAATATGGTTTGATGATGGTTCACACTAATCAAATTGAAAGTAGTTGGGATTTTTATTTATGATTTCTCTCTGTGGTAACCACCCCTGGTCTCAGCAGCGAGGCCTGGCTTGAAACGTCAATTACTCATCGACGGAAAAAATATGAGTATCTCCGAAGATGGAATTATCTGCCTGTGCGGCGAGGGTCCCCTGTGCACACGGCTGCCAGTGAAAAATGGATTAACACGTAAAATTCAATTCCTAGTCTCTAGGGACTTCGTCAGAGGTAAAAAAGCTGGCGAACGAAAAAAAAAATTGAAAGTGACACTCTATGCAGTGAAACTTACGCAGACAAATTCGGCATGGAACACAGAATCAGTGCTTGAGCTTCATGCTTATTCTTGTCACTTTTAAATAAAGATGAAGAATTAGAAATATCTCTAGTCCATGGTCATGAAAAGAGAGGCATTCTAGGAGACACAACTTGACCACATCCCCCAAAATAGCATGCTCAAGAGAAGTGAAGTTTCTAAACTACATCTCAATGGCAGTGATGCTATGGGGTGTCTTTTTTAAGACAACAATTAGATTATGATCACCACCTACATGTACTCCACTTCTCACCTCTAAATCTTCTTACACAGAACTGCACCCACTGCTAAACATTATGTGATCTCTCTCTGACTTCCTTCAAATCCATATTTTCTTTTAAAATATGATCATAGGTGAATAAAGACTATGCCTTAAATTTATTCTCATTTTTATTTTCTGCGTCTAGTACACATTTTGTTATTAAATTCTCTTTGTGTACTTGTTACAATATAGCACTCAAAAATAAAGATAAAAATGTAGTAGACACGGTTACGACTAATATGTAATCTATACTGGGAGCAAACAGCAATAATAAAATATAACAAAGAGAACTCTACACCCATTGGTATAAAAAGAGGAGTAAGACAGGGATGCATCTTATCACCAAGCTTGTTCAATCTATACACTGAGCAAATCTTTAAAAACATCATAGAGATGCCAGGCCTACAAATTAATGGAAAGATAATCAATAACCTAAGATATGCTGATGATACTGTACTACTAGCAGAAAATCCTAAAGATCTACAACAATTACAATAAACAAGCAAAAAATATGGTCTAGATATGAATATCAAAATGACTAAAACTAAGATCATATAAACAAAGAAAATACTCAAAAACCCACAAGTGGATATCAAAATTGAAGGAATAGACCTGGAGACAGTTCAGAACTACAACTACCTTGGACATACTATAACCAGTGATGGAAAATGTACAACTGAAATAAACAAAAGTATAGGAATGGCAAAAAGTAATTTTAATGTCATGAAGAACATACTAAAATCAAAACAAATAACACCAGGGCTAAAACTAAGAATAGCAAAATGTTACATTTTCTCAATATTCCTAAATGGTGCAGAAACATGGACTTTAGACAAGAAAACAGAACAGAAAATTGAAGCCTTTGAAATGTGGATTTAGAAGAATAGGTAGAGTTGGATGGAAGGAAAAGAAAACAAACGATGAAGTCTTAAAACAACTAAAAATGAAAAGAGAACTACTAAGCACACAATTCAAACAAGACAAATGCGATTTTTGGTCCATGTTAAAAGACACAACAGCCTACTAAAATTAATCCTGGAGGGGAATATACAAGGTAAAAGTGGCAGAGCAGACCACGACTAACACTAACATGGACGAGTAACATCAAAAGATGGACAAGTCAGTCTATGTTATGGTGACCATTTTTTTCCCATTGTTTACGGGGACATTTGTCATATTTTTTACATTTCTGAGGATTTTTTTGCTTATTTCTGAGACTGTCCCACAAAATCGAGGACGAACGATATATATATATATATATATATATATATATATATATATATATATATATATATATATATATATATATATGTGTGTGTGTGTGTGTGTGTGTGTATACATATATATATTTATTTATATATTTATAATATGTGTGGGTGGTTGTGTGACTGTGTGTGCGCAAGAAATTTTGTAGATGCAAAAAAAAAGATAACTTTAAATTTCATAATAACTGTTCATTTGCTGTTTGATTTTATTTTTGTTAATATTCACGGTACTTATGCGATACACGCACTTAATGACATTACAATAGCTAGTTGTTTCTCAATAAAAAAAAAAATTTTTAATAAAAAAAATTTAAACAACATATAGATATAAATTGCAGTATTAAAGTAATGTTTACAGTACCTTATTTATACTGAAGTGGTTGTTGCCTCGGCGTGGTACTTGTTTTTTGAGTGTATCTTTCTCAAGATCTCATGATTTGAAGTGAAGCAAGTTTTTCACTGAAGCTTTCACACGATAAATTAATGTTAGTTTTTACTGTTGGCGACTTTGGCGAGATACTTTGGCGGGAGAAGTCCGGAACGGCAGGGGTGGGGGGGGGGGGGGGAGAGAGTGTCTGCTTTTTTTTAAAAATTAAACCCATCCCAATAGAAGTGAGTGATGGGAATAGAAGTGACGTAGCACCGCGCTTCAAGAGTTCAAAGAGCTATCTCCGACACAACGCTTTCAAGTCTTCTCTTTTATCTTCTTGCCAATGCCGCTCAGTCTGGGGTAAAGAAACACAACTCAGTAACGTCCTGAGTCCTAGTGATTACTTTAAAAGAGGGCCGATTCCGTGTATGAACATTTATTTATTCACTGAAATCGGGGACAAATTTCTTTCGGGGACAACTTCTACATTCCGGGGACTGTCCCCGGAAATCGGGGACGAATGGTCACCCTAGTCTATGTCAACCTGCACCATCAAAACAAAAGACAGAGCAGAATGGCGATCCATGGTAGCCAACCTTCGTTGCGGAGTGTGCACACGATGATGATGATACTGGTTTTGGGGTCTGGGCTACCGCTGACATAATAAACAGTTAAAACATATTATTCGGTAGGCTAACATGAAGAAATATTTGCTAATGACATCACTACATTTTAAATTACTTTTTTTGTATGTGTAAATTATATCCGTCTTGTTTGGGACGAAAATGTCTCGATGACTTTGTCATTCAAAGTACTGTTGAATTGGTTTCTAAGTTCATCAACAATAGAGTTTATCGAGATCTCTGTGGTTATGTGTAGATGCTTGCTCTGCTATTATATCGTCGGCAATAATGAACAAGAAATAATAAAAGTTCGTTATGAAGTTATAAAAGAATATATATATTATTATATATATATATATATATATATTTAAATCAACGTAATTTAAAACTTGAAGTTCAACAAAATTATATATGCCCAAAGGAATTTAATATAAAAATGTTTGATAATACACTACAAACATTCGCGTGCGGTAAAAATAAAAACTTCTCAATTTTTGTTTATAAACCGACAGCTACTTTAAATGGCACATAACGTAGTTATAACGTAGTTAAGGAAGTTCCAGTAATCGGGGTTAAGGCAAAGAAATGCAAATGAATGCATAAAAATGCGAAGCTGCAATAAAGCTAAATGTGAGGAGGGAAATTCAATTTTCCCTTCCGATAATCAGACAGTTTCACTTTCACTTTCACTTTATAACGCTTCTAATTCATCATCATCATCATGTGCCGTACCGGTTGGCGTTCGCGATCATGTCCTTCCACAATCTTCTATCCACAGTGCATTGTATGAGTTCTGTTGTTGGCTGTTTTCCTTGCCATAACACCAAGCTATCCAGTATTTTCTCTCATTATCGTCCGCGATTTCTCTTTCCTTTTATTTTGCCACTTGTAACCAAGTATTCCAACTTTCCTCTTCTCATGTGCCCAAAAAATGTTGATTGCTTCTTTCTGATGTTTTTTAAGAGCTCCCTTTTTGTGTTGGCCTCTTTGAGAACTTCCTCATTGGTCTTTTTAGCTGTCCAGGGAACTTTCAACATTCTTCTGAGAAATCCCATCTCAGTGGCCTCTAATCGTCTTTTCATTTGTTTGTCTATTGTCCATGATTCGCTTCCATAGGTCAGAATTGGTTCTATATAGCACCGATGAACTCTCTTTCTTATTTCTATTGACATAGATTTGTTGCATAATATATTTTTCATTTTTTGAAATGCTATTTTGGTCTGTGCGACTTCCGTTTCCAAGATGGCGGATCTAGTCCACGTCCTCTCGATCGCTGCAGAAAATGCACCCAAGGTCTGATTAATTTCGGATCTTCATTGCACTTTTCTGCGTAAAAGTCAAAATGATGATATGCTTGATACATCTGTGTCGCTAAGGCGAGGTCGTAGGTCGACAACAGTCCGTTTTTTGACGAATCAAGTGTTGTGAGTGAGACATTCCTCCGTCTAGACTAGATCTGTGCTTTACGTCACATTAGTGCTGTTCAAGACCGTTATTGGGATTCTTTGACGCAAGTTATTTCCACGTTACACATTAATGTAAACTACTTCGTCAGTCGCAGTTTTGTCTCTTTGGGGAAGTTGCTTCGTGTTTTGTTCGTCGTAGACTGTTTACACTTGAGTAATCAGACATAAGTCTAAAGGTATCGAGATTATGAGTTTGGCGACATTGTGTCCTACGTCATCGTATTGGTTCCCTAAACCGGCCGTGCGCAAATCTTACGGTCTGCTGTTTGATGTGCAACAAGAATAATTTGACGACTGACTGTGTGTCTATATGTTCGGAATTGGAGTCATCAACGATGGCCTAACATCATCAAGTGCTACGATGATCATCATTTTCAAGAGGACGTGACTTACCGGTATATGGGGATAGGCGGCGGGAACAAATGAAGGCTATGCATGAAATGTGTTCCTTGTTGCAGTTTCCTCATATTACAAGTCGCATGTCTGTGTTAGTCACCTCTAGTGACTCGGGCAGATGGTGCTCGTAAATGGAAGGCCGACCATCTAAGGGCAGAATCCCCCGACAGAAAAGATCAACTGCTGCCTTGCAGGAAGATTGGGGACAATCAAAGGCTAAGGAAAGCAAACCTGAAAAAAATGCTGGCTGAAATCGGATGCACTGGGCCACTGGCGCAGAACACAGTGCAACGTATTAACGGGTGTTCAGTCAGAGTGGATCTGACAGACTCTAATTGTGATGTTCTGTCTGTGGGGGCGATCAACACACTTAGCCTGACAGCTGACTTCATATGAGAGTCTGGAATCCTTACTCTGATTGAGTCCTGAACGCAGAGAGAGAGAGAGAGAGAGAGGTCTGTGCGACTCTGCTTTTAATTTCTGTGTTGCATCTTCCATCTGATGTTTTCACTGTGCCCAAGTATTTCAAACGTTGCACGTGTTTCAGATTTGTCTTGTTTATTTTTATGCTGCATGTTGATGATGATTGTTTCTTCGATACTTCTGTTTTCTTACTATTCAGACTGAGACCTTTCTTGTTGCTTTCTTTTACTATTATATCTATCATTTCTTGTAGCTCATTCTCTGTCTCTGCTATTAAGACTGCGTCATCCGCATATCGTAAATTATTTATGTTGTGACCGTTGACTTCAATTCCTTTTTTGTCTACTATTGATCTCATAACTAAACATCATAATGGATAATACTACCTTGAAGCAAGTACACAATTTTAAATATCTGGGTAGCACGTTAACACAAGACAATAACCAAGAGACAGAGATAGATATAAGGTGTAACAAAGCATGCCAAGATATAGGCCAAGTATCAACACTATTGAAAAACAAAGCAGTAACTACGGAAGCAAAAAGGGCAATATACAAATCAATTTTTCTACCAACTCTGTGCTATCAGTGCCAGAATTGGACGCTGGACTCTAGAACAATAAGAAAGATAACGACCACCGAAATGAAATGTGTCAGAAGAATGACAGGAAACAGCTTAAGGGACAGAGTAAGAAACACTGACCTGAGGAAGAAACTCGAAATTGAACCAGCCATCGAATACATAAAGAAACAACAGATAAAATGGTTCGGCCACATAACAAGACAAAAAGAACTAACAATGACTTAAAGAGTCATAAACAAACGCTACGAAAACGCCACATAAAGAGGAAGACCGAGAAAGTGAAGGATAAAGGGAATACTATCTAGTCACTAGGAGGAATAACATCAGAGGAGGCCAACAGAAGAGTAAAGAATCGCAGATTGTTTCTCCCCTCGACGCCAACGGCAACAGAGGAAGGATAGAAGAAGCAGAAGATTGATCTCATAATATGTTCGCTGTAAAGTGAAAACAAATCCGGCGACAGAGCACAGCCTTGTCTGACTCCTTGTTTTATATATTGAAATTGTCCTGTTTGGTTGTTAATTCGTATAGCTGCTGTTTGTTGCCAGTACATGTTTTTTTATGATTCGCAGATCCTTGCTATCAATGTTTAATTTATCCAGCATATTTATTATTTTCACGTGCTTTACTTTGTCAAATGCTTTCGTGTAGTCTATAAAGCACACACACACACACACACACACACACACACACACACACACACACACACACACACACACACACACACACACACACACACACACACACACACACACACACACACACACACACACACACACACACACACACACACACACACACACACACACACACACACACACACACACACACACACACACACACACACACACACACACACACACACACACACACACATATACATATATATATATATATATATATATATATATATATATATATATATATATATATATATATATATATATATATATATATATATATATATTTCTTTACCTCTATAGATCTTTTTATCAATGTTCTTAAAATGTATATTGCATTATTGGTGCCATTTCCTTCCACAAATCCACATTGTTCCTCACTTATTTCTGGTTTTATTTTGTTCCTTACACGTCGCATGATGATTCTTCATGATTTTTCGTCATATGGCTCATGAGACTAATAGTGCGATGGTCTTCACAATCAGTGGCGCCTGACTTCTTCGGTATGGCTACAAAGATAGATTTTAGTAGATCTTCAGGTATGTGTTCAGTGTTATATATGTCATTGAGTAGTTTTGTTATGACTACAGCTAAAAATAACACATGAAACTGTATTAATGGTGAGGTAGTTTCTCCCGTATTATTCTGACTCGCCTTTTTGAATGTCAAGGTCGTTTATTTACTAGTGGCGAGAGATAAAAAAAAATGCAGCGCTAGTTACTAGCGGTATCAATGTACTATATTAGAGTCGGTCTCATTCAGAAACTTTATAGTGGCCAGAGGAAAACCTTGCTTTACTAAATACAAACCAAAGCAAATAAATCATATTGACCTACAAAATGTGTAATGGATTATTCGAAAATTTGTAATATAATAAAAAAAAAAAAATTATCATTTCCTTTGTATTTCGTTAATATGTCCAGGCGACCGGCAGTAGCTGCGGTAGCATAGAGAATACGCCACTGAGATATATATATATATATATATATATATATATATATATATATATATATATATATTGACCATAATTTTTACAGGCCCTTGGAACATGATTTTTGGAGTATAATATATATATATATATATATATATATATATATATATATATATATTCGTGTTCGCCAGCTCTCACCGTTGGCGAAATCGCTGTAGACTAAGAACTGAATCAACGCGTTAATCCGTTTTTTTTTCAGGCAGCCGTGTACATAAAGGTCCCTTGCCGCACATGCAGATAACTCCGTCTTTCAGAGGTATTAATATGTTTTGCGTCGATGATTAACTGACGTTGCAAGCCGGAACTCGCTGCTGAGACCATGGGCGGGTTGCTGTAGAGATAAATCATAAATACAATTCGTAACTACTGCTGCCGGGATTTGAACTCACAACCTCTCTGTCTCGATACCGGAGTCCTGCTTCGAGACCAACCAGTCTCCCATAAGAATATTTAACATATGTTGCTCTAACGATAGACTGTTCAAGCTGAAGTCAATGGAAATAACATCATCACAGTATCTGGTAGTAGGATACTTCAACAGCCACTCTGAAAGATAGGGATATAAGAATATCATCGCTCGTGGCGAAGAAGTGGACGAATGAAAAATAGACAAGAACCTATTCCTCATAAACTCTAGAGTATATTCCCAACACACACACCTTTTTCTCAAAAAGATTGGGGGAAAAAACAGCAATCTCAATCTAGCGTTCGCAAGAGGAGACAACTAACAAAATAAACAGCGTAATACTGAACCAATTTGGTGACAGTGACCACAGACAAGTTAAACTTTCAATGGGTCACCGCTCCCTGGATAGGAAGCCTTCAGAAATGAACTGAGAAAAAAAAAAGCTAGGAATAACTCCCGCCATAGAATATATAAAGGAGCAACAGATAATTTTTTGCTTGTATCCTATAATTTCTTACTGATCCTCCTTATTGACATGGCTCAGACATAATTAGGCTTATATGTGTTTTGACATATAACATACTGACCCGATAACAGGTGTACATGTTCGCGCGCTACAAAATTAATAATGTTGTCATTTTCTGTCAACAATGTCTTTCAGGCAAGTATTCCATTTACTTTACTTGGCTTTTACGTTTTTTTTTTTTGCCGATAAACATTTTTACAAAACTCATAGCTCGTGCACTACAACCGCGAACAGCTGGCTGAATAGTGGAACCATCTGAATGACATCATTGGTCAAGGGTTCGTTGAGCGGGCAGGCTTAATATTTCAGGGGGAGGTGATCTTGTTCACAAACAGGAGATCCAAATACAATTCCCCAGCTGGAACTAACAGAGAACCGACAGGGACAAGTTTTCCAAGTTGACAGACACCTATGTTACTCTTAAAAGAAAGTCAATTATATGATAGAGTTAACAAAGGCCATCGTGGGAGATACTAAGGAATCATTTCTTAGTAGAGCGAGAAGAAACTACACGCCATTATGGAACAAGGAAATACAAAGTCTAGAAGAGGAATTGAATTATGCCACAGAACTAGATGAAACATCACAAAACACGGAGAACACAGTCCATAAAGCAGCCTCCGCCAAGTACAGAAGAGAGGTTAAGAAATGGGCAAGGCAGTTGTAAAGACAAAACAGAGTCTAAACCTCTATTTAAAAAAAAAAAAAAAACTGACTCAAAGTGTTGAAACTTGCGAAAGTTTTGAGTGATGAAAACAACAGCCGACCTACCATAAAATGAGCACACAATCATCTACACAGGCCAGAGAGCAGCCAACATACTTGTAGAAACTTACAAATAATTAGTACCTTACTTTGCCCCGGGCGCTAGCAGCTCACGCATTTCCTTTCCTCGGGCGCTGACAACGTACTCTACTGCATCGGCACCACACACTAATTTTGTCGTCGGGACTTTCCCTATGTCCTTATTATAGCCCGTTTCGTCTTTGTCAGCCGGTTTAGTGGAGGCTAATGTGTATTTTGTTTTGGAGGTTTTGTTTTTGTCGAACAACTTCTTTCGTAGTTGATTCTACCAATCTTTGGCAAACACTCTCGACCACAGAATGAACAAGTCAGGTCCACTGATCCACAGTCACCTCTCTTCCATGCTTTGCCATAAGACAGTCTCAAACGACGCATTGCTATCTTTTACACCGGCTCTTCACGAAGTGCGATTTCCCGCCAGACGCCCCCAGCCATTTCCACAGACAGATAATTCATGCAGGTATGACTCACTGATATCTCCATATCGCAGCTTAGATCTACCGACCTGTCCCTTTCCGTGCACCAGTTCACCATATAATACTTGCCCAGGAACGAGGTTCCCCTCAACTCGCTGAACCCGCCTCAGCCATCCCGACCCCCGGCCTCCGAGCACCGCCATGACTGTCAGGGTTCTAGCACGCTGTAGGACTGACAAGCAGGTCAGTCTGACCTGCCACTTGACGTGCACCATTCCGCCGAGACATCGCATGCGGAAGACAGTCTCTCCCCATGATTTGAGCATCTTGTCCAGGTCTCAGACCCATACAACAGTGTGCCTGTGCCAAGTACATGGGTCCGACACCAAAAGCCTGGTGGTCCTGAGTGTCAATCTTATGTTTTTCCAGGCCCCCTGCGAGGAAAAGCCGCAGCATATCATAACAGCAACATAATCTATTAAGTGTCAATATTTTGAGTGAAGGTTTCTTCATATATCCTGTTACTAGTAGAAAGAACCGTATCGTTTCATTTTCCTCGGAACTTGCATAAAATCAACAATAAAAATGAAATCAGAACCAGAATACCAAAAACAGCAATGACCTTAAGACACAGAGAAAATATGGAAATAAACACACATCCTGAGCATAAAAACAAAAGCTTTTTGATATTCGACTAAAATTTGTTATCTGTCTCCACTCGTACATATGAGAGCCTAAAATAAAATAACTAAAGAAATAGAAATTAAACTAGATGCATTCAAAAACAAATGTCAAAAGAAGATGATACTTTGTATAAAATGGATTGAATTCGAAACGAGCAGAAATAAATGAGAAATGGCCATGCAACAGGTAATTTTTAATCAAGGAAAAATGGTGGGCGTGTGTGTAACTGTGGCGAACAATACGTGTATAATTAACAGCACACAGAGAAACTACAACACAAACGTCCAGAACAGTGTCTAAGGTGTATTATGTCAATAAAATATGGTTGCAACATATAACGAACGTTTATACCAGTCCATACTAATAAAAAATTAGATCTAGATGATTGGACATTACAACATATATGACTATGTGATGAGAGGAAATAACAATAGAATGACAATACAAGCCCACAAATTGGGGAAAAAAAATAAATAAAAAGAGGTCGATCTCGAGACACTAAAAATAACACCGATACGAGAAGCAAGGATAGCAGGCATAAGCTAAGATATTTTGAAGCTCGTCCAAAGTAAGAACTGATGACTAAATACACTACATGCCCTGATAGACATTTGACGGTAATGGAAGGACAATAGTAATGATGATGATGACTTCACTGAGTGAATTCGGTTATAATTATTGATTGAATTATCACCATAAATTACCGCAACCATTATAATAAATACTCATCATAGCACAATTCATAATCTTCTTCCTCTTCTACCTTTTAGCTCCCAGTGGAGCATAGGTCTTCAACAAACACTTTCCAAGTCGTTCTGTTTTTTTGCAATTCTTTTAAGATCATTCCATGTCTTCCCCATCATCTTCATCTCTGCTTCGATCTGTCTTCTCCGAGAATTCCTTGGTCTTCCTCTTTGTCTTTTCCCCTGGGGATTCCAAAAAAGGGCCTGTTGTGTAATACTCTCAGTTGGCTTCCGTAGTGTGTGTCCAATCCTTCGCCATCGTCTTCGCTGTATCTCTTTATCCACTGGTATTTGACCGGTACATTTCCATAATTCCACGTTAGTGACTTTGTCCTGCCATTTCCATCCCTTTATTCTGCGCAAGCATCCATTAATGAAAGTCTGTACCTTCGTGATTGTCAATTTTGTTATTCTCCATGTTTCACAGCCATATAATAGGACCGACTTAACATTTGAGTTGAAAATTTTTATTTTTGTATTTAGCCTAATTTCATAATGCAATTCAAATAATTACAATTCATAATGCCTACATTATATTTAATGTTCTGTATTTATAACTATGCAGAATGGCTCAGGCAAAAGCAGCTTTCCAAAAAATGAGGAAGATACTATGCACTCCATTTTTGACAATAGAAACAAGAAAAAGAGTTCTTAAATGTTACGTAGAGCCAGTCCTAACATACGGATGTGAATCATGGACAATAGGACAACAGACAAGAAAATCACTGGAGTCTGCAGAAATGTGGTTTTACAGAAGAATGTTGAGAATACCATGGACAGCTAAGAAGAGTAATGAAGATGTTATGAGAGAGGTCAAAGCAAAAAGAGAGCTAATTTCCAATATTATGAAGAAACAATCATCATTTTTTGGCCATATAATGAGAAGATAACAACTGGAATATATTGTAACAACTGGAAAAATTGAGGGACGAAGAGATAGAGGGAAGCAAAGAGAAAAAATAACAGACAGCTTAAGAGAATGGCTTAGCAGAAGGTCAACAACAGAAATGATAGATAGCTGCCGAGATCGAAAGTTGTGGAGAGACATGATCACCTACGCCAGCAGGCCCAATACTTGATGACAATGATTTATAACTATAAATAATTATAACAATAGAACTGATACGATGCACTGTAGATAGAAGATTGTGGAAGGACAAGATCGCCTACGCCGACCGGTGTGGCACATGATGATGATGATGATGATTTATAACTATAAACATGAAACGATATTTTGTTTAAACAACCTAACGGTGATTAACTAACATATCATTACTTACAATTACGAATGTTTTAAAAGCAATTTTTTAATGATCAAAGTGAAGGAAAATTGAAAAGACTCAAAATATGCTCTCATTTATTTGCGTTGCTTTGTGCCATTATACAAAAGTTTGACATTAAAACAAATAATTAAGAAAACAAAATGAGAAGGAACAGCAACAAAACAAAAGTAGTAAACATCGTAAATCAATCGAACGATAAACGACAGATAATTTAAGCAGACGGAAGAATTCATTTATCTAGTAAGTCTACTGACATACGCTTACATACCAACCAAAAAAAAAAAAAAAATGTAGAAATAAACTCAATATGAAAAGAAACTTGTCAAATTATCGGACAGATGTCACCTTTATTTTCCAACAAGGAAATAAGCCTAGAAGGAAAACGATCACTCTACAACACAGCCTGCATCCCAATATTGTGCATTAAGTGTCAAACCAGCATGCTAGCTTAAAGACAATCAGAAAAAGAATCACTACAGAAATAAGATACCAGACACGTGACAGGAAACGGCCCGAGTGATAAGATCAGACTTTAGAATAAAAAAAGAAATAGAAAAGAAAAAAAAAACTTGACACAGTCATGATTCCCGCTCTTGAATACATTCAGAAACACAAGATAAAATGTTTGGCCACGAGATAAGACAAGGGAGCCGCGATAGCTCAGTGGTTAGTGAACTGGACTACAAGGGGTAGGGTTCGATCCCAACCGACGGCTTCCGGGTTCACCCAGACTTTAATGGGTACCGGATTTTTTTTCTGGGAAAGTGAAGGGACACGGGCGTAATACCGACCACATTACCCTAAAAATCATGTACCGAAGGTCTGTAAAATGTATGGTCAGTAACACCATATTTCCTCTACGCCTCTTGGCGTGACGGGGGTACTTTACTTTTTTTTTTTACAAGATAAGACATCAACATAAATACCCCACTTAAGTAAACGGACTCATGCTCTCTTCAAAATGTGGTAGCTTCTTAATAACCGTTTGGGTACCGGATTTTTTTCTGGGAAAGTGAAGGGTCACGGGTGTAATACCGACCACATTATCCTAAAAATCATGTACCGAAGGTCTATAAAATGTATGGTCAGTAACACCATATTCCCTCTACGCCTCTTGGCATGACGGAGGTACTTTACTTTTTTTTTTTACAAGATAAAACATCAACAAAAATACCCCACTTAAGTCAACGGACTCATGCTCTCTTCAAAATGTGGTAGCTTCTTAATAACCGTTTGGTTTCAATTGTTAAAGTTTTGTATGTAAACTGTTTATTGTCATGAAATTGTAGTTTTAAAAAAAAAAGATCATTGGAAACAAACACACGACTTTTGGTTTGACTTGTTTGTGTATAAAAACAGGGCTTTTCATGAGCTACCTGGAGTACCAGATCAACCACACCTACCAGGGCCCTCTTCCCCTGATGTACCGTAGGTACACTGACGACTGCATCTGCCTGGCTGACCTTTCCGAGGAAGAAATCTCGCGATTCATTGTGAACATGTTCGACATATTCACTCCTCGATCCCTATCCCTTCCCATACTTCCACCTCCTCTGTCTTCCTCCTAGACATCAACGTTTCCTTAGGTGCCTCTAGTCTATTTCCTAGCTCTTCTACAAACTGACTCCCATAGTTTCCTCCGCTACGACTCTTATCACCCGACATCCTGAAAGTACTCTCTTCCCTATTCTCAGAAATTCAGGCTTCGTCGCCTTTGCCAGGACGATGAAGATTTCCTACATTATGCCCACATGATGCTCAACTTCTTCCACCGACGCCTTTATTCTGAAGCAGCTCTCCTTTCTATTTTCCGACGGGCTCTCCGCACCTCACGCCGGGGTGCTCTCACCCCCTCTATCCGTCCTCCCTCTGAGGGCAGTGCTCACCCATCACCCCCACCCTCACCACTATGCGGTGATCAGAATCATTCACCGTTACCTCCCCATTCTCTGCTTCGACTCCACTACCCGTCTTCCCTTCCTCGACCTCCCATTAGTTGCCTTTAAGCATGATCGTAACCTCCGTGACATGTTTGTCAGGAGCCGCCTTCCTGCTTCCCCTCACAGCCATCGGGGAACGATCCGCTGTAATCGCAGTCAAGTAAAACCTGCAAGCACGTCCTCCGGACAAATACGGTTATCTTTTCCACGGCCCTTTTAAGATCAGAGAGGGATTCACTTGTATATTGCGGAACATTATCTATGCCATCATATGTAAACGATGTAAGTTGACCTACGTAGGGAATCAGGTCGCCGTCTTACAAATAGATGAGGTGAACATCTGCATGACATCACTCGGGATGCAGACACCTCTGTAGCATCCCACTTCAACTCTCAGGGTAAGGTGGATGTCTAAGTTACTGGCCTGGTGTCATGTTATTCTGACAGCCGCAGCAGACTCACGTTAGAGAATCGTCTTATCGCCCGTATGGGTTGCCTCACTCCACGGGGCATCAATGTATCCCTGACCTATGGGTAACCAATCTCCCCCTTTCTTTTCCCCCTCCTTTGCTCTTTCTTTCACTCCTCCCCCCCTCCGTTTTTTCCCATCCGTCTCTCCTCTCCCTTTCTCTCTCCCTGCTCTGGCTTTGGCCACTTACCACTGACATGTCTTCCTCAGTCAAGTTTCTGGATTTGTACTACATATCTAGATAATCCTTTATTACGCCTCACTTACTACTATTGGGTCTGAGTAATGTCTGGCCGGCTCGCCTACTTTCACAACCTCTCTAATCAGTACCTGTCCCTAATTTCACCCCGCTCATCGCTAGGGTACCGTGGGTACGTTGGATTAGTCTGCTTACTTTCACACGCTCATGGATCTCCAGTTTTTACCTGTGTCAAGCTTGACTGCGTCACAACCGGTCTGACCTCTGGTATAACCACGTGATTGACTATTCAACAGGCCCCTCCACTGGCATTTGACAGCCATCTCTCACTGTGAGCGGTCGGATTTTGCCTACTAGTCAAGTCTCATTTGTATATATTATAATTTCTTTATATATACCTATACTTTCATAATTTCCACTTTTCAGCTATCGTCCAACATGCAGCACATATCTATCTCTCATTTCATAATCTCATCTATTATCCCTCCTCCCACTTCTCCTTAATTTACCAGTCCCAATCATCCTAGATGTAGGGATATTTATATGTGCCTCATCGTGTTGACGTTGTTCTCGTTCTATGAAGAAGGCCGCATGTATGCTGAATCGTCTGTATTATGTTGTCTTCCTTTTCTTTGTTTGTTTGTTTGTTTGTAAAGCTGTCACCATACCTTTTAGGAGTGTACGTTACACCCCACTACTGGCTCCCTATATAAAAACAGACACACTGTTCTAATTATCATCATGTGCCACACCAGTTGGCGTAGGCAATCATGTCCTTCCACAACTTTCTATCCATAGTGCATTGTATCAATTTTATTGTTGACTATTTTCCGTGCCATGACACCAAGCTATCTGGTATCTTCTCTCTTTGTCGTCTGCGATATCTTTCCCTAAATTTTGTCAGCTGTAACCAAGTTTTTCAATTATCCTCTTCTCATGATGTGCCTCAAAAATGATTCTTTCTGGTGATTCTTATGAGCTCCCTTTTTTGCATTGGTCTCTTTGAGAATTTCTTCGTTGGTCTATTTAGCTGTCCAGGAAACTCTCAACATTCTTCTGAGAAATCTTATATCTCTGTGGCCTCTAATTGTCTTTTCATTTGTTTGTCTGCTGTCCATGATTCACTTCCGTATATTAGAATTGACTCTATATAGTACTGATGAACTCTCTTTCTCACTTCTATTGCCATAGACTTATTGTTATTATTGGTTATTGGTTATGGAAGGCCTCGGTATCACAGCAAACGAATTAAAATCCATAATTGCTCAACCGCCCGTGCCAGTGGAATCATCCGAATTACTAACTCATCTCCCAAACAAAGAAAGGTAACTGTAGTCCCCATCGTAGCAGTCTCAGCACACGCCAAAAGACACAAGGCGAAACCGCGCAGAAAGTGAACACAGCCAACTGTTCCCTGTCATACGATATCATCATTCATCGTAAACAAGATGGATATCGAAGCAGGGTCAAAACGGATGAGACACACAGCTCACGGTGTGCACAGAGCACTTAACTCAGTAGCTCCTGCAACAAGCCGGACTTGGAATATGAGGAAACTGCAAGGAGGAACACTTTTCAGACATAGCCTTCAATGGTTCCTGCCGCCTATCCACCATATACCATGGGAGTTCACGTCCTCCCGAAAATGATGATCGTCATAGCACTTGATGATGTTAGGCCATCATTGATGACTCCAATTCCAAACATATAGACACACAGTGGTGGTAAGTTATCATTTCCAATCCAACAGAAGCCGCATGACCTGTAGTTAGTAAAACCACAGAGAGAATATGATTTTGTGACCTTCACTGATTCACTCTTAGATGTGAATGTGTAGTTTACACAAGAGGAGAAGTTTTCAACTACAGTGATCCCAATTAAGGCAATTCTGGGATAGCAAGGCAAGTCTCCTTTATAGCAGCAGAACTTGATGTTCTTCGCTTCCTTCTTGTAGCTGCCGCCACACGATTCTGATGTCTCATTAGCTTGGACATCATTCAAGAACAATGTCAGATTAACATTCCATAGATATGGCTCTGCTGATGAGATGCTTGGTGCAACAGTTGTATCAATCATACTGGAGGCTCCTGGTCTGTGGTCATTAATATCACAGACGGCACATGATGTTGTTATATTCAGTATTTCTTTCTGGGGTGTAAATATGTGGCACACACATGGAGAGTGGTTTGTGGTCACAGTAATCCCATTAAAGGCAATTCTAGGGTAGCATGGCATAGCTGTTTCAGGACAGCACAATCCTATGATGTTTTCTGTGTTCGCTATAATGCTGCTGCTGCTACACAATCCTGACCAATTATAGGTGTGGACATTATTCACTTGTAATGACAAAACTGCTTTGTTTACATCATAAACCTCTGGAAGCGAATCATTTATGGGACTAATAGTACAATTTATTCTTCCATCGGGGATATCTTCATTGAGTCCCCAAAAAATGGTCTTTGGTTAAAAAGCACATTTGTTGGACAAGACGTTTTTCATTTTCTGAAATGTTGTTATGACCTGAGTTATTCCGCTTTCCTATTTCTGTGGTGCGTCTTCCATCTGATGTTGCTGTTGTGCCCAAGGACTTGATGCTCTGCACTTGTTTCAGATTTGTCCCGTTTTCTTGTATATTGCATGATGGTGATAATTGTTTCATCGATATAACTATTACTTCCATTTTTTACTTTCAGACTGAGGTCTTCCTTGTTGATAATGAAACCAGTGAAATAAAATGTTTACATTTTCTACTGGTGAACATCAAATTAAGAATTTCAAAATCCTTAATTGTGCGCACTTTTCTTGTGCACGAATCACGTCGCACTTTGAAGACTAGCGAAGCCAAAACTTCATGTGTGTTCTAAATTCATTAACAAAGGCACTGTAAAATAAAATTCGTCGTGGACTCGGAGCAATTACAATGAGTCTAAAGATGACATTCGTTACACTTCAAAACATCGCTATGAAGATTTACCAATATTTCTGCAGTGAGAGAAAACGGATGATTTTTTTTTTTTTATAAAACGCTGAAAAGAGAACAGCGCATATTTTGGGAAAGTAAACGGCTATTTTGTCGCTGGGTCCAAAAATGTGGATGCTTATGCCCAATGAAAACAAAAAAAGAAGGAAGTATTAGGTAATTGTTATAAAGGTCTTATACGAATATAAGTATTTCAAATGTTGCTTTCAACGAAGCAGTGACATTTAGAAATTGAAGACTAGCTTGAGAGCGAAAAACGGTATTGAAGTTTCAAAATATGCATAACTGAGAGGTGTGAGAAGTGCAGGCTTCACCTTTAGAAAGTACTCTGGTGGCAAAAAAAAATAAATTCTCAAAGCCATATCTAACAGCTGTGAGAGGCAAGTATTTACGTGAAGTCATAGAAATGCGTAACCACAGTTATAATATTGTATATTTAGATGAAACATGGATCAATGTTCACCACAGAAGTGAAAAGGAATGGTAGTTATCAGATGAAATTATTAAAAGATCGATACCTATCAGCAAAGGGCAGCGCCTGATAGTTGCACATGCAGGTAGCAGACATAATGTACGTTTCAGAAGGATGAACACGTTTTTTTTTTCAAATTGTTATTGTTCTTCCAACATTAGATCGACCCTATAGTTCAATGAGAAGGGACCAGCTGGAATATATTGTGACAACTGGGAAAATTAAGGAACGAAAGATAGAGGGCTGCAAAGAGAAAATATATCAGACAGCTTAAGAAAATGCATTGGCAGAAGGTCAACAACAGAAATGATAAACAACTGTCGAGATAGAAAGTTGTGGAGAGACATTATCACCTACGCCAGAAGGCATCATCATCATCAACATCATGTGCCGTAAAGGTTGGCGTTGGCGATCATGTCCTTCCAGAATCTTCTATCCACATCGTATGAGTTCTGTTGTTGACTGTTTTCCGTGCCATGACACCAAGCTATCCAGTATTTTATCTCTTTGTCGTCCGCGATCTCTCTTTCCTTTTATTTTGCCAGTTGTAACCAAGTATTCCAACTTTCCTCTTCTCATGATGTGCCCAAAAAATGTTGATTGCTTCTTTCTGATGTTTTTAAGAGCTCCCTTTTTGTGTTGGCCTCTTTGAGAACTTTCTCATTGACGGGGGTACTTTACTTTTTTTTTTTTACTCATAGCCCGTTCCCTCAAACCACAGCAAGTGTTTGGTTCCAGTCACTTCCTTTTCCGGTCATTTCTTCCCTTTTCAGATGGATAAGTACTTGTCTTGTGTGTGCATGTTACTGTATTTATATTTTTTATATTGTACCCAATGAAGGCTTTTGCCGAAACGTCGTAGCCTGTCTTGTCTCTCGTTAGGTTCAGCTGCTTAATACTATTATAAATAATTTTTTAAAAATATGTTTTCTTCAGCTCTACTCACGGCCTCGTATAATGTTTAGTGTATTGCGTAAAAAAGTAAAGTATTCCCGTCACGCCAAGTATTCTACAGACCTTCGGCACATGATTTTTGAGGTAATGTGGTCGGTATTACGCCTGGCCGCCTTACTTTCCCAGAAAAAAATAATCCGGTACCCATTAAAGGCTGGGTGAACCGGAAGCCGTCGGTTGGGATCGAACCCTACCTCTTGTCCTTTGTAGTCCAGTTCACTAACAACTGAGCTATCGCGGCTCCCTGTGTATTGTGTACAAGATAATATATTTATATTTGTGCTGGTCTCCATTCCACAGCAAGACAGTTCTACTCCTTTGACCATTGCATTTCATTTAAGAAAATGGGGGCCACTATGTCCGCTCAGCAACTGAGCTGAGTGTGGTCAGCGACCCATAGCTGACTACCCTCTTGAGCAATATAGCCAGATTGGTTATCGTTATCACGCCTATCGCGGGGAGGTGGAAATCTCAATCAACTTGGGTTCACTTAACTTGATTCGATCAGTTATAGCTCACTAATCGGACCGCTTTCATTCCAGTTCCTGATGGGTGTCGCATGCACTTTTTCTATATAGCTTTTCATGATTTTATTTAGATCGTTTCTTGTCGTTGGATTTTGTTCAACTAATCTGTGTGCACGTTTCCTAGTTCATGTATTCCACAAGTTCATGTACATTAGTGTGTGAACGCTGCTCCTTGCAGTTTATCTAATCTTAGAAAGATAAATACCGCATGTAAAAGACAAACAGCAGGTACTCTGAAGTGGACTGACAACATTAAGAGGTGGACTGGAGAATCAAACACAAAGTTAACCATTAGTGAGTGCAAGAGACAGAATAAAATGTCATTTCAAGACAGCCGATAATAAATGTGAAGAATAAATACAATATGATTGTAAAATAATAATAATAATAATAATAATAATAATAATAATAATAATAATAATAATAACTATATAACATAAATTTTGAATTTGGAAAGATTTAAATGTATCAAATTAGAAAATCAATCTTTATTGAAACTTCAGACAATACATTTTGTCAGGAATGTTTGTCATACAATGAACAACAACACAAAATTGAAGATCTGCCCTCCTTCTGTTAAATATTTGATAACTGCAGTTTTAGCTGACTGCGACAGACAGGCTCCTACGGGTGTAGTCCAACATGCCAACATAATGGCATTATGAAAGGAGGTCAGTTGCTAAAAGTGGTTGAATTGTAAACTATTTAGTTCAAGACATGGCAAGTCTATTTGAATGAGTGTTCTAGCTAGGGTGTGCCTTTGCACAACTGAACATGTATCATAAGACCATAGATCCCAGAGAATTGGCAACTATTAAGCACCTCATGGACTCTACATTTTAACGGAGAGAAAACATCATTGAAACATATGTATAAATGTCAACCAACCAGTTGAAAATGTGCGCAAATGTTCCATTGACTTTTCGGACAATATTATGTGTTTGTAAAGAAACTCCACATTTACTATATAAATATGGAAATGTAACAGGAATTACTATCTCTGGAGGATCCTGCAAATAGCATCTTTTGTCAGGTCGATCCAACATTAATTCTGTAGATCAAAGAGAGAGAGAGAGAGAGAGAGAGAGAGAGAGAGAGAGATATCAAAGAGTCGGGGCAATAGATAAGAACCTACAAGTCCCACTTTGTTGGAACAACAATGAATCATCCCTCAGACCGCTGTAGATAGAAACACAACAATGAATCATCCCTCAGACCGCTGGAGATAGAAACACAACAATGAATCATCCCTCAGATCGCTGGAGATAGAAACACAACAATGAATCATCCCTCAGACCGCTGGAGATAGAAACACAACAATGAATCATCCGTCAGACCGCTGTAGATAGAAACACAAGAATGAATCATCCGTCAGACTGCTGTGGATAGAAACACAACAATGAATCATCCGACAAACCGCTGTAGATAGAAACACAACAATGAATCATCCGACAAACCGCTGTAGATAGAAACACAAGAATGAATCATCCGTCAGACTGCTGTGGATAGAAACACAACAATGAATCATCCGACAAACCGCTGTAGATAGAAACACAACAATGAATCATCCGACAAACCGCTGTAGATAGAAACACAAGAATGAATCATCCGTCAGACCGCTGTGGATAGAAACACAACAATGAATCATCCCTCAGACCGCTGTAGATAGAAACACAACAATGAATCATCACAAAAATGAATTGAGATGAGATGACGTCATGGGACGCACCAAGATGGAAGTTCGTCCGAGTTCTAGCCGTGGTGTATACAATGCTGATCTTAAACATCGCGCTGTCTGTTGTCACAGCGAGTTGGCGGATTGTTAGAATTGTAACCACGGGTTTGAAATAATTGTTTGTGCACATTTCGTTAACCACCGCTGTAGATCAAGTCTTTATTCTGCTGGCTTTGTTTGCGACATTGGAAGCTAATGACCTAACTGCCTAACTTGTGTAGACGGTTGGTTCGAGGCAAATTGTGCGTTGCAGTGTCACTGCTAAAATCGCTCAGTTTGTGACAGGGCTACAGGGACATGCACAAACGGTGACAGTTGTCGGCGAGAGCGTTTCGGACCCCAGTGTCAGTACTTTGATCTAGTTTGCAAATACGCCTAGGGATCTGGACCTACAGATTCGGACAGTTTCATGGTCTAATCAACATGCTACGGATTGAAGGGGCGATAGTTGCAAATATCTGCTCCATCTACATTGGCGGGGGTCGGAATGTGGCTCTCAAACAGAACGCAAACCAGACCGACACATTTAATGCTTGTTAATACAGTGGACGGGTGTGGACCAGAGGCCGCAGTTAATGGCAAAATAAAGACCAATCTTTATGACAATGACTGCACACACACACACAATTGAGAAGTGGAACCAATTCTGTTTACTGGTATCTGAACTTTGACACGCCCCAGAAGACTCACACCATTCGAATTTGTCATCGAGCTAGCACTATGATTCGGGTAAAGAATGACACTCCAAAGGCTTTCTCTGACAGTGGCGGTGTAGTGTTCCAGTATAATGATATATCATACCCAAATATTTATGTGAACACTATTGTAGTCACCATACAAGCGACAATAACACACAGTAAGTTTGAGTTCTCACCGACCTTTTCACAGGACGAGAGTGCACTGACGGTGTGTGAGGTGCAAACATTTACAGACACCTATTGTCTGGACGGGCATTCTTGGTCGTTTTGTACAGTTTGTGGTGGGAGTAGCAAAGGCTGCACCGTCATCATCGGTACGTGTCACTTCAACTGTTCACATGAGATCTATGGACACGATTGCTCCGGATCGTGTCTTAGTGTCAGTTCTTTATGTGAGGAAAATCCGGAAAATGCCAACATTGCAAACATCCTCTGGCTATACCTGTGATGACACTTGTCCTGATGGTAATTTTGGACTACAGTGCGAGCAGACGTGTTCTGATGGCTGTGACATCATATGTGACACAGAAAGAGCAGACTGTACGCGCAAGGAAGCGTACTACGGGCCAGACTGCACTCTCAAATGTCCTGACCACTGTTTCAACGACACATGTGAACAGTCAACCGGGATCTGTTCATGCAAGGGAACGTTCTACGGGTCAGACTGCACTCTCAAATGTCCTGACCACTGTTTCAACGACACCTGTGAACAGTCAACCGGGGTCTGTTCATGCAAGGGAACGTTCTACGGGTCAGACTGCACTCTCAAATCTCCGTACAACTGTTTGGACGATATCTGTTAACAGTTCATGGGGGCCGGCGTCTCGTATGTCGATGATTCCCACGTTAAGAAGAGTCTGCCGACTACAACAAACCCAAGCATATGGATACCTTAATGTGTACTGGATATTTTCTTCCTGTGCTGGACATGGTTCATTTCTTGGTGTGTTTCATTGCTAGCCAAGGCTCATATCTTGGCTTGTGTGTGTGTGTGTGTGCTGGCCATGGCTCATATCTTGGTGTGTGTCATGTTAGTCATATCTCGGAGTGTCCGTGTTAATCATGTCTCATATCTTTAAGTGTGTATGTGTTTAGTCATATCTCATATCTTAGTGTGTATCTGTGTTAGTCATGTGTCATATCTTTGTGTGGGCATGTTTGGGCTAGTGATATCTCATATCTCTGTGTGTATGTTTATGTTAGTCATATCTCATATCTTTGTGTGTGCATGTCTGTGTATGTCACATCTCATATCATTGTGTGTGTCTATCTATGTTGGTCATATCTCATATCTTTGTGTGCATGTCCATGTTAGACATGTGTAATTTCTTTGTGGGTGCATGTCTATGTCAGTCATATCTCTTATCTTTGTGTGCATGTTTATGTTAGTCATATCTCATGTCTTTGTGTGTGCATGTCTGTGTATGGCACATCTCATATCATTGTGTGTGCCTATCTATGTTGGTCATATCTCATATCTTTGTGTGCATGTCCATGTTAGACATGTGTAATTTCTTTGTGGGTGCATGTCTATGTCAGTCATATCTCATATCTTTATGTGCATTTTTATGTTAGTCATGTGTCATATATCTTGATGTATGTCAGTGTTAGTCATGCCTCGTATCGCTATGAGCATGTCTGTGTTTGTCACATCTCATATCTTTGTGTGTGCATGTCTGTGTTAGTCACCTCTAGTGACTCGGGCAGATGGTGCTCGTAAACCTGGGAGGGCCGACCATCTAAGGGCAGAATCTCCCTACAGAAAAGATCACCTGCTGCCTTGCAGGAAGATTGGGGACAATCAAAGGCTAGGGAAAGCAAACCTGAATAAAATGCTGGCTGAATTCGGATGCACTGGGCCACTGGCGCAGAACACAGTGAAACGTTTTTAACGGGTGTTCAATCAGAGTGGATCTGGCAGACTCTAATTGTGATGTTCTGTTTGTAACACACCTAACCTGACAGCTGAGTTCATGTGAGGAGCTGGAATCCTACTCTGATTGGGTCCTGATCGCAGAGAGAGAGAGAGAGAATCATCCGACAAACCGCTGTAGATAGAAACACAAGAACGAATCATCCCTCGGACCGCTGTAGAAAGAAACACAAGAATGAATCATCCCTCAGATTGCTGTAGATCAAAAACATAACAAACAGCTTGTTCCCTAGATAACAGTTTCGTTTCGTACCTTGTTCTTGAGACCCCTCACTAAAATTGGCAAATCTAGAAAAACTAGTACACAAAATACACAAATCAGTAAAGCAGTAGCAAAGAGTCCTGGAATTTTTGCTGTGATTCTGTCATCAGCAGCGCTTTCCTTTTTTCTCCTGGTGCTTGATAAATTAGAAGTGCTAATTTTAAGGTGATCTACAAGTAAATGTTGAATTTCACCAATTTCTGTATTGATAACAGTCTCGTTTATATTCTTTTTCTGACACGTGCACGATGCCTGTAGAAAGAAACAAAATTCACTCGTTGATATAATAGTTTCTTTCTCATTATTATCAAAATGAACAAATTTATTATGAACATAGTAATTGGTGAGTGAATGGAGAATTTGACTATGTAATGTAACATTTACACTGGAACAAGTTAGAAAATGTCTGTACAGTGGTTTGAACTGAATTTGTTCCAGGAGTCCATTCGAAATCTGAATTAATTTCCCCCATTATAAATAATAGGCAGCCGTGATAGCTCAGTGGTGAGTGAACTGGACTACAAATGACAAGGGATAGGGTTCGATCCCAACCGACGGCTTCCGAGTTCACCCAGCCTTTAATGGGTACCGGATTTTTTCTGGGAAAGTAAAGCGGCACCGGCGTAATACCGACCACATTACCCCAAAAATCATGTGCCGAAGGTCTATAAAATTTATGGTCACTAACACCATATTCCCTATACGCCACTTGGCGTGACGGGGGTACTTTTACTTTACTTTTATTATAAATAATGGTAAGTGAATTAATCCATCCCCAAACGCTAAACAATACTCAATTGGACAAACTTAAACAGCAGATATACATAAATTAAAGTAAAATAACACCAAAATTCCCTAAATATTACATTAAACATGGTAACAGTAAATAAAACACACAAGTATGTGCTATATAATACAATTATTTAGAAAAAATGCTTTTACTGAAAGTTAGGAGGGGAGTGGTGATGTGCCGCGTAGTTGGTGGTCACTTACTTTCATCTTCTGACAAAGCTAGAATGAGACGATTATTTTATAATGGGAAACTGGTGATTCGAGATTAAAGGAAAAATAATCTTTGTGTGTAGTGCCCGGATAGGCGAGGTGGTGACAGCTGTGGAGATAACAGTATCTTCACTGCTCTCATATGCACTATTCAATACATACGATGTGGCACATAACATGATTATCCTTAATTGTTAACCGTACATAGTTTATTAGTGGTAACAAATATCCAGCAACCTTAGATTTCAATAATCTATTTAACAAAATATATATCAAGACTGTTTAAGTCATAAAAGTTTATGAAAATGGGTTCCGGTTGAAAAAAAAAAATTCTGGATGACTTTTTTTCACCAGCAGAATTCGTACATAGTAGAAACGTTCGAAATCTGCATTAAAATTCTTCTGAATTTAGCATTCAAACCCTGGAACATGAAAAGTTAGAGTCGTTCGATCGAAGTACGAGGTACCACCACTGGAGTAGGAAATGAGAAAACATGACAAATTCAGCTGCTCCTTGTGGTGAGTTATTCCTTATCAAACGTTACTTTTTCAAATATTAAATATTTATTATAAGCATTTGTTACCCAGAAAATAAAGAACTTCATCAAACTTAAGTGTTGTGAATAGGGAATATTTGATACATGTTCAAGTTGGATATCACAAGATTTTTTTTAAAAATGGGTATTATATGCCAAATTATTTTATTTACTTTGTTGCATTTATTCTCATTTTTTTTTCACATTTGATACTGCGATACATCCAAAGTTTTTGAGCCCTTTTACTTATTTCAGCTCTTTGATCGTAATGGTAAACTGTAATGGTTTTTTTTTTCTCCTCAGGCTATAACGATCTTGTTGTAATTGTTACATGTTGGAGAAATGAATATGGCACTTACATTTTCTGTGCTATGACGGGTCTTGTATATTCTCTATTAGCAGCTCATATTTATTGACAATTTTGGTTGTCAAGGCCATTTCTCTCTATTTTTTTGTAAACAACAAAAATAATTATGAAGACCCGTCTGAAGAAAAAAAAAGTGCACCACTGTGGCCTACCATATTCTCTGGTTCATTTACAAGATGTCTCATGCCCCATATTTAGGATGATTTCGTTAAAGAGTGTGAAGAATTTGTTAACTAAAAACTTAAAAATTGTCTCCCGTATAGTTATTTTGAAAAATTGTTTTTAATTTATCAATATTTTAGAAGCTCATTTAAGCAATCAAGTTTCAAGATCCATGGGTCAGCGATTCATAACATAAACGGCCTTTAATCGGGACATTTCCCCCTTATTATTGAACTTACTGAAACAGCCATTAGAGGCCATACAGGTGGAATATCTCAGAGGAATGTTGACGGTTTACTGGACAGCTAAAAAGACCAGAGAGAACATTCTCAAAAAAGGCCAACACAAAAAAGCGAGCTCCTAAAAAAACACCCGAAAGAAAATATCGACATCTTTCGGGCATATCATGAGAAGAGGAAATTTGGAATACTCAGTTATAACTGGCAAAATACAGGGAAATAGATATCGGGGACGACAAAGAGAGAAGATAGGTTAGTGTTATGCATGGAAAATAGTCAACAACAGAATTTATAGGATATACTGTTAATAGAAAATTGTGGAAGGACATAATCGCCTATGCCAACTGGTATGGCACATGATGATGATGATTGTACTTACTACATCTATTTGTGAAGTTGTTGCTTCCAGAATGTTAGTAACTGTGATCGTGACGAAAGCAGTTGCTGTCATAGCGATATCTTGGGCTCGTGTTGGAGTTATTAAGTCACACGCTGGTGTAGCCATTCTTGTTTCTGCTATCGTGACCAAATTGAAGATGCTTGTGGATGTCGTGCAGTCTGTCATTGCAGTTACAACTGGTGTGGCTGTTATAGCTATAATCGTAGTGGTAAAACTTGCGACAGTTGTAGTTTGTGTGCAGTCTACCACAGATGTTATAACTGTAGTTGGTGCAGTATTCACTATTGTGGTTATCTTCAGTATTGAGTTTTCATTGCAGAGTTTATCTGTTTCATCTATAGCAGTTAGACCTGGCTTGGTGACAGCTGTGGAGATAACACTGCCTTCACTACTCTCATATGCTCTACTTATTACATACGATGAGGCGCAAGATGTAACATGATAATCCGTAACAGTTAACGTTACATAGTTTATTGTTTCCTTGGTAAAAGCCTGACTTGAACATGGATAACTCACTGTAGAAAGCTGCATTGAGCAGCTTGTAGTTGGTTGGTGACTCACAGACACTACTGTAATTGTTGTAGGTACAACTCTGTCAAGAAGAATTTAAATGAATAAATAACTTGTAATTTGTAATGACGAACACTTTTATTCTTCTTCTTTCGCTCAGAAAAAAAAACAAACTACAACTTCCTTTCATTGTCTGCCTTAAAATGATATTAATTCGGAAAAATAGCATTGTGTCATGGTTTACAGAAGCTATATTATTGCGCATAATATTTTGTTCTAGCCAAGGTAGTGATGATTTTCTTACCTAACCTGAGAGTGTTATACTACCAGCAGTTGCCTTAAACACGATAAAAGATTGCAATATATAGTTAATATAGTTGATATAGTTAAAGACGGTAACAATCAGCATTTCAGTGTAACGGGAGACTTTACTTGCAAACAAAACATATATCCAGATAAATTTGTGAAGTATAACTAGAATGATGTACAAATAACCTGTTGCACGTAATCAAGACTTCTTCAAGTTACCTCATGGAGTGTTGAAAACAAACATTGTTCTGAACGTTTAGAGTTGTATTTGCTCGTATGTTAATTACACACGTTGTTTTCGACATTGCCATATCTAAAACTAAAGACAAACCATGAAAACATCTGATAAACATATTGTCATCATCATTATTACCAGGTGCCATGCCGGTTGGCGTAGGCGATCATCTCTCTCCACATCATCGGTTCTTCATGCATGTTATAATTTCAGTCAGTGATTTTATATTATGCAATTTCGAAAAGCTGTTCAATACTTTTTCTCTTGGTTTTTTTCTGCTCTTCTTTCCATTCATTCTGCCTGTCGTTATAGTATTCTCAATGCCTTTTTTCGCATGTTATGCCCAATAAATGTAGATTGTCTCTTCCTTATGATTTTGATGATATCTCTGGTTTCTCGACTCGTTTTAAACACGCCTTATTTGTAATTTTTGCTATTCATGGTATTCGTAGCATTCTTCTGATAAACCACATCCCAGCTGCCTCTAATGTTCTTTGTGTTGTCTTCCTTATCATCCATGACTCACTACCATATAGTAGAGCAGGTTCGATGTGGCACTTTAGGACACGTTTTCTAACATTAATTGATAATGATTTGTTACATAGGATGTTTTTCATTCGATGGAGTTTTGTCTTTGTTTTTCTTATTCTGCTTCTAATTTCTGCAGTGCATCTGCCGTCTTATGTTATTATTGATCCTAGGTATTTGAATCTATGCACCTGCTTCAGGATTTTTTCATTTAGTTTTACTCTAATTCTTGAGTGTTTGCTTCCATTGCTATTATCATAGTTTCTGTCTTTTTGATGTTGAAGGTCAGTCCTTATGGTTCACTTTCTGTCACAAATTCATCAAATAGATTTTGTAGATCTTGTTGATTTTTTGTTTTGCTATCAATACTATGTCATCTGTATACCGAAGGTTGTTTATGTTGCTTCCCCCAACTTTAATGCCAGGCTTGTTCGCAATTGGTCTTTAAAAATATTTGTTTACATAAACATATACATATAGATTATGTTTGCTATACTTATTTAAATATGAAGATTAACCACTTCGTGATGTAACAAATGATAATCAAAAGTATTTTCTTGCTAATTTGTAAAACACATCTTTGGAGTGTCACAAATTGAAATATATTTGTGATGCCTGCAATTTTTTGTCAGGTGGTCCTATATTTAAAAGCAACTCCTTTATTTAAGATAATAATGTTAGTCGCAAGTGAGACAACACATAGAAACTGATAAGAATTAAACACGAAGAGAACTTGTTCAAACAGTTTAAAATATTAATGATCTTATCAGTGAGGTTTGGGGTTTACTAAGGCTGCTTCTCAAATGATATATTTCTGGCTAACCATAGGATACATTCAGACATTACTGCAGATCAAACAAAATGCTGAGATTACCGTTGATAGATAAAAAGAGTAATGAAGACTTTCTAAAAGAGGCCATATAAAAAAATAAATTATAGGCCATAGCAACAAAAAAAATAAGTTATAGGTCATATAAAAAAAAATTAAGTTATAGGCCATAGCAAAAAAATTAAGTTATAAGCCATGGCCAAAAAAAAATTATAGGACATAGCAACAAAAAAATTATAGGACATAGCAAAAAAAGAATAAGTTATAGGCCATAACAAAAAATTACGTTATTTTCAACGCCAGGAGGGAAAAATAAAACTATTTAGGTGGCCATTTTATGAGAAGGGAACAATTGGATATATTGTGAAAACAGAAAAAAAAAATTGAGAACAGAAGAGATAGAAGGAGGCAGAGAGAAATGATAGAAGACAGTCTCACAGCAGCAGAACTGGAAGTTGTCAGCGACCCACAGCTAATGGTTTGCGCCAGGATCGGTGAACCAGAACCATCCAGACCCTGTTCCACCTCTCCTTGGTGCCTCTAGGTACAGACTAATCTGTCTAATCTGGCCAAACGAGTAGGGATCGACGAGGGAAGACAATCCCGTACTCAAAAATGTCGCGCTGAAGTCGGATGTGTTGGGCCGAAAGCGCAAATATAACAGTTATACTGCAAACTACACCACAACGCAGACACGTCCACGTAAAATCCTTTTAAGGGCATTATGACGAAGAGGTGTACAACTATAATCATTGAGCGAACGAAAGCAAGAACATAAAATGTGTTCAAAGGTAGCAGGGAAGTGTGGGAAAAAAGAGGGGTGGGGGGCAGGATTATTGAAGTTTATTCTAATCTCTAAAGTCAACTATTCCTATTTTCAATTGCACAAACTATCTATCTTCATCTTCTATTTATCATCATAATCATCTATTTTATAGAACACTCTTCTCTTCTTCTTCATTATCTAAACTATGAAGATAAGTATTATTACTTTACAATTATTTTATGTAAAGTACAAAACAGTACATTGTCTGTATTCCTCCATATTTTGTTTCATAAATCGTTGTCTCTTCTATTGGTATAGTTGCCATTGTTTCTACACAGTTAAGTGTGGTGGTTCTGACGTCAGTGATTGTGACAATCTGTAGACTGGTTGCAGTGGTTGTCCACGCGTGTACAGCAGCTGTAGTGGTGTTGGCCGTGGAAGTGCTCTCAACAAGTTGTGAAACTGTGTTGTTTGTACAGATTCCACCTAAAGGAGGTTCGCTGGAACTCGGAGATGCACGTACACCTAAACATATGGAGGTTAAAATACGATTGTTAAAATGATATTTACTGGGCAACAAATAGATTTATGACGTGTACATTAATTTAATAGTATATGTATTAGTTGTAGAGTGACGATTCGCGAATTGCAACAGATGATGTTTGTTGGGAGATGTTAAAAAAAAAAAAACTTCAAAGCCAAAAACTTGTATATATATATATATATATATATATATATATATATATATATATATTTTTTTTTTTTTTTTTAATGAAAAAAGAGCCCGTCACGCCCCGTAACTTGACGCATGGAGTTAGTGCCCATGTTTTTAAAAATAATTTTTTAGACCTTAAGCACATTATATATGAGGCAATGTAACTAGTATTGCGTCCGTGCCGTTCTACTTTCACTGGGAAAATCCGGTACCCATTTAAGGCTGGGTGAACCTGAAACAATGTAACAAATTGTAACAAATGAAAAGACGGTTAGAGGCCACAGAGATGGGATTTCTGAGAAGAATATTGAAAGTTCCCTGGACAGCTATAAAGACCAACGAGGAAATTCTCAAGGCCTCTTGAGACCAACACAAAAGAGAAACTCATAAAAAAAAAAAACAGCAGGAAAAGAAACAATCGATATTTTTCAGGCAGATAATTTGGGAAATATAGGGAAGGAGATATCGCGGACGACAAAGAAAAAAACGCACCAGATAGCTTAGTGTCATGGCACACGGATGAAGGTCAACATCGGAATTAATAGGATGCACCGTTGATAGAAAATTGTGAAGGACATGATCGCTTACGCCAACCAATATGGCACATGATGATGATAAACCTGGAAACCGTCGATCAGGATAAAACCAACTTCTCTTTCTTAGTAGTCCTGTTCAGTATTCATTGATCTATCGCGGCTCCCAAATGTAAAACAGTAAAAAGAAAATTAATGTAATTGAAATAGCCTAGTTTAGTTTGTAACAACTTTGTTGGGTCTTACCAAGTTTTCTACGGCTATGTACTTGTGCTGTAAACTTCCTAGTTTTGCTTTACATTAGTGTTTCAATGGAAGTGATAAAGAGAGTTCACCAGTGGTGCAGAGAAGAGAGCCAATCCTAACATGTGAAGACGAAGAAAAGGATGATCTGAGGCCAATACATAAGCAGGGATTCTTTCTCTCTCTCTCTCTCTCTCTCTCTCTCTCTCTCTCTCTCACGCACACACATAACAAGAACACAAACAAACACAAACACACACACATACAAGAAAATAAATATTCATAACAATCTTATGTCTTGGGACACACTTTATTTTGGTTACTGCAATCATTTGTTCCCTGTATACTCGTATTTTTCGATTTTTTATTTCGCGTTTTGAAGTAATTTGTTTCGTGAATTTCTTTATCTTAACAGAATCAAACTAATATTTTGGTTATATATTCTTCATATTTATCGTTATTAGTGTCCATATTTTTTAATGTCACATTTTGTGGGTGATGTGGTCGATAACACACCAGGACACCCAGTGTTCCAGTACCAACTCAAGACTAGGTGTACATAAACGTAGCTGATTAGATCGAACCTGACCCCCTGTCTTGGGTCATTGGCTATCATTACCCTGTCCGGGAGATATTTGTCTTAATAGGAAAATACAGATAATTGCTTATTCCCGAGTTGTGTTCGTAACCATATGCTATAGTCATGAGTACACATGTGTACGTAACCATATGCTATAGTCATGAGTACACATGTGTTCGTAACCATATGCTATAGTCATGAGTACACATGTGTTCGTAACCATATGCTATAGTCATGAGTACACATGTGTTCGTAACCATATGCTATAGTCATGAGTAAACACGCGTGAAAGACATCGCCAATGATAGCTACTTTTTTAGGTAGTTGAGCTAGCAGTGTGCTCTAGCGTTTCGTTCTCATAGCAAGGCGCTGTGCCGAGGAGTACGGGTTCGGACCATCTATTGTTCTTTTTTTTCTGTTGATTATTTGTGATTTTTGTTTTTTTTTAGTTTTGTAAACATACCTCTACCCCTGAATTTATTCGCTGTCATTCTTAGAGCAGTTCAATAATCTTTAAGCTACCGTAGCTCCCCGTGTATGTGTGTGTGTGCGTGCGTGCGTGTGTATGCGTGCGTGCTCGTATTTAATTATAGAAAGTAAATCATCATACAGGGAGCTGCGATAGCTCAGTGTTTAGTGAACTGGGCTACAAAGGACAAGAGGTAAGGTTCGATCCCAATCGACGGCTTCAGGGTTCACCGAGCCTTTAATGGGTACCGGATTTTTTCTGGGAAAGTAAAGCGGCACGGGCTTAATATTGATCTCATTACCCCAAAAATCATGTGCAGAAGGTCTGTAAAATTTATGGTCACTAACACCATATTACCTATATGCCACTTGGCGTGACGGGGGTACTTTACCTTTTTTTACTAAATAATCATACAGTTTCTAGTTCAGTTAAATGCATACAAACGAAGAAAGTTAATTACTTGAACATTAAAATCTCTTTGTTTACACCGTAATAACAGTATCAAATAACACAAATAATTAGAAACATGTGCCAACATGATCTCGTGAACGATTACTACACTCATGATCAAAGGTAACATGCAGTCACAACAGTGCAACCTGATATGGAATTTCTGTCAATGATCACACATGCTTGAGGTGTTTCCTCATCATTGGGCTTATACACTGGAATAGAAGCTTCTGTTTTTGCTTAAATAGAAAAAAATATATATTTTAACAACAAACAAGGAGTCACGTTAGTTTACTGAAGCAACAGACAAGTAAGAAGAATAGATTAATGGATTATTATTAAGAATAGATTATTGGGTAACCTACTGACTTTTGAGTGAGACTTTTTTAATCAAAGGCTAGTGGAGTCAGACATAAATAAAACCAACGGAAGACAGGGGGAAACCACCATCGTCAATTATTTTTATAGTTATGGGTCACCACCATTTTTAAAAATCAAACGAGTAAAATATTATGCAAGTAATTTGTGTTAATGGAAATAAGAAAACAGTTCTTCAGTGTCACGTGGGACCAGTATTGTGCTATCTGAACAATCGAACAACAGTCAAGAAAACTGCTGCATGCAACAGATGTGGGGTTTTATAGAAAAATGTTAATAACACCATAGGCAGCTAAAAGGAATAATGTGGACCTTCTAAAAGAGGGCAAAGCAAAATATAGCCGCAACTTAGTATTTCTTTATATGTCTAATATTTTAATTGTCTGATTATCATCTCTTCCAATTTGGTTAGTTTCATTTCTAGTTAATCTAAAACTGCATAATTTGCGTCATATTTGATTTAAAAATAAACAATTCTCTCGTCACATTACGACTCCCCATTTGGTTCTCCAAGTGTCTTGTCAATGTTAAACTCCATGCAGTGAATGATAATGAATAAACAGTTCGGTTGGAGTGCTGACAATGAATCTTCAAATACTTTTTTTTTTCAAGTTTGACTCTTTCATTATTGAATGATCTAAAATAAAATAGAAATTCTTGCTATAATTGTGGGTCTCTCCCCTGCCCCCCCCCCTCCTTTCCCTTTCCCAAAAAAGAGACTGTCTCTTATCTTGCTGGTACATTTTTAAAAGATCTCTATTATAATTATTATTGGTCCAACTCTATATTTTAAATTTACTCTTGATATTTAGCTTGTGCAATTAATATAGATTCGAACTTCTTGTATCTTATATAATTTCAAGCTTTCTTCTAGGCTCCGTGATGTCTTTTATGTTATTTAGCTACTAATTTGTGCAATACATTCTATTGATTATAATTATATCTGTTTACTTACTTTCAAGGCATCTGTTTCTAATGAAAGCACTTCTAGATGTATCAACGATGCCAAATAAGCACATGTTGTTTCCAGACCATGAGAGAAAACAACCGAGTGTATCAGAGCATTCAGAAGTACATAGTCTGTCATTTGTGGCACTTTTGGAGACGGAGTAAAATGTAGCAGGGACTACACTGAATTGAGAATGATTGTTGGTCGCACAGTTCGAAGCTGACAGAAAAAATATAACAAACAAAAACATAAAACATGTTTATTAGTGATTGTGAAGCTGAGAAAAAATATAACAAACAAAAACATGTTTATTAGTGATTGTGAAGCTGAGAAAAAATATAACAAACAAAAACATGTTTATGAGTGATTGTGAAGCTGAGAAAAAATATAACAAACAAAAACATAAAACATGTTTATTAGTGACTGTGAAGCTGAGAAAAAATATAACAAACAAAAACATAAAACATGTTTATTAGTGATTGTGAAGCTGAGAAAAAATATAACAAACAAAAACATAAAACATGTTTATTAGTGATTGTGAAGCTGAGAAAAAATATAACAAACAAAAACATAAAACATGTTTATTAGTGATTGTGAAGCTGAGAAAAAATATAACAAACAAAAACATAAAACATGTTTATTAGTGATTGTGAAGCTGAGAAAAAATATAACAAACAAAAACATAAAACATGTTTATTAGTGATTGTGAAGCTGAGAAAAAATATAACAAACAAAAACATAAAACATGTTTATTAGTGATTGTGAAGCTGAGAAAAAATATAACAAACAAAAACATAAAACATGTTTATTAGTGATTGTGAAGCTGAGAAAAAATATAACAAACAAAAACATAAAACATGTTTATTAGTGATTGTGAAGCTGAGAAAAAATATAACAAACAAAAACATAAAACATGTTTATGAGTGATTGTGAAGCTGAGAAAAAATATAACAAACAAAAACATAAAACATGTTTATTAGTGATTGTGAAGCTGAGAAAAAATATAACAAACAAAAACATAAAACATGTTTATTAGTGATTGTGAAGCTGAGAAAAAATATAACAAACAAAAACATAAAACATGTTTATTAGTGATTGTGAAGCTGAGAAAAAATATAACAAACAAAAACATAAAACATGTTTATTAGTGATTGTGAAGCTGAGAAAAAATATAACAAACAAAAACATAAAACATGTTTATTAGTGATTGTGAAGCTGAGAAAAAAATATAACAAACAAAAACATAAAACATGTTTATTAGTGATTGTGAAGAAGCAGGGTTTCAAATATATTTAGAAAAAAATCATATTTCGATTGTCTCTCTCTCTCTCTCTCTCTCTCTCTCTCTCTCTCTCTCTCTCTCTCTCTGCTCGTTTTGAAACGAGCTATGAATCAGATGAGAAGGTACTATAGCTTGTTTCATAACTCGTGCCCAACTTTTAAAATCGATAGCTTTTTAACCGCTTGTTGTAAGTTGTTCAAAATTGGCATGTAAAGTTATAATGATTAGAACCCAACAGGGAATTAATTTCATTAAAAAAAAAACATTTGGTTATTATTGTTGCTTATTTGATTTATATAAATTTATAACGACCCATTGATGTAGTCAAAACTTAATGTTTACAGTATTTTAAGTTAAAAAATACCGAGTAAAAATCCATACACGGTAAAATTGACGTGTTTGCACGCTTTCACCGTGGTTTTTTGACACAATTAGACACTTGTAAAAAACACGAGAAATTGTGTGTTCCATTTCCGTTCATTCATAGGTGTAGACATGGAACAATAACATTTATCATGAGTCTTAAAATGAAATTCTGCAGTTTACAAAACATCGCAATAAAAATGTATGACTATTTTTGCAAAGAGGCTAAACGAGGAAGATTATTTCATTCTTTAGAAAACCCTGAGAATAGGACAAGACACATTTTGGATTTATCTAAACGGCCATTTAATCGCTGGATTCAAGCACGTGACCGTCAATGTTCAAAATATACAAAATCACAAGGAAGAGCAAAAATGTTGGATAATTTCGACAGTGCACTTATTAGAAGTGAAATTCGCAAAAGGTTGGGTATGAATGAAACTGTTACAATAAGAAAATTAAACGTATCGCTGAAAAAGAACAACAGTATTGAAATATCAAAGTCTACATTATGGAGGAATGTGAGAGCTGCAGGCTTTACATTCAGAAAGTATTCCAATGGACGAAACATCATCTGTGAGAAGCCACATATAGTAGTCATGAGAAGCAAGTACTTACGTGAAGTAAAAGAGGTGCGCAAGCAAGGTTATGATATTGTGTACTTGGATGAAACATGGATCAATGCTCACCACACTAACCAAAGGGAATGGCAGTCATCAGATGGAAAGATTAAGAGATTAATACCTAGCAGCAAAGGACAGCGCTTGATAATTGTTCATGCAGGTAGTCGACAACATGGACTAATACAGAATGCAGAGCTAATTTTTCTTTCAAAATCCATAGACAATCGGGATTATCACTCTGAGATGAATGGTCACATATTTAGACATTGGATTGAAAATTCTGTTCTCCCATCACTAGATCGACCATCTTGCCTAATAATGGACAATGCAGCGTACCACAACATTGTTGCACTTGAAGATAAAGTCCCGACGTCATCCAGTACAAAAGATGCTATTAAGATATGGCTCACAAAGGAGCACATACAATTTAATAACATGTACTTAAAACCTGAATTACTATCTCTAGTAAAGCAAAAACAAAGGACAAAGATTTTTTAAATAGATAAGATTATCCAAGAGCACGGTCATATAAGTTTGAGGCTGCCACCTTACCATGCTCATTTAAATCCAATAGAACTAATCTGGGCAAAATTAAAAGAACAAGTGGCAGATGAAAATACAACATTCAAAATATGCGATGTAAAGACTCTTGCTAATCTCGCTTTATTAAATATAGACAAAGATTATTGGGCTAAATGTGAAGACCACGTCTTAAAACAGGAAGAGGAATATTGGAAAAATGATGGTTTGTGGAATGTTCAACCCCAAACAGTTATTAATCTTTTAGACTCGTCTGATTCAGAATGAAAGTATATAGCCCCCACAATGTTGGCTCCTATATTACCTTAAATTAGTTCAACAAACGGTCCTTATCAGGACCACACAACTATGAAAATTGGACATACAGGTATACCTTGATATTATCGTCCGTCCTCGAACTGAGAAGACAATAATTCTCCTGGTGTTTTGTCTTATTAGGTTATTTCCCCATTACGGCCACGCCTTTACCTAGTGAAAATTAATCATAGACCAGCAACTACGGTAATTTCTATTATTTAGGGGTTCACAATTTACAATTTTGACAAACATCAAAGAAATTCGCCGCTTTAAGAAAACTGCAGCTGCAAGATATTTGTTAAATATACATTTAAAGGGTCTTTTCTTTTGCATTCTAATAACATTTGGAAAATTTCAACAGTTTTTAACAAACGGTTACTGAGTAATAGCGTTTTGAAGTTGGGCACGTGATTTGAAACGAGCTATAGTTAGTTAGTTAGTGAGCAGCAGAGTTGAGAGAATGACAGTTAGAAGTGGGCAGTGAGAGAGTCAGGACTGTGGCTTGCTCTAGTAGCAATGAACATTATAGAGACTTATGACAGTCGTTCACAACAAGTCTCACCTAAGATAAACAGTGATTAGAGCTGTGTGTTAGAGACAACGAACGTTCTAGTATTTGTGATATTAGTTCTCAAGAAGGTGTCATTAGAGTTAGGCATTGAGAAGAATTATATGAGCCACCATGGACAATTTAGTTTAGTGTGGCTTTGCTACCAAGCAAGTCTCGCCTAAGATAAACAGTGAGTAGAGCTGTGTGTTAGAGACAATGAACGTAGACACATACTAAATAGGGTGGTGCATGAAGCATTCCAGCCAGTGTCTGAATTATATTGGGGACAACATGATTGTGGCAAATACGAGTGAGAAGCTATAAACCAACCATTGACATTGTAATTGTGATTTTGATGGGTGAGGTCAGTTGTGCACATTAAACCTCACGTGTGATTTTATTACTTGGTGTTCCGTGAGTACTTTAACGATGTTGGCTGTCTTGTCCTAGACTAGCGACGAACAACACCTGGCAGAGACTCGCACACGAGACTGCAAAAATACAGCGCGAAGTACTATGGCGATCAACACCCGGCCAGGGGTGCAACCCACGGCGGCTTCCAGTGAAAGCGCCAAGCAGGAGCTGTGACGGGTGAGTCACAGGGGGAGGTTGCAGTATCAGCAGCCTAGGCTGTCTTAACCTATAGGCAACTCAATTCCACACGTCACGTGTCAGGACTCGCACTTAGAGGAGTGGGTGCGAGGTTATACATATTTATTTACATCAAAGCAATATACATTTCCGTGTATACCGTTCATTTACATTCAGTTTGTTTACATGTCCACCTACTCCTAGGCATTGCTCTCATATTTTCCACGTGAATTTCGATCCATTGTCTCATTTTTCTCCTGACCTTGTCTTTATGTCTTTTTCCCTTGACCTTGTTCTATCGTCTGTTTATTTCTCTATTCTCCCCATTTCTCCCCCTTTTCACCTACGCGTCTTATTTGCTCACTCACTTCTTGGAGATGGCCTTCCACGTTTTGCATGTGATTTTCTGACTCATTCTCTTTATTTTTACTGTGACTTCGTTTTTATGTGTTTTTCTTTTCCTTCTCCTTAACCTGATTCTTTCGTCTCGCCTATCTGCATCCTCACTTCTAGATTGTTCTCTCCTCTTTGTTTCCTAATCTACTCTCTCCATCCCTCCGCTTCTACAATTGCAGAGATTACTGCTTCCAAAATCTATGGATCTGTTTCCTTAACAATTCGTTTTACAATGACAGCTTGTCAAGCCATCGATCAACCTCCTTAGTCGCCTTTTACGACATGCCTGGAAGGTCACAGTGTCACTATTCTTTACTCATAATGAGGCCCCAGTAACACACAGGATAAATAATCCTTACGAGTGGGATAAATATCCCCACCGTGAACATAACCTCAAGGAAAGGCTAAACTACCCGGCTCCACACTGACAATTATAGAACGAGGGGAAGAAGAAGGAGACGACGATAATTAGATTATCACCGCAAGAATTCTGAATACCAGCAGTTCTGAGAAAACAGCCACTCACCGGAGAAGTCCAGGTGTTCACAGACAAAGTAATATTTTTTTTTGCAGCTGTCCTTGAACCAATCACCTGTCTGCTTGTCCATGGCGTAACACAGTTCAGTTCCTGACTGAGAAATATTGAGAAATTGGATAAACGTTATTCTTATGTATGTTTTGTCTGTTCGTGTGACTGTCACTTTGTCTATTTATTGTCATGCCTGTCTGTCACTTTATTTCATACTCTGTCTGTTTAACATTAAATCTCCCTAACTGTTGATCGCCAAGTCTGCCAGACTCCTTCTTCTTCTTCTTCTTCTTCTTCTTCTTCTATCCTTCCTCTGCTGTCGTTGGCGTCGAGGGGAGAAACAATCTGCGATTCTTTGCTCTTCTGTTGGCCTCTTCTGATGTTATTCCCCCTAGTGACTCTAGTATTCCCTTTATCCATCTCTTTCTCGGTCTTCCTCTTAATCTGGCGTTTTCGTAGCATTTGTTTATGGCTCTTTGAGTCATTGTTAGTTCTTTTTGTCTTGTTATGTGGCCGAACCAATTTATCTGTTGTTTCTGTATGTATTAGATGGCTGGTTCAATTTCGAGTTTCTTCCTCAGGTCAGTGTTTCTTACTCTGCCCCTTAAGCTGTTCCCTGTCATTCTTCTGACACATTTCATTTCGGTGGTCGTTATCTTTCTTATTGTTCTAGAGTCCAGCGTCCAAATCTGGCACTGATAGCACCGAGTTGGTAGAAAAATTGATTTGTATTTAGCCCTTTTTGCTTCCGTAGTTATTGCTTTGTTTTTCAATAGTGTTGATACTTGGCATGGTAAGGAAGGTTTAGGGTGTAAGGTATGGTAGGGGGAGGACGGTTAGTAGGTAAGGTAGGGTAGGGGGAGGGAGAGAGTTAATGGGGTAAGGTAGGGTAGGGTAATGGGAGGGAGGTTTGGTTGGTAAGGTAGGGGAGTGAAAGTTAGGGGTAGGGTAGGGTAGAGGAGGGAGGGTTATGGGGTAAGTTATAGGGTAGGGTGAGGGAGTGTTAAGGGTTAAAGTAGGGTAGAGAAGGGGTAGACTGGGTTGGTTGGTAAGGTAGGGTAAATGGTAGGGTGGGTTAAGGCGTAAGGTAGAGTAGGCGAGAAGCAGGGTTAGGGGTAGGGTAGGTGGAAGGGAGGGTTACGGGGGAAGGTAGGGTATGGGGAGGGAGGGTTAGGATGTAGGGTAGGGTAGAGTATAGGGGAGGGATGGTTAGTACCTGTCTCTTTGTCCAGTAACAACTCCTTACATTGGTGTCCTAAAGACTGGTTGGCTGCAGAGCTAAGTCCACAGGGCAGGCCTCAGTCACCGCCGTAGCGAAGCTAATAAATATACTGATATATTTATTATATATTACCGCTGATACTTCGAGACAATAGTATAAGATGTACAGCGCGGACCTCCTAGAATGGTTCCAATACCAAAATTAAAGCAACGTTTTCACGTTGTTGTTGACTTAATGCCACGAGAGCAGGGTGCACTTTTGTTCAGAGTTAGTCTGGTTTAAGACTATGTTGGGAAACTATTAATCCAGCCTCGAGGTACTGCACTACTAGGTCTTCTATATCAGTAAGAGCTACCACAACAGGGAAAATGGCGATCCTAGTTTCTGTTAATCAGCCTGTTTTGACGCAAAGTATTATCTGAGAGAACCGACGAAGAGGCAGAACTGCTAGGTCCCTGGCAGTTGATAGAACGCCGACACTGGTATTGCGACGCAGGTCTTAGGCGCTTAACCAACTATTTTAAGAAGCCCAGTTAGTTTTCATAGTCTGACTGTCTAGTAGCACCTTGTTATTTTTCATTGATCGGTGATTTTGATTAATTTTTTTTTTTACATATCTAGGGAAGTCTGGAGGGACTCTTATTTTCAGACAGGAAGCCGTGTACTTAGATGTCCGCACCATACAGGTAGCCATATACTCATATGTCCCCCCACCCCATACAGGCTGTCATATACTCAGATATCCTCCTCCCCCCCCCATACAGGCTGCCATATACTCAGATATACCCCCCCCCATTACAAGCTCCCATATACTCAGATATCCCCCGCCATACAGGCTGCCATATACTCAGATATACCCCCCCCCCCCATACAGGCTGCCATATACTCAGATATCCCCCGCCATACAGAATGCCATATACTCAGATATACCCACCCCCATACAGGCAGCCATATATTCAGATATCCCCCCCTCCCCCCAATACAGGCTGCCATATATTCAGATATCCCCCGCCATACAGGCTGCCATATACTCAGCTATCCTTCGCCATACAAGCTGCCATATACTCAGATATCCCCCGCCATACAAGCTGCCATATACTCAGATACCCCCCGCCATACAAGCTGCCATATACTCAGATATCCCCCGCCATACAAGCTGCCATATACTCAGATATCCCCCGCCATACATGCTGCCATATACTCAGCTATCCCTCGCCATACAGGCAGACATATACTCAGATATCCCCCGCCATGCAGGTTACCATATACTCAGATATCCCTCGCCATACAAGCTGCCATATACTCAGATATACCCACCCCCATACAGTCAGCCATATATTCAGATATATCCCCCCCCCCTCATACAGGCAGCCATATACTCAGGTGTCCCCCGCCATACAAGCAGGTTTATACTCGAGTGTTCCCTGTCATACAGTTAGCCATACACTCAGTTGTGCCTCACCATACAGGAAGCCACATACTCAGATGTCTTCCACCATACAAGCAGAAAATACTCAGGTATTCCCCACCATGGAGGCAGATTTTCTTTATTTCAGAAGTACTCTAATTTTTGTTATCATCGAAAATATTCAGATATCCCCCGCCATACAGGTAGCCATATACTCAGACATCCCTCGCCATACAGGTTGCCATATCCTCAGATATCCCCCGCCATATTCTCAGCTATCCCTCGCCATACAGGCAGACATATACTCAGATATCTTCCGCCATACAGGCTACCATATACTCATATATCCCTCCCATAAAGGCAGCCATATATTCAGATATCCCCCGCCATACTGCCAGACTGACTTTCTATTTATCACATAGTCTGTCTCGCACTGTCTGCATGTTTATTTCCCAGTAGGACTATAATCTCCTTGTATTTCTATTTATTTCTTTGTTTCTCGTGAATGATTGCTTAAGCTCTACTAGTATTTACTGATCGTTTCTCACTATGCATGCTTGCTTGCGTTCGCCAGATGACTAAAAGAGTATACCTCTTCATCATCCGCCCTTAAAAGGACGTTAAGTGGGCGTGTCTGCGCTGTGCTGTGGTTTGCAGTATAACTGTGACATTTGCGCCTCATCCGACTTCAGCATCACATTTTTGGAGTACGTGTTCGATCCTGCTTCGGACCATATATCATTCTTTGTTTTTTTTTTCTGTTGTTGATTATTTGTCATTTTTTCCCGAGTGTTGTAAATATACCTCTTCCTCTGAATTGATTCGCTGATTATCGCCTCGGAAGTTTCCCTCTATAATAATATTCATTTATTATTATTTGTCTTTAGTCTGTTACTAGAGACACAGGGAGAGGTGAAGTAGGGTCTGGATGGTTCAGGTTCACCGATCCTGGCGCAAGCCATCAGCTGTGGGTCGCTGACAACTTCCAACTCTGCTGCTTTGAGGCGCGTCTTCGCCTCCGTTTCTCACTATCTTTCAGTTTACTAGTTTGAATATCTATCTGTCACCAGTTCTCCAAGCATAATTTGTCTGCTATCTTGCAGGCTTCCAGCATGATCATTGATTGCTCACGCTGTAAGTTTGAGTGTATGTTTATTTCCCAATCTTCTACTTATTCTTCCTCTTCTTCCTCCTCTTCTTATTCTTTTTCTTCTTCTTCTTTAGCGATCAGTTATTGCTGTGTATTTAGACATTTGGACCAACTTGGATCACAAACAAGATCAGTTATTGCTGTGTATTTAGACATTTGGACCAACTTGGATCACAAACAAGATCAGTTATTGCTGTGTATTTAGACATTTGGACCAACTTGGATCACAAACAAGATCAGTTATTGCTGTGTATTTAGACATTTGGACCAACTTGGATCACAAACAAGATCAGTTATTGCTGTGTATTTAGACATTTGGACTAACTTGGATCACAAACAAGATCAGTTATTGCTGTGTATTTAGACATTTGGACCAACTTGGATCACAAACAAGATCAGTTATTGCTGTGTATTTAGACATTTGGACTAACTTGGATCACAAACAAGATCAGTTATTGCTGTGTATTTAGACATTTGGACTAACTTGGATCACAAACAAGATCAGTTATTGCTGTGTATTTAGACATTTGGACCAACTTGGATCACAAACAAGATCAGTTATTGCTGTGTATTTAGACATTTGGACTAACTTGGATCACAAACAAGATCAGTTATTGCTGTGTATTTAGACATTTGGACCAACTTGGATCACAAACAAGACAGTGCGTTTGAGGTCATCACAGGTCCTCCATTGCTCCCTCCATTCTGTTTTCATAGCTTGATTCAGGATTGTTTTTTATTTCTTTGAGACTCTGGGGTTGGTTAGATTGTTGACGCCTTCCGCCTGCTTTTGCGAGTTCATCTGATTTCTCCTTCACAGGGATGCCACAATGTGCTGGTATCCACTGCAGGTATAGTTCTGTCTTTTCTGAAAGCGATCATATGTTGTTCTTTATTTCTTGGATGAGTCTGTCCTGTTTTGGGCTTAACATTGGTTGCCTGACTGGCTTTGCATCAGTAAGAATGACAATTTTTGGACCTCTTGTGTGTTGAGAGTTTGTATGGCTGTTTGGACTTTGGACCTCTTGTGTGTTGAGAGTTTGTATGGCTGTTTGGACTTGAGACCTCTTGTGTGTTGAGAGTTTGTATGGCTGTTTGGACTTGAGACCTCTTGTGTGTTGAAAGTTTGTATGGCTGTTTGGACTTTGGACCTCTTGTGTGTTGAGAGTTTGTATGGCTGTTTGGACTTTGGACCTCTTGTGTGTTGAGAGTTTGTATGGCTGTTTGGACTTTGGACCTCTTGTGTGTTGAGAGTTTGTATGGCTGTTTGGAGTGCCATTGCATCTGCTCTAAAATGTGTTAACCTTACTCCGGCTGGAAGAAAGTATGTTTTTGCCTTTCTACTTGGGTAGGTTGTATAAATGTCACTGTCTCCATTCATTGAGGCTTCATTTGTGGATTCATCTGAGAAGATCCATGTCCATGTATCTCTGGCGCGATAGCTCAGTGGTTAGTGAACTGGACTACAAAGGACAAGGGGTAGGGTTCGATCCCAACCGACGGCTTCCGGGTTCACCCAGCCTTAAATGGGTACCGGATTTTTTTCTGGGAAAGTAAAGCAGCACGGGCGTAATACCGACCACATTACCCCAAAAATCATGTGCTGAAGGACTGTAGAATATAGGGTCACTAACACCATATTTCCCTATACGCCACTTGGCGTGACGGGGGTACTTTACTTTTATAATGAGTGATAGGGCTCTCATTTTGGTCTCGAATCGCTCATTTGTGGAGACTATTCCTGGAACATCTGGGATTATTTTTGTTTTAATGACACGGTTAGAACATAGTTCAGGCGAGAGGGGTTCGCGCAGATCTTTATTTTATTCTAAGTGAATGTGAGTGTTGTCTGAAGGGTTTCCTTGTAAGATGGTTTGGGCTCTTCATTTGGGGTTTGTTTTTTGTTCTGTCTTGGAATTTTGGGTGCACTGGGTGATCTGGTAACCTTTACAATTGTTCAAACTGAATGAGAGTTTTGTGTTTTCTTCTGTGTGCGAGGAGATCAAGATCTGCTGTTTTTTTTCCATTGTTGTGATGGGGGTACTTTTCATTGCTCCCAGGGTTGTTCTGAGTGCCATGTTTTGTTCTGAGTGTCATGTTTTGTTCTGAGTGCCATGTTTTTTTTTTCTGAGTGCCATGTTTTGTTCTGAGTGCCATGTTTTGCTCTGAGTGCCATGTTTTGTTCTGAGTGCCATGTTTTGTTCTTCTGAGTGCCATGTTTTGTTCTGAGTGTCATGTTTTGTTCTTCTGAGTGCCATGTTTTGTTCTGAGTGCTATGTTTTGTTCTGAGTGCCATATTTTGTTCTTCTGAGTGCCATGTTTTGTTCTGAGTGCCATGTTTTGTTATGAGCGCCATGTTTTGTTCTGAGTGCCATGTTTTGTTCTGAGTGCCATGCTTTGTTCTGAGTGCCATGTTTTGTTCTGAGTGCCATGTTTTGTTCTTCCGAGTGCTATATTTTGTTCTTCTGAGTGCCATGTTTTGTTCTTCCGAGTGCCATATTTTGTTCTTCCGAGTGCCATATTTTGTTCTTCTGAGTGCCATGTTTTGTTCTTCCGAGTGCCATATTTTGTTCTTCTGAGTGCCATGCTTTGTTCTGAGTGCCATGTTTTGTTCTGAGTGCCATGTTTTGTTCTTCTGAGTGCCATATTTTGTTCTTCTGAGTGCCATGCTTTGTTCTGAGTGCCATGTTTTGTTCTGAGTGCCATGTTTTGTTCTTCCGAGTGCCATATTTTGTTCTTCTGAGTGCCATGCTTTGTTCTGAGTGCCATGTTTTGTTCTGAGTGCCATGTTTTGTTCTGAGTGCCATGTTTTGTTCTTCCGAGTGCCATATTTTGTTCTTCTGAGTGCCATGCTTTGTTCTGAGTGCCATGTTTTGTTCTGAGTGCCATGTTTTGTTCTGAGTGCTATGTTTTGTTCTGAGTGCCATATTTTGTTCTTCTGAGTGCCATGTTTTCTTCTGAGTGCCATGTTTTGTTATGAGCGCCATGTTTTGTTCTGAGTGCCATGTTTTGTTCTGAGTGCCATGCTTTGTTCTGAGTGCCATGTTTTGTTCTGAGTGCCATGTTTTGTTCTTCCGAGTGCCATATTTTGTTCTTCTGAGTGCCATGTTTTGTTCTGAGTTTCATGTTTTGTTCTTCCGAGTGCCATATTTTGTTCTTCTGAGTGCCATGTTTTGTTCTTCCGAGTGCCATATTTTGTTCTTCTGAGTGCCATGCTTTGTTCTGAGTGCCATGTTTTGTTCTGAGTGCCATGTTTTGTTCTTCTGAGTGCCATATTTTGTTCTTCTGAGCGCCATGCTTTGTTCTGAGTGCCATGTTTTGTTCTGAGTGCCATGTTTTGTTCTTCCGAGTGCCATATTTTGTTCTTCTGAGTGCCATGCTTTGTTCTGAGTGCCATGTTTTGTTCTGAGTGCCATGTTTTGTTCTTCCGAGTGCCATATTTTGTTCTTCTGAGTGCCATGTTTTGTTCTGAGTTTCATGTTTTGTTCTTCCGAGTGCCATATTTTGTTCTTCTGAGTGCCATGCTTTGTTCTGAGTGCCATGCTTTGTTCTGAGTGCCATGTTTTGTTCTTCCGAGTGCCATATTTTGTTCTTCTGAGTGCCATGTTTTGTTCTGAGTGTCATGTTTTGTTCTTCCGAGTGCCATATTTTGTTCTTCTGAGTGCCATGTTTTGTTCTGAGTGCCATGTTTTGTTCTGAGTGCCATGTTTTGTTCTGAGTGCCATGTTTTGTTCTGAGTTTCATGTTTTGTTCTGAGTCCCATGTTTTGTTCTTCTGAGTGCCATGTTTTGTTTTGAGTGCCATGTTTTGTTCTGAGTGCCATGTTTTGTTCTGAGTGTCATGTTTTGTTCTTCTGAGTGTCATGTTTTGTTCTTCTGAGTGTCATGTTTTGTTCTGAGTGTCATATTTTGTTCTTCTGAGTGTCATGTTTTGTTCTGAGCACCATGTTTTGTTCTGAGTGTCATGTTTTGTTCTGAGCACCATGTTTTGTTCTGAGTGTCATGTTTTGTTCTGAGTGCCATGTTTTGTTCTGAGTACGTACCATGTTCTGTTCTTCTGAGTGCCATGTTTTGTTCTTAGTACCATGTTATGTTCTTCTGAGTGTCATGTTTTGGACTTTGTCTAATTGTCCCAGGTTCGTCCTGCCTGTTGTTGCCCAGTAGCTTGAGGCATATTCCATGATAGGTCTAACTGCTCCTGTGTAGACGTACTTTATGATCTTGTTGTTTCCTCTACAGGATGTACAATCTATTTGCTTCATCACTGGCAGTCTATGTATGGCCTTTCCTTGAACTCTTTCAATATTGGGTTCCCACGTGAGCCTAGAGTCAAGGGTGACTCCCAGAAATGTAGGTGTCTGCTTTGTGTTTTTGTAAAGTTTCCAAACTTTATTAATCTGATTTCTTTGTGTGGGGAGAGTAGGAAGATTGTGACTGTAGTTTTCCTATTGTTTATTTTTAGACCCAATATCTTTGTCCAATTTTCTACCTTCTCCACTGTTTTTTTTATTTTTTAGCACAAACGTCTTTTTTTCATGTTTTTCAGGCAGGTGGTTATAAATTTGGATTTCCTGGGTTGGGATGTTGTTCTTGGTGGCAGTTAGGACTTCTTCTTTGGGTCTATCTTTTCAGTCCTGTCTAGAAATTTCACATCCCTAATGTGTGCACTTTTCAGATGAGTTGCCTGAATGCATCACACATCAATGTCGTGTTTTTTTTAATTTCTGGAGTCCTCGTTTGTGTGTCTTACTCCCCTAGTATTCCAATACATTATTTTGAGCCCATTTTCCTCATCTTCCTTTGTGTTTCTCAAGAGGTTTGGTTTTTGATAACAGTCCTGATTTGTGGGTTCTTTAGGTTCTGGGGAACCGATTCTGTTCCTCTTTGGTCATGTCTTGTACAGCTGATTCCATATTGGTCTAGAGTCTGTTTGTATAACATTTGCTGTATTGCGCAGATGTCCGCTTTTTAGTCCGCGCCACTTGGGCCTATCTTCCGACTTCGGCGGTTGAGGTTTCTTCTCTGGATGGCTCCTCCCATAGGCAGATTGCCTATCCAGAAGCCACCCAAAAAAAAAAAAAAAAATACATGATTACCATGGACAGGTAAATGAGCAATAATAAAGTAATGAGATAGGCCAGAACACACCAAAAACAAATTAATTAAATAAAAAAACGATTAAATTTCACCAGAAAAGGATAGCCCGCTTTCTTCGGCATATCATGAAAAAGGGGAAAACTAGTAAACGTATCAATATGAAACAATGATGGGAAAAAATAGCAAAGGAAAGCGGCAAGAAAATACAGACAGTGTGACAACGTGGTATAGAAAGAAACCAACAGTGGAATTGATAAGAAGCACTGGCGTAAAAGAGAGGTGAAGATTGTAAACGATCTCAGACATGACACCTGATGGTGATATTTCTATGAATACATTTTTTTCTTTAACATTTTTTTGTCGTTCCCCCCCCCCTCTCTTTATTTCTCATAACAAATTCTTCGTCGACTTTCTCGTATCCCTAGTAAAACTCGCCTGTTCTCTAAAGGTATCCATCAGAATAGCTATCGAGGTCCCACGGTGATAAGATAAAAGAATAGTTTCCGTTACCTGTCACGCAAGTCGTATCGCAAGACACGACTAAGAAGTTTGGAATAGTCGCTTGTTCTGTCGAGTGGGACGTGTACAGAGCGGCCTCGTCAACGGAATTTACTGATGCATTTTGGGAAATGCCGTAACAAGTGGTGGAGCGGGTATGGGGAATTCCTGAATGTGATGAAACTGGTTCCATGGAGTGAAAAGAATAGGGCAAAACGTGTCAACATGAATTAAATGTTGAATATAAAATAAAAGGACAGACTTTATTTTTACTCCTACCTTAGGCGTTGCATCATCGGTGTTCCTAAACTGCTGGTATGCACTGACGTCAAAAGCTGTACAGTTCAGATCAGACCAGTACAACTTGATATCTTTATCTACAGCTTTCCAGTAAAGCCCAAACCAGACGTTCTTACTGGAGATCAATTATCGATGAGATATCAAAGGAAATCAGGTGAAAGGGAACAATAATATAGTAACACGCAGAGACTGCCAGACAACTCTACTATGTACATGTGGTGAGAAGTGTCCAGTGACGTATTAGATGTTGTCAAGATCGATTGGACAGTTTCAAGCGACGATAATATCCATTGTAAATCATTGCTCACTCACTCGTAATCACACAAACACATCGACGCACACACATACACACACACACACACACACACACAAAATAAAGTAAAGTAAAGTAAAGTAAAATAAAGTAAAGTAAAGTAAAGTAAAAGTCTCTCCTCCCTCCAAGCCTTGCTAGGCGTATGGGAAATATGTTGTGGCCGTATTCCTCCATGACCATTGCACATTTTTTTACGATATGGTCGTATCACGTCAGGCCGTTTTCACTTCAAAGAGAATTATATGGTACCCAGAGGCAGGGTGAACTCCCTTGTCAGTCCGAAAGAAATCCGCCACTTTTGGAAATCGAACCCTAACACTTCTCATCATGATGCAAACGCTTTTACCACTGGGCCACCGAGGCTCAACACACATTCACACAGAGAAAGAGAGAGAGCGAGAGATAGAGAGAGAGAGAGAAAAGAGAGTTTTAAAAAAAAGTAAAGATCCTTGTCACGCCAAGTGGCGTATAGGGAATATAGTGTTAGTGACCATAATTTGTATAGACCATCGGCACATGATTTTGGGGTGATGTGATCGCTATTACGCACGTGCCGCTTTACTTTCCCATAAAATATACGGTACTCATTTAAGGCTGGGTGAACCCGGAAGCCGTCGGTCAGGATCGAATCCGACCTCTTGTCCTTTGTAGTCCAGTTCACTAACCACTGAGCTGTTGCGGCTCCGAGAAAGAGCGCACTCGATGTAATATAATTTATTTTGTGTAGATGGTAAAATTATGAACATTTCTATAACAGTTTGTTTGTTATACCTGATGGAGACTTTTGCTTAAACGTCATGGTTTGTTTTGTCTATTAGTTTAGCTGTTCCATACAATTTGATGTTTATTTTACATTTCTATCACACAACTTCTCACAACTAAAATGAAAAGAGAATACAATTCAAAAAAGACAAATTAGATTTTTGAGGCATATTAAAAGACACAACAGCATACTAAAAGTAATCATGCAAAGTAAAAGAGGCAGAGGCAGACCAAGACTAATGTGGACGAAACATCAAAAGATGGACAAGTCAGCCTATGACAACCTGCACCATCAAAGGAAGAGTCAGACCGGAATGATGCTCCATGGTAGCCAACCTTCGATGCGGAGACGACACTCAATGATGATTATACAGTACTGTACTAATCGTTTTTTTAAAATTAAAAAATAATTAATTAATAATATATTTTCTTGTATCCTAAACTTTCATAATTGTATTGATATCTAAATACTGTACTACAGATTTATCTGTTAGAATCCTCAGTGGCAGCTTTGCGAGTTAGCATTCTGATTTCTGATCAGAAGGGCCAGGTTTCGAATGTGTGCTGATTTTTTTTTTTTCCGGACCTACCTGATTCCGCCAGCCTCTAGAAAATGTTTCTGGGAAGTAGATGTGGCCTGGTGTGATACCGACCCTTTCACCCACAAAGTGTACCGTGGTCATAGAAAAAATACAGTCACTGGCATATTTACCATACACCGAGCAAGGCATTTTACATTCGATGTCTTCTAACATCGTCTCTTCCTCAAATGCTGCTGTGTCGTTTCTTATTTTTATTTTGTATCTCCATGTGCTGCAATCTGGTTTGCCCATTATCTTACGCTGACAGAGAATTATCTCAAGAAAGCTGTGCAAACATCCTTGTATCTCAGTACGGGTCTGATTTTCAGACTCTTTCCGTCCCTAAGTTCTCTATACAATAATTGGGAATGCAATTGTTATCCATTCTTTTCATGTGACCCAACCACTTTCATCTTCGCCTCGTTAGTATTGCCGCGATGGATGGGAGTTTGGCTCGTTGCATGCAAGATGTTAGAATTGGTTATTTTGTCCTGTTATTTGATGTTCGTGTGACAATTTACATAAGATAATGGGCAAATGCATGGAAAAAGACCAAAAGGAAGACCTCGAAGAAGATGGATAGATACAGTGATAGAGACATGTGACATCAAATGAAAATCACTAATTCAGACAGTTCGAGCAGTTCAAGAACGACAAATGACATAAACCACGACACCTTTTTCGGTATCAGTGAAAAGAGAAAGAAAGAGAAAGAAGATTTGATGTTCATTATCTTGCGAAGGCAACGCATATGAGAACTCTTTAACCATTTTACATTCCTTGCATTGGTAATCCAGGTTTCGGATCCATATAGAAGTGTATTAAGCGCACAACTTTGATCAAATAGAATCTTTGCTCCCAGCGTAAGTTTCGTTTTGGTCAATGCTTTATGTTTAAGTTTACCAAATGTTGAAGGTGCCTTTCCAATTCGGCTATCTATTTCTTCTTACCAGCATAGGTTGGGTAAGATGATGATTGTGACAGTAGAGCCGAGGTAGGTGAACTTTCGTACACATTAATGGAGTGCATTATTTTGTTATAGTTGTGGGTCTGGCTTGAACCTGTTGGAGAGACAGTCTCCTGGACTGGCAAATAGGATAAGTCACGTGAAGTAGCTAGTTTGTAAGTCATTTTCTGCAGAACGAAAGAAAACTAAGCTGCATTATCAGGGAATAGAAGTTTCCAGTTTAAGCAAAAAATAATAATAGATTAATACAATAAGACTCATTATATATGTTCGCGTATTCTCTATGCTACCGCAGCTACCGCCGGTAGCATGAACATATTAACGAAATAAGAAAGGAAATGATAATTTATTATATTTTTTTCATAGTTATATTACAAATTTTCGAATATTCTATTACACATTTCGTAGGCCAATATGATTTATTTGCTTTGATTTGCATTTATTAAAGCAAGGTTTTCCTATGGCCACTATAACGTTTGTGAATGAAACCGAAATTACTATTAAAAATAGTGCATGAAACCGCTAATCAGCAGCGGTACATTTCTCTTCTCTCCGACTTAGAATTAATTACCTTGACACTCAAAAATTCCCGTCAAAATAATGCGGCTAAGCTACCTCTACACTTATAAGGTTTCATGTGTTATTTTTAGCTCTAGCCAAGCAGAGTCGTCACAAAGTGAAAGTGAAACTATGTCTGATTACCGGAACTTCCTAACCTATTTATAACTACGTTGTGCGCATCAGCATCTGTAGAAAGAACTTTTTCTGCTCTCAAGAGAATCAAATCTTATTGTCGCTCAACTCAGACACAAAAACGATTATCTGGTTTGGCAAAAATGTCCTTTGAGAAATCATCCCTTCAGAAACTTAGAAACCAACCCAACAGTACTTTCAATGACAAAGTCATCGATACATTTTCGTCCAAAACAAGAGGGATAGAGTTTACATATAAATAAGTAAGTAATTTAAAATGTAGTGATGTCATTAGCAAATATTACTACATGTTAGCCTACTGAATATAATGTATGTCTTTATTTATTATGTCAGCGGTAGCCCAGACCCCAAAACCAGTATACGCTACTGATATGTTCTTAGTAAGTAAAGTAAAGACCCCGTCACGCCAAGTGGCGTATAGGGAATATGGTGTTAGTGACCATAAATTTTACAGACCTTCAGCACATGATTTTTGGGGTAATGTGGTCGGTATTACGCCCGTGCTGCTTTACTGTCCAAGAAAAAAACAAATCCGGTACCCATTTAAGACTGGGTGAACCCGGAAACCGTCGGTTGGGATCGAACCCTACCCCTTGTCCTTTGTAGTCCAGTTCACTAACCACTGAGCTATCGCGGCTCCCGATATGTTTTTAGCTTTATGCTAAAATTGGAAATTATAGGAGTAAATCCCTCCCCCCCCCCCCCCCCCACCGCCTATTGCAGAGTTACAGATGCTAAACCAACAACTTGAGGACTACATTTTTATTTAGAAAGAGTGTACGTTTAGCGGGAGTGGAGGTGGAAGAAACATTAGAGGGAAGGATAGATAATGGAAGACAAAGCGGAGAAAATGAATGAGAAAACTGGAGAAAGAAGAGGCAAAATATAGCTAGAAGCGAAGACATTCAGAGAGAAAGTGAGTAAGGGAGAGAAAGTAGAAGGAACAAGAGTGGGAGAGGGAGCGAGAGAGACGTAGCCTACATATTTAAAAATGAGTATACTTGGCTGCACTTGTAATGTTCGTCAACGCGTAGGCAGCTTCCGGACTGTCCACTTTAGCAAGTGTTCCTCCATTGTAGGGATATTTCAGTTTACAGATGGAGGCTGCCTCGTTCCACGTTGCTTCCTGCGTCACGAGTGTTAGAATTGCTTTAGCGTTGACTACCAGAGCTTTGGAATAAACAGTAGCAATACTGAAACTCAGCAATTATCTAATCTGTTACGTATATTTTATTATCTAATCTGTTACGTATATTTTATTATCTAATCTGTTACGTATATTTTATTATCTAATCTGTTACGTATATTTTATTATCTAATCTGTTACGTATATTTTATTATCTAATCTGTTACGTATATTTTGTTATTTAATCTGTTACGTATATTTTGTTATCTAATCTGTTACGTATATTTTGTTATCTAATCTGTTACGTGTATTTTAACACAAACACTGCACAACAAATCACTATACAACAAGCAAGAGTTTCCTTTGAATCATAACGTGTGATTGAGTTTTTTTTTTATGTTGTCTTTGTTGTACTTTACATATTGTCAATAACACATTGTATTTAACGCTAAGCCCCATCATTATTTTCGAATTCCCTGTGTGTATAATTGTTAAATGAGGGCCTCGGTAGCCTAGTTGGGAAAACCACCCGACTGGACTACCGACGTTCCTGTGTTTGATTCCCGCTTGGAGCAGTGTGAAATGTACTCGTGGTTGGAAAAAAAAATACTCTCGTGGTCGACCCAGTCGCTGACAGAAATAGGTATCAGGGTAGCACCTAGGGAAAGTGAGGAATGTCGCCTCGCAGCGTGAGTTTCAATGCTTGAAGTGACACTATCCAGAAGTCTCCGAACACTTCTGGATAGGCGACTGAGCACATATGGGTGAAAACTTGCGTGCTGAGACGCTGATTCAAGTCTATTACTTTACCTTTGTCCATCATTATTCTCTGCCTCACATGCCAATTTTGATATAGATTTTATTAAAATAAAATGCAATGTTTTTTTTCCCAATTGAAAACGTAATCGTAAAACAGCATAGGAACACAACTATTGTTTAGCAATGATTATGATGTTGACGTCGTATGCTGTAGTGTTTCCTCGACTGTTTGCACGGCGTCTTTCACTATCTGTAATAGAGCAAATTAAAAATGGCTACGAAAGACTATGTATATGCTTTCTCCTCGTCCATTAATGTTTAGGTATTGCTAACTGCCTCTGGCATGTTATATGTTTATTTTTGTCTTATTATTTTGTATCTATGCACACGTCGAGCTGTGCAGGCGCTTTCGGCGTTGAGGGAAGATAGGGCGTTATTAACAGTTGTCTTTGATTCGCCTTATATTGGTGCTTTGTGTACGTCAGATATCTCGTTTGTTTATATTTTGAAAGGAGAGTGTAGTGAGCCTACTTTATCACACATTATTATTTAAATGCTTTTTAATTTGTGTTAAAATATATCGTCCCCAGACACGGCACTTGATAATGATGAAAGGTTTATACATAAACTGATCCTCTTGTTTTATTATCCCTATTTGAAAGACAGTCACTGCGTGCGGAGGGACAATCTGAGGAGAAGATCGAAGCACCATGACCAGAACTCAGTGATGATGATCATAACATACCATTACATTATATAACATTATATAACATAACATAACATAACAAGTGAGTTTCTTTCACATCTTCTTCACCTCATAATCACAGGCATCATTAGAACATCGCCCCAATATTCTCCGTTCCTTCCTATTCTCAGTCATTTTTTTGGGACTGCAAAATCGAGGCCTGTCCATTCTTTGATTATATCTTCTTGTTTCTTTCTCATTCTTCTCCCTTTCGCCCCTTTCACACTTTCTTGCAGAATATTTGACAGTTCGATGAAGATACGCGGCTAAACCATTTCAATCTGTGCTTATCTGTCAAAGCATTTTCTATATAAACAGAAGCACATTAATAACGCATCACTCTACAGATCCAGGAACAGAGTGCTAAATAAGCACATTAATAACGCATCACTCTACAGATCCAGGAACAGAGTGCTAAATAAGCACATTAATAACGCATCACTCTACAGATCCAGGAACAGAGTGCTAAATAAGCACATTAATAACGCATCACTCTACAGATCCAGGAACCGAGTGCTAAATAAGCACATTAATAACGCATCACTCTACAGATCCAGGAACAGAGTGCTAAATGTAAATATATGTGTATACTTCACACCATCGCCAAATCCGCATACGTCATCAACAAAGGATATGTTGAATATGCTCTCGTCTTTGAATAGGACAGCATTCCACTATAGTCTAGTCCATCTCACACGTTGCTCTGTCCTTTGTAGGCAGTGCTTGCGATGCCTGTGAGTTTAAGTTGGTTCCAAACATAAGGTCTTACAGTAAGGTCTCTATTTCTGAGTCGCCGTATGACTGTCATTAGAGAGACTTGTCCGCGTCTACTCACTGTTTGTCTTGCTGTTTGATTTGCCGCCAGAGAACGATTCTTTTAGTGATACAGCACTATATGACGATCTTGCGCAGGGGTAATAACTCGTAGCTGGCCACTACAAAGTATGTCACGGGTACTGCCAGTGGTTTGGTAACGTTTATTCAGACGTACAATAGTGCTGTGGTGGCAATTCATCCTTCTGACACCGGGCTGCGAGATCATTCCGGTCTATAACATACCAATGGCTCGGTAGCAGTCGTTTTCAGATATTCGTGGTATTTCAACCACTTTTACCTGGTTTTTTGTCTGAACGGTCTTTTTATACCAAGTGTACAGCCACAACGTGTATACATGTTCCAGGTCATAGCCATTGGGAATCGCGTTGCACATGTAACTTTCATTGTTTTCATGTAGTCTGAACACAAATCCGTGGGTTGAATCCAGTATAGCAGCCATTAGCTCCATACCTCATGACAAACACGTAGAAAATCTATTCCCACATTTATATTTACATTTGACACTGTCCTGGATCTGTAAAATGGTTCTCAATGTGCTTCAGTTTATATTTCTTGGGAGTTAAGTTTAGTGTTTGGGAAACTTTCATAACAATGAAGCTTACTTTACCTGATATGATGAAAGTAAACCCCTAGACCCTAGCATCTCATAAATATAATTATTCTTTTCAAGACGACAGAAAGAAAAGTGAGAAATTAAAAAAAGTAGACTTACGTTCTGTTGGAAGGTAAATGTTAACCCAAGCACCAATTAATCTCAGGTTCAGGCACAAACACATCCACAGAACACGTTTAACGTCGCAGCACCTAAGATGGTACATTTTCTTTCGCCACAACTGAAATATATTGTCTCAATCAATTAGGAACAGAGGCACAAACACATCCACAGAACACGTTTAACATCGCAGCACCTAAGATGGCACATTTTGTTTCACCACCTGCTGAAATATATTGTATCACTCAATTATATTTGTGCCCAATTAAATGTTTTCTAACAGAACATTTTTTTGCTCCAGCCGAAACGGCCGAACCTCATTCCAGTAAACTTTTATGACTTTCGCGGTCATCGAAATTCACAGCTTACTTATTGTCATTTTTAAATTTCCATTTGACGAAAGCAATATAAACATAACATTATTATAACTACAGGTTGATAATTATAACATCCATTCGACAAAAGTAAGTACACAATAACTTCATGGTATGTTATGATTTCTTTATTTTATGGTTTAGGATGGTTAAGTTTAAACTTAAGTAAGCTTCCCCTTATATAGTGCTCATTTTATATAAGTTTCTATTTTATATTATATATATTAGTTTCATTCTATATAAATTTATAAACTTATATAGTGGTCATTTTCTCGGGGAGGGGGCCATAAGGTCTTACAGTAAGGTCTCTATTTCTGAGTCGCCGTATGACTGTCATTAGAGAGACTTGTCCGCGTCTACTCACTGTTTGTCTTGCTGTTTGATTTGCCGCCAGAGAACGATTCTTTTAGTGATACAGCACTATATGACGATCTTGCGCAGGGGTAATAACTCGTAGCTGGCCACTACAAAGTATGTCACGGGTACTGCCAGTGGTTTGGTAACGTTTATTCAGACGTACAATAGTGCTGTGGTGGCAATTCATCCTTCTGACACCGGGCTGCGAGATCATTCCGGTCTATAACATACCGTCTATATCTTGTCAGACGGAATTGTGTATTTTTTTTAAGTTTTGTTTTTGACGAACAGCTTCTCTTGTGGCTAATTCAGCCAATGTGAAAGTCATTATATATATATATATATATATATATATATATATATATATATATATATTATATATATATATATATATATATATAAGATAGAGTCCTTCCATGCTTGCGCAAATTAAAAGGATGAAAATGACAGGACAAAATCATTAACGTAGAATTATAGAAAAGTACCAGTTAAATGCCAGTGGACAAAGAGATACAACGAGAACGATGGCGCTGGAAAAGACAAACACTGCGGAAGCCAACTTAGAGTATTATACGGCAGGCCTTTATTTGGAATCCCCAAGGAAAAAGACAAAGAGGAAGACTAAATACTCTTAGAGTCGACAAATGGAAGCAGGGATGAAGATGATGGGGAAGACATGGAATGATCTTAAAAGAATGGCAAGAAACAAAACGGTTTGAAATGTGATTGTTGAAGACCTATTTCCACAGGGAGCTGAAAGGTAGAAGAAGAATACATACTTTTTTATTTATTTATGTTTTTTGGGGTGGGGGGGGGGGGTGGGGGGAGTAGTGGATCAGGAAAAAGGATTGCTGATTAAAGGGCGGTTACTGGTGGTTATACTGTTTCCATGTATGAAACAACTCATGGAAGCTAAAGGTTCGCGAGAAAAGCAAATGAAATAAAAAATTTAAAAAAACCCATTCAGGAGAACATGTTTACCCTGATGGATAATCAGTCACAAAAAAGGGATACAGTTCCTATAGTAGGAAACGCGCGTTAGCGGGTTGTTTCCTTGGAAGTGACATCCGCGACTGCTGATATCAGCTGCCTTGCAGCAAGTCAAGGAAAAGCAAACGTTAGGGAAGCAACCATAAATATGTCTTGTCGACGATATAACTGAATCATCATTAATCTCTACGCCATTGTACTTCAGTGTATCTTCTTGTCCCACTTCAGGCGTCATCTGCTTTCTTGAAAGAAGTCATAGATGAGGACTGAACGACAATGATTGCCTCAACATTTATACTTATCCTGGATATTAAGCTCCACTTTGTACTTTGATGCCATAACTCCCATTCAAACAAAAAATGTTGATCATTTTTCTATTACTTTCTTCTGCTAATGCTGCTGAATTTTCGAGACAAAATGTTTCCATTGTCCGCCCTTAAAAGAAAGTTAAGTGGGCGCAGATGTATTGTGGTTTAAAGTAAACTGCGATGTCTACGCCTTCGGTCCAAAAATGCCGTCTTAAGCATGCAATTGTTGGTACGGAGCATTCCTTACACGCCTGGCCAGATTGATTCGTCTACTACGAGAGCCACCTCGTGGAGGTGATGTAGAACCTTTAATACTTTTGCTGGTAATCCTCGCACAAAAGGTCAGTCATGAGTCGTGACCTGATTCAGCACAGGCGATGTGTTGCGATGTGGCTCCACTGAATGGACATCAAAGTGCTGGAAGGGGTTTAAGCAAAAATACGGGAGCTAAAATGTCATCCAGCACCTGGGCTGAAAGCAGTCAAAGAATCATAGCTGACTGCACGCGCCAGGACCAGCAAATAACATTAACAGAGCAGATTCATAGCCCAGTTTAGCTCCCAGAGGCGTCCCAAACGGACTAACCAGTCCAGCCATGCGAGTAAAGATCGGAAAGGAAAGGCAATCGAATGGCCCAAAACATGTCGAAGACGGATGTGTGGGTCATAAAAAAACGCAGATGTCGTTGTTTGTCGTAAAGTAGCGACAACGTATCTACACCCACTTATCATTCTTTAAAGGCGGCCGATTAAGAGAAGTAATCGTTGAGCGAAAACAACAGAAAAATAAACAGTAAGAAAACAATAATAAAGCAAACAGCTGAGCTACGAAGGTCACGTGGTCAAAAGAAACTTAGGGGAAAAAAATCACACGAGTTGCTTGCCGTAGACATCAGTGGGTAGGCGAATGAAAGATTGAGCACCCGACGATTGATGGCAATGAAAGGTAAAAATGAAAAATAGTTGTTGACTCTCTAACCGATGATCACGTGTCAACTGTCTCCTTTGTTGGTCCGTGTCCAATGGAAAGAAAGGAAGGGAGGAGGATGTTGGCCCTTTGTCTTTCTGAGAATATCACACACGACTTTTCCGTTCTGATGTCAGCGATCTAATATACTATCTATCTATTGACCTTTCGAGCCGTAACCGGCCCATAGGGCGTAGACCAAGATACACCTTCTCCTATATGAATTTTTGTTCTAGCAGTTTTCTTTTAAAGATATTTTATCAAATCTCGCCATCTGTCTCTGTTCTGTGCAAGCAGTTCTATCTCATTGAGGGAGCCGATTCCTGCTGCTCTTGCCTCTCTCATCAATGTTCTTCTCAGTGTCTCCCTGGGTCTTCCTCTTTTTCTTTTACCTGTTGTTTCCCATATGAGGGCTTGCTTTGCTATTCGATTATTATCTCTTCTCATCACATGTCCAACGTATGACCATCGTCTTTTCTTTATTACTGAAGATATTAGTGGTTGATTGGCGATTTCTCTAATTTCCTCGTTTGTTTTGAATTCGTTCCATTCTATACCAAGTATTTTCCTTAGACATTTATTTTCGAATGCGTTCAACTTTGTTTCTATATCTCTTGTTGTTTTCCAGCTTTCACACGCATACGTAAGGGTTGATAGTACATTTGATTTGAATAGCCTAAGTTTTGTGTTTGTGCTAATGAGTTTTGATTTCCACAACTTTTCAAGGCTTCTGAAAGACATTGCTGCTTTAGCCAGTCTGATTCTAATTTCTTTGCTCGTATCCCCTTCTCGATCAATGTGACTTCCAAGATAGATGAAGTGATCGATCTCTTCTACTGGTTTGTTTTCCATGTATATTTTGTCACTTGTTGGAATTAAACTTTTCATGACTTTAATCTTTTCATGATTGACCTCAAGCCCAATTTTGCTGGCTAAATCTAATAAACTACAACAATATATAATATATTACAACACTTGCCAAGTAATGTATGAAATCTATTTAACAACACACAAGCTAGCAGACACCTCAGAACTTTTCTGGTCAGCTTTGATGTCTATCCAACACAGGACTTGCTCGGTAAACTTTGAAGTCAGACAACACGAACTCCATAAATAGTTCAAAACAAAAAGAACGTTCGCATTTACAGGGCTATGTAGTTTCCAAACCTGTACAAGAATGACTAGATGTACAAGATGTCTCCATCACACAGCCAAGATGCACCGGCGATCATTAGAGTGTCTCGCTCAAAGAGGGATAATCTTACTAGAGACTAACATATCACACAGGGACCCAACAAATATTACTTCCTTTCTCTGCTAATTAATAATCTTTGAATTCGTAACGCATTTGTATGTATCCCTGATATTAAATAATTAACAAAGACCGCAACACTTCCCAGTTTATTATCCTAATCAGAACCTTATTAATATAATAATTGATATCCTTATTTGATAACCTTATTGATATAATAATTGATATCGTCAAAATAATAAAACATGTCAACATTTAATTTAAAACACTATTTTTTTTTAATGTCTGTATATTGTTCAGTTTCCTAGACTGTTCCCAGTAATCGATAGGCGGACCACATAACAGACAAAGATAGAATGCAGAGACATGTTTGACGAATTGATCTAATTTTCTTAGACACTTCTCGAACTGAGTCTGAATTCAATATTTATTTATGCTATAGCCGTGTCATTTTCACTCATACCGTAACCGTTGGACGGAGATGTGGCTCTCGGACCTAGGCAAGTGTGTTGCAAATACAATATTAATCGACAGAATAAGGGAAACATAAAGAATATTACATTAAAAAAACGTAAAGTACCCCCGTCACGCCAAGTGGCGTATAGGGAATATGGTGTTAGTGACCATAAATTTTACAGACCTTCGGCACGTGAGTTTTTTGGGGTAACGTGGTCGGTATAACGCCTGTGCCGTTTTACTTTCCCAGAAAAAAAAATCCGGTACCCATTAAAGGCTGGGTGAGCCGGAAGCTTTCGGTTGGGATCGAACCCTACCTCTTGTCCTTTGTAGTCCAGTTCACTAACCACTGAGCTATCGCGGCTCCCAAAGAATATTACATGCTTGAAGAATATTCTTAGAATGTTTTAACTAAACAATATAATGGTAAAAAAAAAACTGTACAACTGATATAACTAGGAGCAATTACATAGAGAGCCGCTCTAGCTCAGTGGTTAGTGAACTGGGGAGCCGCTCTAGCTCAGTGGTTAGTGAACTGGGGAGCCGCGGTAGCTCAGTGGTTAGTGAACCGGGCTACAAAGGACAAGAGGTCGGGTTCGATCCCAACCGACGGCGTCCGGTTCACCCAGCCTTTAATGGGTACCAGAATTTTTTTCTGGGAAAGTAAAGCGGCACGGCGTAATACCGACCACACTACCCCAAAAATCATGTGCCGAAGATCTGTACAATTTATGGTCACTAACACCATATTCCCTATACGTCACGTGTACTTTACTTTTTTTTTTTTTAATACATACAGTAGTAATAGAAAGAAGTTGGATCTGGAAAGATCGTGTACTCCAAAGATATTAAAACCATCACATCAAATGACAAACAATGAACTCCAGGGAGAAGGCGAGAGGCAGATTTCATAACCTGTAAAGTAAAGGTAAAGTACAAGACTTCAACCGACATGTTAGCCCGCGAGCTTCCACCCATATGTGCTCGGCTGCCTATTCAGAAATGTTCAGGGACTTCTAGATAGTGTCGCTTCAAGCATCGAAACTTACGATGCAATGCGACATTCCTCACCTTCCCAGGGTAATACCCTGGTACCCATTTCTGCCAACGGCTGGGTCGACCGTGGGGGTATTTTTTTTTTCAAACACGAGTACCACTCACACTGCTCCCAGCAAGAATCGAACACGGGTTGTCCGAACGTCGGTAGCCCAGTCGGGTGGTTTTCCTAACTAGGCTCCCGAGGCCCCCTTATGGATGTATGTTTTTGACAAGATCTGGTTGCACACTATAAATGATTGACATAGCCTCTGCTTTTGTTGTTGTACAACACGATACATCACGGCGGACCGACCATTGACTGCTTTGTTTGGTGACAAAACAACAAGGAAAAGAAAACAACGAATTCTTCGTGAATTGATGTACTAATCGCTGTCGTCTGCTTATTTGATATTTATGTCGGACACATATATCTGCTTATTTGATATTTCAGTCGAACACATATATCTGCTAATTTGATGTTTATGTCGGACACATATATCTGCTTATTTGATATTTCAGTCGAACACATATATCTGCTGATTTGATGTTTATGTCGGACACATATATCTGCTAATTTGATGTTTATGTCGGACACATATATCTGCTTATTTGATGTTTCAGTCGGACACATATATCTGCTAATTTGATATTTCAGTCGGACACATATATCTGCTAATTTGATGTTTCTGTCGGACATATATATCTGCTAATTTGATATTTCAGTCGGACACATATATCTGCTATTTGATATTTCATTCGGACACATATATCTGCTAATTTGATATTTCAGTCGGACACATATATCTGCTAATTTGATATTTCAGTCGAACACATATATCTGCTAATTTGATGTTTCTGTCGGACACATATATCTGCTAATTTGATATTTCAGTCGGACACATATACCTGCTAATTTGATGTTTCTGTCGGACACATATATCTGCTAATTTGATATTTCAGTCGGACACATATATCTGCTAATTTGATGTTTCTGTCGGACACGTATATCTGCTAATTTGATGTTTCTGTCGGACACATATATCTGCTAATTGGATATTTCAGTCGGACACATATATCTGCTAATTTGATGTTTCTGTCGGACACATATATCTGCTAATTGGATATTTCAGTCGGACACATATATCTGCTAATTTGATATTTCAGTCGGACACATATATCTGCTAATTTGATATTTCAGTCGGACACATATCTGCTAATTTGATGTTTCTGTCGGATATTTCTCTCATTTGCTGCCACGTCACAGCTAGTACAGCACTTAATTATAAATTGAACTTCTTAAGTATCGCCCAACGACAATCCGTCGACATTATTCACCCCTGGGTATATATATCGAGAGAGAGAGAGGGAGAGAGAGAGAGAGAGAGAGAGAGAGAGAGAGAGAGAGAGGGAGAGAGAGAGAGGGAGAAAACAAATAAATTAACATTGACGTTTAACATGAAAGCACTAATTAGCAAAATAGTAAAATTTCAGAAAGATCAATGTCAGGTATTGTTTTTGAAATAGGCACTAAACATGATACAATCAACCATTGACAATTTTGTTTTTAATTTCAAATTCTTCAGCGATCATAAATTTCTGATAATTGATTGCCTCGTCGTCCAAACTTTCGAGTAATACAATAGGATCGATTTCAACATTTGATCAGGAACATGCAAGCCTAACTGAGACAAGTATACCTGTCTTTTGAGCAATTATTTCTTGTTTGTGGCACGTGATCTGTTTGTTATTGTCCTTGTATTTGCGTTTCTAGTGAATGCTCATTATGACATCTACAATTGTAATTTATGAAGAACAGGGAATGTACATTAAAGTAAAATGGTTATTTTTCCCGCTCGTCAGCCTTGGCAAACTTGTCGAGATCGGAGAAAGGAGGAAGAGAAGAAAATATAGGGGAAGACATCAACGAACAAACATTGACTCTGTTCGTTTTTCTTGATCACAGAGCGTCGCAGCTGTCAGTTCCCGAAACACTTTGTAGCATTTGATAAAGGTGCAACGTCATTCTTTTCCGTTTTGCAGGCTCGGCCATCCTTTGCAGGTGCTCCCAGTCTAACCCACACTGTTCACATCTTCCACTTTTTCCCACCGATCCCTCCCCCCACTGACCACTACTTGAGTCCATTGCAGTTTTTAAGATCTTGTTAATCACATCAGAACAACTCTCAACAAAAGGGTTACAAGATATTTTTTTTTTTTATGTATTTGAAGGGAACAGTGTCGACTATGGAACAGTGTAAATCCCAAGAAATAACTTTTATATTAGGGGATTTCAATGCAAAGGTAGGAACAGCTAAAGTGCAAATTGTGATTGGGGGGCATGGCCTTGGAGAGACGAATGACAGAGGGGATAGATTGCTAGATTGGTCAAAGACACATGAAATGACTATATGCAACACCTGGTTCAAACAACACCCTAGGCGACTATGGACATGGCAAAGCCCAGACAAAAAATTACACAATCAAATTGATTTTATACTGGTACAGAGAAGATTCAGGAATGGGCTAACATCTGTTAAAACAAGACCAGGAGCAGATTGCAATAGTGACCATGTACCAGTAGTTGGAAAGATAAGAATAAAACTGCGGAAGGTACAGAAATCACCAAGAAATATAAAATTAGAACTAGATATGCTAAGAGTAGATAAACAGATGAGTGATAAGTACAGCATGATAGTACAAAATAGATATAATGCTATTGAGAAAATACAGGACATCCAGGAGCAGTGGGAAATGCTCAAATAATAAATTCAACAAACATCAAAAGAAGTAATACCAGTGACTAAAAGAATCAACAAAAATAAATGGATGACAGAAGAAATATTACAATTAATGGACGAAAGAAGAAAACATAAGAAAGAAGAACGGACATACAAAATATTGCACAAAGAGATCCAAAACAAGTGCAGTGAAGCAAAGGAAGGATGGTCAAAACAGAAATGTGAAGAAATGGAAAAACAACAAAAGAAAGACTTCAAATTTATGCACAATCAGTTAAATGAATTAACAGGAAGAAAAGAAGTCAAAGTTTCAGGATGTGTGAAATCAAAGGAACTATAATAATGGGGCAGAAGACAATGGAAAGATGGACAGAATATATCAGTCAATTCTATGATGATGAAAGACCAGAATTAAACAATTCAAATGAAGATACAGGACCACCAAAAATTGAGAGTGAAGTGGAGGACGCAATTCAGCACATGAAAAGAGGCAAAGTTCCAGGTCCTGACAATATAACAATCGAAGAATTAAATGCATTTGGAGAGCTGGGGGTACAAGTCGTAACAAAATTACTCAATGACATATATAACACTGGACACATACCCGAAGATCTACTAAAATCTATCTTTGTAGCCATACCGAAGAAGTCAGGAGCCACTGATTGTGAAGACCACTGCACTATTACTCTCATGAGCCATATGACTAAAATATTACTAAGAATAATCATGAGACGTGTAAGGACCAAAATAAAACGAGAAATAAGTGAGGAACAATGTGGATTTGTGGAAGGAAAGGGCACCAATAATGTTATTATTGGTTATTGGTTATGGAAGGCCTCGGCATCACAGCAAACGAATTAAAATCCATAATTGCTCAACCGCCCGTGCCAGTGGAATCATCCGAATTACCAACTCATCTCCCAAACAAAGAAAGGTAACTGTAGTCCCCATCGTAGCAGTCTCAGCACACGCCAAAAGACATAAGGCGAAACCGCGCAGAAAGTGAACACAGCCAACTGTTCCCTGTCATACGATATCATCATTCATCGTAAACAAGCGGGATATCGAAGCAGGATCAAAACGGATGAGACACACAGCTCACGGTGTGCACAGAGCACTTAACTCAGTAGCTCCTGCATAATGCTATATACATCTTAAGAACATTGATAGAAAGATCTATAAAGGTAAAGAAAGATCTGTATATGTGCTTTATAGACTACACGAAAGCATTTGACAAAGTAAAGCATGTGGAAATAATCAATGTGCTGGAGAAATGAAACATTGATGGCAAGGATCTGCGACTCATAAAAAACATGTACTGGCAACAAACAGCAGCTGTACGAATTAACAACCAAACAGGACAATTCCAATATATAAAACAAGGAGTCAGACAAGGCTGTGTTCTGTCACCGGATTTGTTTTCACTTTACAGCGAATATATTATGAGATCAATAGTAGATAAAAAAGGAATTGAAGTCAACGGTCACAACATAAATAATTTGCGATATGTGGATGACACAGTCTTAATAGCAGAGACAGAGAATGAACTACAAGAAATGATAGACATAATAGTAAAAGAAAGCAACAAGAAAGGTCTCAGTCTGAATAGTAAGAAAACAGAAGTAATGGTTATATCGAAGAAACAATCACCACCATCATGCAGCATAAAAATAAACAAGACAAATCTGAAACAAGTGCAACGTTTCAAATACTTGGGCACAATAATATCAGATGGGATATGCACCACAGAAATGAAAAGCAGAATAGCTCAGGCCAAAATAGCATTTCAGAAAATGAAAAATATCTTATGCAACAAATCTATGTCAATAAAAATGAGAAAGAGAGTTCATTAGTGCTATATAGTACAAATTCTGACCTCTGGAAGCGAATCATGGACAGTAGACAAACAAATGAAAAGATGATTAGAGGCCACAAAGATGGGATTTCTCAGAAGAATGTTGAAAGTTCCCTGGACAGCTAAAAAGACCAATGAGGAAGTTCTCAAAGAGGCCAACACAAAAAGGGAGTTCTTAAAAAACATCAGAAAGAAGCAATCAACATTTTTCGGGCACATCATGAGAAGAGGAAAGTTGGAATACTTGGTTACAACTGGCAAAATAAAAGGAAAGAGAGATCACGGACGACAAAGAGAGAAAATACTGGATAGCTTGTTGTCATGGCATGGAAAGCAGTCAACAACAGAACTGATACGATGCACTGTAGATAGAAGATCGTGGAGGGACATGATCATCTACGCCAACCGGTATGGCACATGATGATCAATGTATTCTGCCCATCGTTCAATAATGCTTTCTTGTTCAATCAATAGTTCTCCCCACTGCCTTGTGGGTAAGACTTTTTAGTCAAAGGCTAGCGGAGCCAACTGTAAACAAACTGACGGAAGGCAACAGAAAACCACGCCGTAATTGATTTGTACAATCATGAATTGCCACAATTTTCACTTCAAACCCATGGTTTCCTCAGGGTTTACCCTCCTCTGGTCTCTGGGTGGTGAGATCAAATGTCTGACCCTCTCAGAAAATGGTGAAAAATTGTAGGTAAATTTTCTTAAGCTGAAGATAGATGTGTCAAGCCAAAAGTTAGTTATCACAGCTTTATTGTAAACTAGTGGCACAGCCATCCAAGCCAACTTAAAGGGTCTTTCTCTTCTTCTTTCCTTCCTCATCTGCCTTTCAGCATCGAGGGGAGATATAATTTGCGGTCTTTTGCTCTTCTGTTCGCCTCTGCTGCTGTTATGTTTCCTAGTGCTTCTAATATTCCATCGATCCATCTTTTTCGTGGTCGACCATTTGGCCTGGTGTTCTCACAATGTTTGTTGAAGGATCATTGTGTTGTGTTTTGATCTTTCTGCCTTGTCACGTGGCCAAACCATTTTATCTGTTGTTTCCTTATATATTCTATTGCGGGGCTATTCCTAGCTTTTTTTCTGATCTTATCTCTCAGACTGTTTCCTGTCATTTGTCTAACATATTTCATCTCTGTAGAGGTTATTTTTCTTATTATTCTAGCATCTAGGGTTCACGTCTGGCATTGGTAGCACAACGTTGGGATGAAGATTGTATTGTATAGTGCTCGTTAGTAGTAGCTGTGGCTGTGAACCCACTCTAAAAGTGCACGCACATGCACCGAAAGACAATAGATTTGGCACCGACTTTGCACGAAACATGCACCAAAATCGTGCAAAAAAAAAAAAAAAAAAAAAAAAATTTTCGAATTCGCTATTTTTTCGAACTTCATTATTTTTTTGGGGAAATTTTTTTTGGGGTTCGTCAGTTTGTCGAAACGGTCTACTGCTTCTGAGAGATTAACTCAGGTAAATTCAAAAGAGACTCGCTGCTAATCGGCTTATCGAGCGGGGGTCGTGCGGCTCTCGCGGTGTGTTAGATGAAAATATTCGTGAAAGAGTATTTTAAAAGAGTATATTTGTGAAAGTAAAAATTCAGAATTATTTAAAAAATATGTATTTGTGAAAGTAAAAAACTCAGAATTATTAAAAATAAAAAAATAAATAAAAACAATAAAAAGTCTCCCTTAAGGATTCGAACACGGGTCTACTACGTGACAGGAGGCGACATGTAAAAAAAATGCTGACAAGCAATGACGTTGAAGGTTAGTTTGTCGAACGGTGTACTGTGCCTGAGAGATTAACTCAGGTAAATTCAAAAGATCGCGGCGTCAAACAGTCCGGCTCAGGATATTTCCGGTAAATTCAAAAGAGACTCGGTCGTGATATGCTCTCGCGGTGTGTTAGATGAAAATATTTGTGAAAGAGTATTTTAAAAGAGTATATTTGTGAAAGTAAAAATTCAGAATTATTTAAAAAATATGTATTTGTGAAAGTAAAAAACTCAGAATTATTAAAAATAAAAAATAAAAAAATAAATAAAAACAATAAAAAGTCTCCCTTCAGGATTCGAACACGGGTCTACTACGTGACCGGAGGCGACATGTAAAAAAAAAAAATGCTGACAAGCAATGACGTTGAAGGGGTATTGTTACAAAAAGGAAAATACGACTAGCTCGCGGGCGGGAACGAGTTCGTCGGCACAGGTGTGTTATTGTAGTATCGCTAACATCATGTGCCAGGATAGCGGTTCTTGGGGAAAGATTATTGGTCGTGTGTGTTATCGCTACCAACATCATCATGTGTCGTGTAGTAAGGTGTGCTAATATTAAATAGTGACGCTCGCTCTCTCTCATTCATGGTAAAGCAAAACAAAATTCTATATTTCTCAACTTTATTAATACATCATATATATATATATATATATATATATATATATATATATATATATATATATATATATATATATATATATATATATATATATATATATATATATATATATATTACTGTCCGGTTGCTGATAATTTTAACCGTCTGGGTTTCCTACACAACCGCCCTCCATTTTGACAAAACCTTGATCAAAGCTGGAATAGGTGATCGGTGACTTTGCTGAAACATCCTGGGCATCCACACTGGCTGCCGGAGCTGTCGTCTGATTAACAAGAGTGAGGTCTCCTTGGTTAACAAAAAAGGGCGTGTAGTTGATGTTAGCATAAGCGTTTTCGAGACTGCCTTAACGCCATCTTTAGACAATGGAACTACCCCCTCTGCCTTCATGTCCTATCATCATCATGTGCCACCCTCAACACCATCATCCCTTCATGTCCTATAAACATCATGTGCCACCCTCAACAACAGTATCAACCCCTTCATGTCCTATCATCATCAAGCCACACAAAGTATCAACACCTTCATGGCCTATCATCATGTGCAACCCTCAACACCATCACCCCTTCATGGCCTATCATCATCATGTGCCACCCTCAACACCATCATCCCTTCATGTCCTATCATCATCATGTGCCACCCTCAACACCATCATCCCTTCATGTCCTATCATCATCATGTGCCACCCTCAACAACAGTATCAACCCCTTCATGTCCTATCATCATCATGTGCCACCCTCAACAACAGTATCAACCCCTTCATGTCCTATCATCATCAAGCCACACAAAGTATCAACCCCTTCATGGCCTATCATCATCATGTGCCACCCTCAACACTATCATCCCTTCATGTCCTATCATCATCATGTGCCACCCTCAACACCACCATCCCTTCATGTCCTATCATCATCATGTGCCACCCTCAACACCATCATCCCTTCATGTCCTATCATCATCATGTGCCACCCTCAACAACAGTATCAACCCCTTCATGTCCTATCATCATCAAGCCACACAAAGTATCAACCCCTTTATGGCCTATCATCATCATGTGCCACACAAAGTATCAACCCCTTCATGGCCTATCATCATCATGTGCCACCCTCAACACCATCATCATCCCTTCATGGCCTATCATCATTATGTACCACCCTCAACACCATCATCCCTTCATGTCCTATCATCATCATGTGCCACCCTCAACACCATCATCAGCCCTTCAGGTCCTATCATCAAACCACACAAAGTATCAACCAGCGAAATTCTCTCTCTCTCTCTCTCTCTCTCTCTCTCTCCGTCTCTCTCTGTCTCTCTCACATTCATGGTAAACCAAAAGAAAATAAATCACTAAGATTTTACCACCATAACACACAAATTTAGGGTCATATTAAAAAAAGTCGACCTTAAAACCATACAAATCTACTCCCATACTCATAAAAGTTAGACACATCAAACAGATAATTACTTCCAAACTCCAAAAAGTTAGACCAAATCACGCCTCGATCGTTCTCTAACATTACCTCGAACGTTCTCTAACATTGCCTCGATCGTTCTTTAACATTGCCTCGAGCGTTCTCTAACATTGCCTCGATCGTTCTTTAACATTGCCTCCAGCGTTCTCTAACATTGCCTCGATCGTTCTTTAACATTGCCTCCAGCGTTCTCTAACATTGCCTCGATCGTTCTTTAACATTACCTCGAGCTTTCTCTAACATTGCCTCGATCGTTCTTTAACATTACCTCGAGCGTTCTCTAACATTGCCTCGATCGTTCTTTAACATTGCTTCCAGCGTTCTCTAACATTCCCTTGCTCGTTCTCTAACATTTTCATTAGTTGGAGTCTTTGTGTTGCCTTCTTAGTGAGATTCTCTACGTGTTTCTTCAGGCTCAATTGTCAGTCTAGTTGTATTCCTAAAAATCTACTTCCATACTGATACTAGTTAGACACATCGATCAGATAGTTACATCCAAATCGCAAACATTTTACCCCAGAACACAAAAATTTAGGGTCATACTCAAAAAGTCGACCTAAAAATCCCAAAAAGCTACTCACATAGTCATACTAGTTAGACACAACGAGCAGGAAGTTATATTCAAGGTCCAAAATGTTGGACCAAATCACAACGAACCACGAACCACGAACCACAACCCCACGAACCACGAACCATCAACTCACGAACCATGAACCACAACCCCACGAACCATGGACTTAACGAACCATCAACCCACGAACCATGGACTTAACGAACCATCAACTCACGAACCACGAACCACAACCCCACGAACCACGAACCATCAACTCACGAACCACGAACCACAACCCCACGAACCACGAACCATCAACTCACGAACCACGAACCACGAACCACAACCCCACGAACCACGAACCATCAACTCACGAACCACAACCCCACGAACCATGGACTTAACGAACCACGAACCACAACCCCACGAACCACAGACTTAACGAACCATCAACTAACGAACCATGGACTGGACTTAACAAAGACAGCGTCGATGAGAGATATAATTTGCGGTCTCTTGCTCTTCTGTTCGCCTCTGCTGCTGGTATGTTTCCTAGCGCTTCTAATTGTACATCGACCCATCCTTTTTCGTGGTCGACAGTTGGGTCTGGTGTTCTCACAACATTTTGCTGAAGGCTCGTTGTGTTTTTGATCTGTCTGCCCTGTCACCTAGCCAAACTATTTTATCTGTTGTTTCCTTATATATTATATGATGGGGGCTATTCCTAGCTTTCTTCTCAGTTCTTCATTTCTGAGCTTATCTCTCAGACTGTTTCCTGTCATTCGTCTAACACATTTCATCTCTGAGATCACACAAATTTAGGCACATACTCAAAAAGTCGACCTCAAAACCATAAAAATCTACTCCCACATTCATCTAAAAGTTACACCAAAACCGCACCAGATTTGCAACGTGCAAAAACATGCACAAGTTTGACACGCGAACCAGTTTGGCACAATGCACCTTCGTAAGGGGCGTAACAATCAGCCTTCGTAAGGGGCGTATCAATCATAAAAGTGATTATCAAAGTAAATTTTTGGTATGGGGATGTCTATTGGTGCATTGTGCCAAACTGGTTCGCGTGTCAAACTTGTGCATGTTTTTGCACGTTGCAAATCTGGTGCGGTTTTGGTGTAACTTTTAGATGAATGTGGGAGTAGATTTTTATGGTTTTGAGGTCGACTTTTTGAGTATGTGCCTAAATTTGTGTGATCTCAGAGATGAAATGTGTTAGACGAATGACAGGAAACAGTCTGAGAGATAAGCTCAGAAATGAAGAACTGAGAAGAAAGCTAGGAATAGCCCCCATCATATAATATATAAGGAAACAAAAGATAAAATAGTTTGGCTAGGTGACAGGGCAGACAGATCAAAAACACAACGAGCCTTCAGCAAAATGTTGTGAGAACACCAGACCCAACTGTCGACCACGAAAAAGGATGGGTCGATGTACAATTAGAAGCGCTAGGAAACATACCAGCAGCAGAGGCGAACAGAAGAGCAAGAGACCGCAAATTATATCTCTCCTCGACGCTGTCTTTGTTAAGTCCAGTCCATGGTTCGTTAGTTGATGGTTCGTTAAGTCTGTGGTTCGTGGGGTTGTGGTTCGTGGTTCGTTAAGTCCATGGTTCGTGGGGTTGTGGTTCGTGAGTTGATGGTTCGTGGTTCGTGGGGTTGTGGTTCGTGAGTTGATGGTTCGTGGGGTTGTGGTTCGTGGTTCGTGAGTTGATGGTTCGTGGTTCGTGGGGTTGTGGTTCGTGGTTCGTGAGTTGATGGTTCGTTAAGTCCATGGTTCGTGGGTTGATGGTTCGTTAAGTCCATGGTTCGTGGGGTTGTGGTTCATGGTTCGTGAGTTGATGGTTCGTGGTTCGTGGGGTTGTGGTTCGTTGTGATTTGGTCCAACATTTTGGACCTTGAATATAACTTCCTGCTCGTTGTGTCTAACTAGTATGACTATGTGAGTAGCTTTTTGGGATTTTTAGGTCGACTTTTTGAGTATGACCCTAAATTTTTGTGTTCTGGGGTAAAATGTTTGCGATTTGGATGTAACTATCTGATCGATGTGTCTAACTAGTATCAGTATGGAAGTAGATTTTTAGGAATACAACTAGACTGACAATTGAGCATGAAGAAACACGTAGAGAATCTCACTAAGAAGGCAACACAAAGACTCCAACTAATGAAAATGTTAGAGAACGAGCAAGGGAATGTTAGAGAACGCTGGAGGCAATGTTAAAGAACGATCGAGGCAATGTTAGAGAACGCTCGAGGTAATGTTAAAGAACGATCGAGGCAATGTTAGAGAAAGCTCGAGGTAATGTTAAAGAACGATCGAGGCAATGTTAGAGAACGCTGGAGGCAATGTTAAAGAACGATCGAGGCAATGTTAGAGAACGCTGGAGGCAATGTTAAAGAACGATCGAGGCAATGTTAGAGAACGCTCGAGGCAATGTTAAAGAACGATCGAGGCAATGTTAGAGAACGCTCGAGGTAATGTTAGAGAACGATCGAGGCGTGATTTGGTCTAACTTTTTGGAGTTTGGAAGTAATTATCTGTTTGATGTGTCTAACTTTTATGAGTATGGGAGTAGATTTGTATGGTTTTAAGGTCGACTTTTTTTAATATGACCCTAAATTTGTGTGTTATGGTGGTAAAATCTTAGTGATTTATTTTCTTTTGGTTTACCATGAATGTGAGAGAGACAGAGAGAGACAGAGAGAGAGAGAGAGAGAGAGAGAGAGAGAATTTCGCTGGTTGATACTTTGTGTGGTTTGATGATAGGACCTGAAGGGCTGATGATGGTGTTGAGGGTGGCACATGATGATGATAGGACATGAAGGGATGATGGTGTTGAGGGTGGTACATAATGATTATAGGCCATGAAGGGATGATGATGGTGTTGAGGGTGGCACATGATGATGATAGGCCATGAAGGGGTTGATACTTTGTGTGGCACATGATTATGATAGGCCATAAAGGGGTTGATACTTTGTGTGGCTTGATGATGATAAGACATGAAGGGGTTGATACTGTTGTTGAGGGTGGCACATGATGATGATAGGACATGAAGGGATGATGGTGTTGAGGGTGGCACATGATGATGATAGGACATGAAGGGATGATGGTGTTGAGGGTGGCACATGATGATGATAGGACATGAAGGGATGATGGTGTTGAGGGTGGCACATGATGATGATAGGCCATGAAGGGGTTGATACTTTGTGTGGCTTGATGATGATAGGACATGAAGGGGTTGATACTGTTGTTGAGGGTGGCACATGATGATGATAGGACATGAAGGGGTTGATACTGTTGTTGAGGGTGGCACATGATGATGATAGGACATGAAGGGATGATGATGATAGGACATGAAGGGATGATGGTGTTGAGGGTGGCACATGATGATGATAGGCCATGAAGGGGTGATGGTGTTGAGGGTGGCACATGATGATAGGCCATGAAGGGGTTGATACTTTGTGTGGCTTGATGATGATAGGACATGAAGGGGTTGATACTGTTGTTGAGGGTGGCACATGATGTTTATAGGACATGAAGGGATGATGGTGTTGAGGGTGGCACATGATGATGATAGGACATGAAGGGATGATGGTGTTGAGGGTGGCACATGATGATGATAGGACATGAAGGCAGAGGGGGTAGTTCCATTGTCTAAAGATGGCGTTAAGGCAGTCTCGAAAACGCTTATGCTAACAACTACACGCCCTTTTTTGTTAACCAAGGGGACCTCACTCTTGTTAATCAGACGACAGCTCCGGCAGCCAGTGTGGATGCCCAGGATGTTTCAGCAAAGTCACCGATTACCTATTCCAGCTTTGATCAAGGTTTTGTCAAAATGGAGGGCGGTTGTGTAGGAAACCCAGACGGTTAAAATTATCAGCAACCGGACAGTAATATATATATATATATATATATATATATATGATGTATTAATAAAGTTGAGAAATATAGAATTTTGTTTTGCTTTACCATGAATGAGAGAGAGCGAGCGTCACTATTTAATATTAGCACACCTTACTACACGACACATGATGATGTTGGTAGCGATAACACACACGACCAATAATCTTTCACCAAGAACCGCTATCCTGGCACATGATGTTAGCGATACTACAATAACACACCTGTGCCAACGAACTCGTTCCCGCCCGCGAGCTAGTCGTATTTTCCTTTTTGTAACAATACCCCTTCAACGTCATTGCTTGTCAGCATTTTTTTTTTTTACATGTCGCCTCCGGTCACGTAGTAGACCCGTGTTCGAATCCTGAAGGGAGACTTTTTATTGTTTTTATTTATTTTTTTATTTTTTATTTTTAATAATTCTGAGTTTTTTACTTTCACAAATACATATTTTTTAAATAATTCTGAATTTTTACTTTCACAAATATACTCTTTTAAAATACTCTTTCACAAATATTTTCATCTAACACACCGCGAGAGCATATCACGACCGAGTCTCTTTTGAATTTACCGGAAATATCCTGAGCAGGACTGTTTGACGCCGCGATCTTTTGAATTTACCTGAGTTAATCTCTCAGACACAGTACACCGTTCGACAAACTAACCTTCAACGTCATTGCTTGTCAGCATTTTTTTTACATGTCGCCTCCTGTCACGTAGTAGACCCGTGTTCGAATCCTGAAGGGAGACTTTTTATTGTTTTTATTTATTTTTTTTTATTTTTAATAATTCTGAGTTTTTTACTTTCACAAATACATATTTTTTAAATAATTCTGAATTTTTACTTTCACAAATATACTCTTTTAAAATACTCTTTCACAAATATTTTCATCTAACACACCGCGAGAGCCGCACGACCCCCGCTCGATAAGCTGATTAGCAGCGAGTCTCTTTTGAATTTACCTGAGTTAATCTCTCAGACGCAGTAGACCGTTTCGACAAACTGACGAACCCCAAAAAAAAATTTCCCCAAAAAAATAATGAAGTTCGAAAAAATAGCGAATTCGAAAATAATTTTTTTTTTTTTTTTTTGCACGGTTTTGGTGCATGTTTCGTGCAAAGTCGGTGCCAAATCTATTGTCTTTCGGTGCATGTGTGTGCACTTTTAGAGTGGGTTCACAGCCACAGCTACTACTCTCGTTTTGCCTCCAGGGTTATTTCCTTGTTGGACAATAGTGATGATAACTGTCCAATGATTTGACAAGCTTTGTTGCATCGTGATTCTATCTCTGCTGTTTAAGAATTATCGTTTGTCATTAGACTTCCTAGGTATTTGAATTTCTCTACTTGTTTTAGTTGTCTGCCTTCTATAGTTATGTTGATGTTCTGTTTATTTTTGGCAACATTCATGACTTCTGTTTTGTTGATTTTCATGTTGTATTTTGTGCCTGAGCTGTTGAGTTTAAGTGTTCTTGTAGGTCTTCTATTGTTTTATGTATTAGTGCCTGATCGTCTGCAAATAAAAGCTCGTTGATCTCTTCTGTCTCTGATGGGTTGGCTAGCTTGCATATATAATCCATGTATGTAATAAACAGTAGGGGGGATAGTACGCACCCCTGTCTTACACCTGATCTAACTTCGAAGTGGTCTGTGTTGCCAGCCTGCTGCTGTTCTGACCCTGCAACTGCTGTTGATGTAGAGACTTTTAATTAGGTTGGTTAAATGTTGGCTTACTCTGTATTTTGTTAGTATCTCCCACAGTTGTTCTCTGTTTACTCTGTCGAATGCTTTTTCCTGGTCAATGAAGGCTATGTATAAGTTTTGATAGTGTTCTGTCGTTTTTTCTGCAAGCTGTTTTAGTGTTAATAATGCGTCAGTACATGCTCTGTTTTTTCGGAACCCCATTTGAGAATCAAGTAGTTCTATTATTGGTCTCAGCCTTTTTTCCAAGATTTTGGCGTATAGCTTTCCTACATGGCTGAGAAGAGATATACCTCTATATTGATTGCAATCTCTTTTGCTACCTTTCTTTTTCCATATTGGTATGATGATTGCCTGTTGCCAGTCTTCTGGGGCTTGTTGTTGGTGCCATGCTGCATTAAATATTCTGTGCAGCCATTGCACTCCTGTTTCTCCTGCTGCTGCTATTATTTCTATTGATATGTTATCTATCCCCGGTGCATTATTTCTTGGTGCATATTTTATTACTTCTTCAATTTCCTCTTTCATGATGTTGGGTTCAGTATTTTTGAGTTCAAGCGTGGTTTTTCTTGTCTTATTGATAGTTGGTATGTTTAACAGGTCTTCAAAATATCTTTTCTATCTCTGTTGCATACGTTGGATATTTGACACTGGCTGTCTGTCTTTGTCATTTATGAGCTCAGTAGGATCATGGTTTTCTTTTCTCATTCTTTTGGCTTCTACTGCTTTGTAGAAATCTCTTGTGGATGCCATGAAGTCCCTGCTCATGTCTTGTCCAAATTCTGTCCAATTCTTTTGCTTAGCTTCTTTGATCAAAATTTTAACTCTTTTTCGAACTAAGGCATATTTTTCTTGGTTCTTGTTCTCCCTCCAATTTTTAAACAGTTTCTTCTTTTCTTTGATTGTTTCATTCCACCACAGGGTGTTCTTTTTCCCTTCTCTTGTTCTTAGCTTCATTCCACAAACTGTTTTAGAGATGTTGGTTATTGTTTCCTTAAATTGTTTCCACTCTTCTTCTACTGTGAATACTTCATTAGGGAGTTTCCTAAATTCCTCTGTTAGTTTTTCTTCTAGGGTTTTCATTGATTCTTGATCTTTTAATTGTTTTATTTTTATTGTCTGTTCTTTTCGCTTCTTTTGTTTGTTTTCGTATATTCTCTTTATTTTTGGCTGTCTTAATATGATCATAACCATCTTGTGATCCATGTCATCTGTAATATTAAGGATTGCTCTACTGTCGGTTACTCTTTTCTTGTTCTGTTGTCTTGTTAGTATAAAATCTATCTGGCTTCTGCATGTTGTGTCATTCCATTTGTATCGGGTGTATACTTGCGACTCTCTGTGTTTGAAGAATGTGTTGGTGATAAATAAATCATTTTGATTACATAGTTCTAGCAGTCTGCTTCCATTTTCATTTATTTCATCTGTTTTATCGCCAAAGGGTACTAAGATATCTCTGTTCTCACTGTTGCGTTTCCCAAGCCTTCCATTAAAATCTCCAATCACTAACATGTCGTCGTTTTCGTCAATCTTGTTAATAATTTCATTCAATGTGTCATAGAATTCTTTGCTGTCTCATTCATTGTTGTTGCATAATGCATAGATTTGAATGTAATTTGTTTTTCGATCATCTTCTAGTAGTTTAATTGTGATAATTCTTTCTGAATGGTACTTAATTTCTAGAATGTTCGTTGCGTGTTCTGGGTCGATGATAAAACCTACTCCGTGTGTTGCTCTTTCTGTGTTGTCGACTCCTGAGAATATTTTTGTGTAGTTCATGTGTGTTTTCTTTATCTGTTGTCCTTTTACTCTGGTGTCCGCTAATACTAGTATTTGAATTTTCCTTTTTGCCATTTCTTCTATAAGTTCAACTTCTTTATTTTTTCATCCCGCATATATTTATCGTTGCTACTTTATGTTTATCTATTGCCATCTTCTGTGTATTTCTCTGAGCATAAAATATTTATCCCTTACCGACTTGCTGAGTCAGTCTTAAGTCAAGGGCTTAACTTAAGAAAAACACATGTTGGGGGTTTAGGCCCACCTGATGTTTCCCCAATGTGCTTGATCGCTAAGGTCTCACATCAGATCTTTTACGATCTAGCTATAAATCATTAGCTGTTTACATTTTAAAAAGTACTTATCGAGTCTTATCCTCCTCCTTGGTAGAAAACTTTACACAACTTTTCGAAAATTCTAATCTGTTGGAAACACTATATTCAATCACTTTAATCACACAAACTACACTCCGAAAATAAAACAACCGCCATCTTGGACACATTTTAAAGGGTGAACGTTAAAAAGAAGAATTTAAATGACATGTTAAAAGTTATAGATGTCTAAACAATTTCAGAAATGTTTAAATAAAAATGTTTAATGCTTTTAAGGAAATAATACACAAATAAATTTGAAAAACATCCACCAAAGATGTACATTTTGTTGCATATTTGAAAGTGACACTGTTTCATTTGTAAACAAATTTGTTAGCCTTAGCCTGAAGAACGCCCATGGTACCTTTAACCCTAGATTACGATACCTTAGTAAAAAATTACTTCATCAAAACACAAATTCTTCAAAGTTTGACATTGTGTACCTTCCTATTTACTACTTTTGGTTACCCATGAGAGGCTAATTTGTTACCATTACTGTTGGGGCACACACACCCCCCTCCCACTCAATAATAATATAGTGAGATATGATCTCAAATAATGCACACACAAAAATTCACCAATTTTCTTATAGCTAGGGAAGTTTTCTCAGCTGTCTGCCAATATATAGCTAAACATACTGATGGAGTTATGGTCTCTGTACTGAAAGATGTAACACATCTGACCAGGTCGTCAGATTCAGGTCATAAATCAACCAGAGAGACAGGAAATCCGAGTTCCCCATGTCTGTCCTAGTGTAAACAAGCAGCTATTTGTCAAAAAGTTCAAAGAAAACACTATTTTTAAAGCTCCTAATGTTACAATTAATGGTAGTAATTTTTACGATGGTATCAATATTCCTATATGGTGCAGAAACATGTACATTAAACAAGAAAACAGAACAGATAATTTAAGCCTTAGAAATGTGGATATATAGAAGAATAGGTAGAATTGGATGGAAGGAAAAGAATACAAACTACGAAGTCTTAAAACAACTAAAAATGAAAAGAGAACTACTAAACACAATTCAAACAAGACAAATGCAATTTTTGGGCTATGTTAAAAGACACAACAGCCTACTAAAAGTAAAACTCCTTCCGTCCGCCACCCTTCTGAGAGAACTATACTCACCCTCACATATCATCCTCACAACTTAGCTGCTGTGAGGATACTCAACCGCTACCGTTCCATTCTCCTCTCTGATCCCACTACCCGTCTACTTTTTAGTGATCCCCCGATGATCGCTTTTAGGCGCGACAGGAATCTGAGAGATATTTTGGTTAGGAGCCATCTCCTTAGCTCCCACCCTCAACACTTCGGTACGGCCCCTTGTGGTCGTAACTGTATCATCTGTGCCTATGTGCTCCCTACTGACTTGGTCTTGTTCCCTAATGGACGGTTCGAGATCAAGCATAGCTTCACATGTGTGTCCCGCAACATCATTTATGCCATCGATGCCACATGACCTATATTGGTGAGTCTGGGAGAAGATTAGCGGAAAGATTTTGTGAACATCTACGTGATGTCCAACAGAATACTGGTACTCCGGTGTCTTCCCACTTCAACTCCCCTGATCACAAGGGCAAAGACGACATCCATGTCACTGGTATTGCCCTTTGTCACTCTGGCGACTGCAGCCGCTATACTTTGGAAAATCGCCTCATAGTCCAGTATGGTTCGCTGACCTCACGAGGTATGAATGTATCACACTCATACACATAGTTTCCTTTTGGTTGCTCCTTCCCTTTTGCATAGCCTTCTCTACTGCACATATTTGGGTTCTTTGGTCTTTATATACTTTATGCCATTATAGTTCTCCTCCTCTAGTCCCTAATGAGACACTTCGGTGTTCTCTTTACCTTTTTTCTGTGCTCCTTACCCCTCATTTGTTTTTATTGTACCCCACTCTCAGACATCTCACTCTTACCGCATTTTGAGCACCTGTTAGTCTACTGTTCTATTCTTTCTCCTTTGTGTTTGCACACTGACCCCTGTGTGAACTCCTCTGGTTCTGTGTGCATTTGCGCACATTTCTGCACGTTTCTGTACGTTCACGACAGCCGCACTTGGTTGCTATTTCCTTTTAGTTTTGACCTCTGTTTACACACAGGATAGATAATTTTGTTTTCTTTAACACATTTCGATTGTTTTTGTTTTCATTGTTTCGTTATTAGTTTTGTGTGTGTGTTTTTTTGTTTGTTCCTGATGAAGGCCTATTGGGCCGAAACGTCGTTTAGTCTGTGTCGTCCACTTATCACGTAAAGCTTCTTACATACCAATTTTTCTATTTTTTAATTTTTCCTACTAAAAGTAATCCTGGAGGGGAAAATACAAGGTAAAAGAGGCAGAGGCAAACCAAGACTAACATGGACAAGTAACATCAAAAGATGGACAAATCAGCCTATCACAACCTGCACCATCAAAGCAAGAGACAGAGCAGAATGGCACTCCATGGTAGCCAACCTTCGTTGCGGAGACGGCACTCGATGATGATGATGATAAATTAGTGAGTCACAGATTGACATCATAATCTAGGGTTAACTTATTACCCTGCCTCAGTAACAAATGAGAAAAATCATTTCTGATGAATGTTTGAAGCTAGAAACAGCATTATAATAATAAACTGTTTGCTCTCTAACAACACATGTGTTGAATGTCATAATCTAGCTGCTTACAAGACAACATCACTGCACAATTAATCATTCTGCTACATAACTATCCTATGCCATAAACCAGAAAAGACTTTTGTAAACTGAATTAAATTCTTGTCCACTTTGTCACCAGTGAATTTCCAATCTGTCTCAAACTAGAGGCTCTCCAAAACAGATGTCTTCACAGATAAGTGGGTAATTTTGGGATAACACTATCTTCAACAAGGAAACTTACACGAATGATATCACAATAAATGCCAAAAAGAGATGATACTGAATAAATCATACTCTTCTTCTTCTGTATACACCTTTAGATGTTAATATTAATGAGTTCAAAGAAAGCGTTGTCAGCTCAAGGCTGAAGATGTATAGTCATATTCTATATATGCCGCTGATAGCTATACCAAGAGAAGTTTTTCAATGTATTCCAGATGGCAAGTGAACAAGTGAGACATGGTGGAGAATGATTGGTAAAGAACTGTAGAAAAAAAGCTTTGGGTGGGCTTGAAAAGATGTTCAAATAACAACAATAACAACTCTTAAGGTGGTCTTTTGTGTCAGACATAGAGGATTGAGTGAATGAAACTCCAATAAATTTCTTTTCATTTCATCACCGACCAAATATTAAACACTTATACTTCTTAACTATGTTAAGCATTAAATCCATTAAAAAGTGTTTTACACTCTTATCTCTTAAATGTTATTCTCTCTAGCATCATCTAAAAAAAAATGTGTCGCAGAATTATACTCTAATTGTATTGCTATTTTTGTACAAAAATTGTATTGCACTTTTACTTTCTAAATCTTGTGTTACTTTTGCACAAACTAAAAAGTGTGTTATTCTTACATATTTTAAACTCCCGATGTTCTTGTGAAAATACCAGGGAATAATGCTAACTTCAGATTGTAAATCTACAACAATTGAAATGCAGAAAAGTTCAGACAAGGTGCATTTCAAGGAATGATATGGATATTACACAACATAAGTAAAATTAGACAATGTAAGTAAAATATAGATTTCTTCAGTGTCATGTAGAATGAGTTTTGGCAAATGTAAGTGAATCCTAGACAAACAACACACAAGAAAATTGTCAGAAGCTGTAAGAAATGTGGTTTTACAGAAGAATGATGAGAATACTATGGTCAACTTATGGGAATAATGAGGGTGCTCTAAAAAAGGTCAAAATAAAAAGAAAGCTTATTTAAAACATGAGAGAGAAATAGCTTGGGTGAAAGTTAACAAAGGAACTGATAAACAAATAAGAAGACAGAAAGTTAATGGAACTGATAAACAAATAAGAAGACAGAAAGTTAACAAAGGAACTGATACACAAATAAGAAGACAGAAAGTTAACAAAGGAACTGATAAACAAATAAGAAGACAGAAAGTTAATGGAACTGATACACAAATAAGAAGACAGAAAGTTAACAAAGGAACTGATAAACAAATAAGAAGACAGAAAGTTAACAAAGGAACTGATAAACAAATAAGAAGACAGAAAGTTAACAAAGGAACTGATAAACAAATAAGAAGACAAAAAGTTAACAAAGGAACTGATAAACAAATAAGAAGGCAGAAAGTTAATAAAGGAACTGATAAACAAATAAGAAGACAAAAAGTTAACAAAGGAACTGATAAACAAATAAGAAGGCAGAAAGTTAACAATGGAACTGATAAAGGAGACAGAAAGTTGTGAAGAAACATGAACACATATGCTAGCAGGTATGGTACTTGATGATGAACTTGACAGCAACATCACAAATTTATTGTGTATTCTAGTCCATTCCATGTTTCTGAAACTGTCAATCTATGTTTCTGAAACTGTCAATCTATGTTCAAACTGTCAATCTATGTTCAAACTGTCAATCTATGGTTCAAACTGTCAATCTATGTTCAAACCGTCAATCTATGTTCAAACTGTCAATCTATGTTCAAACCGTCAATTTATGTTCAAACCGTCAATCTATGTTCAAACCGTCAATCTATGTTCAAACTGTCCATCTATGTTCAAACTGTCAATCTATGTTCAAACTGTCAATCTATGTTCAAACTGTCAATCGATGTTCACATTAATGACTGATTTTCAGAACAATGGAGGCAGAATTTAATGATGTGGGATATTCCAAGGCACGCTGATCGATGCATAACCAAGTACAAGAAGAAGAACTAACTGCAATTTCATAATTGAAGTTCATGTACAAATATTTTAACTTAACATTAATTTTGATTTTGTAAAAAAAAAAAAAAAAAAAGTATACATACATACATATATATATATATATATATATGACTTTGCTGATGACATAATTCTCATCAGCAGTCAGATAAAAACGATGCATGAAAACTGAGAAGGGGATACAAGCAAAGAAATTAGAATCAGAATAGCTAAAGCAGCAATGTCTTTCAGAAGCCTTGAAAAGTTGTGGAAATCAAAACTCATCAGCACAAACACAAAACTTATACTATTCAAATCAAATGTACTATCAACCCTTACGTATGCATGTGAAAGCTGGAAAACAACAAGAGATATAGAAACAAAGTTGAACACATTCGAAAACAAATGTCTAAGGAAAATACTTGGTATAGCGTGGAACAATTTCAAAACAAATGAGGAAATTAGAGAAATCGCCAATCAACCACTATTATCTTCAGCAATAAGGAAAAGATGATGGTCGTATGTTGGACATGTGATGAGAAGAGATAATAACCGAATAGCAAAGCAAGCCCTCACATGGGAAACAACAGGTAAGAGAAAAAGAGAAAGACCCAGAGAGACACTGGGAAGAACATTGATGAGAGAGGCAAGAGCAGCAGGATTCGGCTCCCTCAATGAGATAGAGCTGCTTGCACAGAACAGAGACAAATGGCGAGATTTGATAAAATATCTTTAAGAGAATTGAAAACTGAAAATTCAGATAAGAGAAGAAGTATCTTGGTCTACACCCTATGGGCCAGCTATGGCTCGAAAGGTCAATAGATATATATATATATATATATATATATATATATATATATATATATATATATATATATATATATATATATATATATACCTACCAAAATATACAACATCAATATAATAAATGTGCATATACTTAAAAAAAACACCTTAACCAGTGAAGCACCATATATATTTATATATATGTGGCAGCAAAAAGACAAAACCATACAACCACCATTTACATGTATATTAATAACAATAATAAATTGAATTTTTACTAGACATAGGAGAAGTAATTGCAACTTTTCCTATTTATATTACCTTTGATTTATATTTACTTTGATACTTTGAACTAAAATAAACCACAGAACATTTACATTTGAAAGACAGACAAAAGACACAAATTGTATAGCACTGTCCATGTGACAAAGACCAGGACATAAGTTTGCTTCTTTATAGTCAGCCTGATATGACTCTTGTTCATCTTTGATACTAGAAAGTTTGTTTCATGACTCTTGTTCATCTTTGATACTAGAAAGTTTGTTTCAAGACTCTTGTTCGTCTTTGATACTAGAAAGTTTGTTTCATGACTCTTGTTCATCTTTGATACTAGAAAGTTTGTTTCATGACTCTTGTTCATCTTTGATACTAGAAAGTTTGTTTCAAGACTCTTGTTCATCTTTGATACTAGAAAGTTTGTTTCATAACTTGTTCATCTTTGATACTAGAAAGTTTGTTTCATAACTTGTTCATCTTTGATACTAGAAAGTTTGTTTCAAGACTCTTGTTCATCTTTGATACTAGAAAGTTTGTTTCGCGGTGCAGGTCTTGGCTTGTCATTTTTTTCTGATGATTGAAAATATAACTGTGTTAGTCACATTAAAGAAAAGACTTAAATTACATTTAGTTTGAGAGATTATGATCATTTACACAAAATTATGAAAATCATTTGCAAAATTAAACATTTTGTAAATCTCCTGTTTGCCATGCAAAGTTGCCCTTTCCCAACATGTACATTCATAAATGTTGGCTGAATTTATTCTGAAAGTGTCATTGTGATCACAAAGTTTTTGTTCTCAAAATAATGCTGGTTTGTTGTAAAAAAAAACATGATTGTTTCGTGAAATTATGCTTTTCAGTTTTGGTAAGTAAAAGATAGAGACATTTTAAAAATTAAACATAAAGCTGACAGTTCCAGGTCAGGCTGTTGTTGTTACCTGTGCCATTCAAAAGCCAGAAAAATCACAACAAACTTTTTGATCATCAAATCGTGTTGTTTTGATGTAAACAACAAAATCCCTTGGTCGTTGAGGTAGAAAGGCAGGCCTTGATTTTTGGGAACATATCTAAGAGTGATGATGACAATTACAGAGACTGGTCTGTTATTTAGCATGTATGGAGTTTGTGAGCAAGATATTTACAATGCAAGCCCTTAAATGGGAAATAAAGGGCACAAGAATGAGGTCACCCTAGAGAAACACTAAAAAGAAGACTGAGATATGAAAGGCAACAACAGTGGGCATTAGCTCCCTTGCCAAAGTAGAGAGCCTTGATTGTATGACAAGATAAAATTCAGGTTCTGTGCAAAATCTAATGGTTAATAGCTAAGACTATTGAACATAGAGAGTATGGTATTTCTGTCCTATGTGCGTCCTTCAGTTTAAAAGGACAATAGATAGATATTAGTAGAGAAACACTTTATTATTGTTGCTAATGACATATATATATATATATAAATATTCCCTTAGTGCTAAGGACATATATCCATTTGTACTCTTATTGCCATGGATGCATATATCCATTTTCTCTTTGGATTCCCATTTCTCTGTCCAACATGATGAGAAGCTGTAAGCTATTTTAGATATTTCAGTCTCTTTCAAAATAATAATGAGCCTTTGAACAGTTTTTTTACATTTAGAAATTGAAAAATGTAGAAAATTTGCATAGTGTGTTTGCTGTGTCTGAGGCAAGCTGGTGAGAGCACACACCAATCTGTGTTTGTTTTGTGTTGGTACTGTGTAAGAAAATGGTTTTTCTAACATGGCTAGAAATGAATTTGCATTGATGAAGAATTGATGGAAATTATTTGAAATATTAATACTGAAGACAAACTTGGAATGTGTAGGTCTGTGAGCAAACAAGGTGATTTGATGTGGTCTACCCACATCCCACATCAACTAGGAAATGTTATTTGAGTGCTCATCATCATTGGTATCAGACTCTTGAGTTGAACAGTGCTGAAGAAATACAACTGGAAGGGCAGATTTACCAATCTCATGGTCTTCCCATGATTTGAGACCAGTTGCAAATACTTTTGACAACTCCAGTTCAGGCGGCCATACCAATGTTAAAGAAAAAAGTTTGTAAGAAGTATGTTTTTTTTACATAATTATTTGTGACATTTATATCAGATGAATGCAACAGATTCTACAAGTACATTGTTCAGAATGCTCCTGTCACAATAAGCGCTCTACTCTCTCATTGGACAGACACTAATTTGGATTAATTATTTTGTTTCCTGGCTGTGTCTCTGTTTATTTAAGTGTAAAAAAAAACTGAAGATAAATTAATACTATTTAAAAGGCATTTTATGGAGAATGGAAAGGGGGGGGGGGGGGGGGGGGGTGCGCCGCTTGTTTGCTGAAATGTCTCTGAACTTTATTACTTTTCAGATTTTTGCATTTTTCAAACAGCAGTGTTGATGCTGGTGTTGATCAACTTTTCAAAATACCTTCTCCTCATACCAAATGTGTATACTGAGGAGTCACTCCTACTTTAAAAAAAAAGATTATCATTTAGCAATACATTCCATCAAAGTGATTTGGTGTGAAAAGCTTTGTTATGCATGACTGCAAAACTGATTACATTTGAGATTTTACAGTGTATAGTGGAGTTAACAGTGACATTAAAGTGCAAGATTTCAGAAAGGCAGCTGCTATTGTAGTAACTTTGCTGATACCATATCTCCAGATGGGCCACACTTTTTTTGTAATTAACTGGTACAGTTACCCAGAATTATTCTTGTAGCTGCATGATCATGCTACAAAGCATGTACCACTGTTAGAAAAAAAACCGAAAGAAA